>CM062393.1:9665695-10265695 GCA_031304145.1 Cardiospermum halicacabum
GAATGACCTTAAGGAAATATTGTTATTCCATATATACATTTTGATAAGAATTAAATTAAATAAAAAGTTAAAATGACTAATAAACCCTTACTGAATATTTTGCAAAATTAGTTAACAAATCCATCACAGCTGATGCAAAAATAACCATCACAATCGGGATTTGAAGCGTGTGACTGTTTGGTTGAATCTTACTTCTGTCGCTGGATTTGAAGCTTTCCTTCTCTCTAGAATTTGTAGAATCAGGTATGTACTTCTGATTGGGAGTGGAACACCTAAATTTCATACTCGAGATTTATTTTTTTCTTAATGTGGTTGGGTGCCTGCCAATTGAAATGCATTGGCTAGGGTTTAGGGTTTAGTTGGAATGTATTTGCTTGGATTCGTGGAATTTGCGTGCTTGTAGGGGGATTAAGGTTGGACTATAGTTGTAATTACGTGGGGTGTGGAAAGTTTGAATTCTGATGTTGGTTTGTTTATGTGTTTTTGATTTTACGACCAAATGTTAGAAAAGAATTTAACACACAATACGAACTGTGAGGCGATTTTTTTTTACTGATTTCACAGAAATATATACATCTAAAAACGTCTTAGTCACCGTCTAAGTTGTGAGACGGCTGAGTAGGGAAATCGATCTTCTTAATTTATTACACGTCTTGCTAACTGTCTTCCATGCAAGTCTGCAATTATGCATCAGGAAGTGTGTGACTGTTTTTGGTCTGGTAATACTTGATACGTTGTTAAATTTTCTTTTGTTAAATTTCGAACCCTTAATTAAATTTTTTAATTTCAGGTTTGCATTGGACACCATTGATGGCACATGATGAAGTAAGTTTAGTTTCGGATTTATCTCATTTCTGTTTTAAAGTTAGAATAGTTCATTTTTTAAATTCAATTAATTGTCTACTTTCTGTAGGTTGTAGATCCTATTTACAAATGGAATGAGCCTAGATTGATCACAAATCAGAGAATCAATGTTATAGGGAGGCTGAATTTTATTGAAGAATTACTAAAGGGACCAATCAATAAGTACAAATTACGTAAATTCATCCGTGGAACTCATTTCCGTCACTTTTTTGAGTTAGTGGAAGAGTGTAGATTTAGAGATCAACAGTTTCCTGGCAACTTGGTACTAAAGATTCTTGTTTCCGAGGTTTTTATCGATGAGCAGAGAGATGATGAACTATGGTTTCACTTGGGAGGTGCTGCATATAGATTTGGAGTACAAGAGTTCGCATTAGTAACCAGATTAAGATTTGGCCCGATAAAGAAATCGGACTTGAATTTGGAAGGCGATAATGTTGAACTTCCAAACGATAATATTTTTACTCGTGTTTGGCCTCACAAGGGTGGGAATGTGGATCCTGATGATATAATGAAGGCATTGTACTATCAGAAGCTAGCAGTTGAAGATGTGAAAAGACTTATTCTAGTAGTGACTGTGCATCGTCTCTTTTTTGGGCTCGCTGTGAAGAAAGATGTATCAAAGTTGGTTTGGCTTTTGGCAGATGATGTTAAAAGGCTTAACAGATTTGCATGGGGAACACTATATACTCAAGGACATTAGCTGATTTGAAAGGTGTTACTAGCCGTGAGTTGCTTGATATTCCCAGCAGGGAAAAAACGTGCTATGGAATGATTTTTTCATTTGTGGTATTAGTTTATTAATAAAACCACATTTTTGTGGTCGTTTTAATATTATTTATTTGAGTTTGAATTGGAAATTTATTTTTTTTTCTGTGTTTTAGTGGTGGTTGCTAGAAGCTTTCCCCCATATTCGGCAAATGTTGAAGGTTGTACCTTTGAACCGAGTTCCTTTTACGGAACCAAGATGTGTCCGATGGTCCCTTCATGACAAGAGCGTTAAGGATGCTGAACATGTGTTGGAGGTCGATGTTTATCTTATGTTATTATGATACTTACTGATCTATTGCTTTATTATATTAACTGGCATGCTTGTATAGGTACATGGATGTAAAGTACTGGAGCCGTCTGAAGATGCGCAATAAAGCTGGTATATGAAGCATTTTGATCCAAACCAAATAATAGAAATTCACCCTACAAAACTTGGTGAAGAAGATTTTGATGAAGATTCAAGCAGCGAGTGGGAAGCATTGGATGATACAGTGAACCCTTGGATGATACAGTGAACCCTGAATACGTTTCTGATGGTGAAGTAGAAGAGCCAATGCATCCGGGTTTGAATCCTAAAGCAAGCAATGGAGAGGTAAGTTATTAGTTTGGCCACGTATTGGTAATACTATAATAGTGATTTTTCATAAACAGTGGAACTATTTGGGTATGAAAAACAACAGATGATTATTAATTTTGATGCTTATATGTAGGAATTTCATTATAACTTGTAAGTATGTCGTAGTATTACGTAGCTTTTACTTTTTACACGAATTGAGACGTGGAATAAAGTTGCGTTTGAAAATGTGATGTATTTGAGATAAGTTATTTCGTATAAGCACAATAAGGTTATCTTAACTAATCACCGTTTGATGAAAAACCAAACATTTGGCATTAATTCGATGACTGATTTAGGTTAGTTATTAATTTCTTTCTTTCATGATATGTTCTACATTCTGGTTCATGTATCAATTGAATTTCGAACATATATATGGTAAACAGGTTAGGCTGTCGGACTTCATTAATAAGGTGAACGAGCTGGACGCATTGAAATTTGAACAAACGAAATGGAGAAAGGATATGCTTGCTAAGATGAAGCAACTAGAAGAATACTTTGAGATTGAGAGGCTGAATTGGCAGAATGAGCGCACTACTTTCGTTCAAGAAATCCAGGATCATAAAACCATCCAGAATAAAGCAATGGAGTTATTGGAATCTCAGCTTAAATTAATTGAACAAAAAGTGGGACCTTCCATTGCAAGTAGCGACGATTTAGTTAGGACTCAAATAGATATTTATATGGGAAGTGAGCAGGGAGATATGGGGAATTCAACTAGAATCGAATACTTTAATATATTATTATTTGTTTCATTTTGAATTCTATATTTGTTTATGATGTCATGTGTTTAGGTTAACATATTAAGTTTGATTTGTAATTTTGGTAGGACGGAGATTATAATTTTGATGAACAGCCTGGTGATATTGGGTGTAGTAAACCGTTTGAGACCGATGACGATGTTTCAGCAAAAGACAGTGGGAATGAGTGAGTGAAGGAACCAAAATTGGAGGTAGCAAAGGTAATGCATTTGTATTCATCTTCTTATATATTGAAATGGAATAAGAATATAATTGAAATATCAAACAACATTTTGTCCTCTTGTAGGTGATTCCTATTAGGCGCTCTAAAAGAAATATCAAACCATCGGCATCGAGGAGAACCCCGTATACAAAAAGCGGAATGAGGAAACAAAAAAACCAAAGAAGGTTCTAAAGAAAAATAAGACATCCGAATGTCTATTTGTGGGTGAAAAACCTGCAGCGAAACGTAAGCATGTTTGGATAGAATGACTGGAAAATTGCATTCCGGTCAAGAATGACTTGTGCACTGACTTGGTGGGTATTGTTTTACCAAGGCTTGAGCAACCTGAGCTAGTTAACTACTTCCCTGAACCCCCCCCCCTCTTGAAGCCTTCTTTGAAAGCGATAACACGTAAGCGTGGGTTAAAGGGTTTTGACTTACAGTTGCATTTTTCAATACTCTTCTACGAATTACCATCTCTCTTCTTTTCAGGTATTTTCTTACTGATAGTCTAATAGTGACTCTCAATTGGTTGAAGGCCTTACTTAATGAAGATGTGTGGTTAAAAAATACTGACATTAACAACTTCCTATTTGCCATCAAGAAGGAAAACGGCGATAAATGCTTGGGAAACATTGGTGTGTTAGGTACGTTTTTGTTTCAATCATTGAGAGATACTTATGATTTTTGGGTCAGCAATGATCACGGTATTGAAAAGTTTCAATATCCTGCGAGTTGGTTGAATCTTATAAATGGCAAAGGATCGGAGAAGAGTGTATGTCCATTTTGGTGGCAATTGTCTCATGTAAGTCGTTTAAAATTCAAGCATGTTATGATTCATTTTATTGAAATGAATATCTACTAGCTTCATATGTTGTTTTAGTTATATACCTTGAATAGCGAATTTTTTTTGGTGTAAAATACTGGTTTATGATTGTTTCAGTTCTAAAGTTTTCAATTTTTTATGATGTGTTCGTAATATAATTGATTATGGTTGCTAGGTTGTATTCCCTGTAAACGTTGGGAAACATTGGGTAGTAATAGTCCTAGATTTGCGGTCAAGGAAGGTATTGGTAATTGATTCGCAGGCGAACAGAAATAATGCAGAACTTACAGCAGTCAAGTGTAGGTGTGTTTCTTATTTCATTCTACGGTTGCTTTTGCAATCGGATTTCCATAGTCACACACAAATTTCAAATGAAGATGATCTTGCTGACGATTGGAGGGTTCACGTCCTTCATCCAAGCATTATTCCTTTGCAAAAGGATGCGTAAGTCATAAGTATCCATGTTTTAATCTATTGCATTGAATCAGATTATAATTACCCTTTATATGGTACTAAGTTGTGTTGACTTCAATTGTATCCAGGAGTTCCAGCGGACCTATTGTGTGTAAGCTTATCAAAGACATCATGTTGGGTAGAGCAGCTTGGTCTCTACATAGTAAGGATTCACGGTGGATTCTACCTCTCCACCAAGACATTGTACGCGTGATATATAAATATCTTCACCCACATATTATTGGATAATAACTCTGTTGTACAAATATTGAGCATGCCTGCATCTTGTGTTAGGATTATGTGGTGGAATGATTGTAACCAAAAGTTAAGTGAATTTAATCTCTGAATCTATGATGTCCATATTATGTGCTTATGTTACTGTGATGTAGCATACAAGGATTATAAGTAATGTCTTTGTAATCAATGGTTGTACTTATTAAGAGAAGCATCTTAATTTAATTCTGTCAAAGCGCCTCATAGAACGCGTTGGTGGCTAAACGGCTTCATTTAAGTCAACAGAAAATAACATATTGGTAGTTTCACTAAGTCATCAGGAGATACATAGTGGCAGTGTAGCCAGTAAGACGTCTTGTATGGAGGCTTTGATTTCTGATGTGTTGTTAATATTTGTCCCATTCAACTATCCCCACACTAATTTGTGGGTCATACGGTAAATTAGATGCTCTTGGGTTTTGAAACAGCAGTGACAAATTGATTTATAAAAACAGGTTCTTCCACAAAAATAGTTTTGATTAACTACATAAAAAGGTTGTACATCTACAAACCTTTACAACATTCTATGGGTGCTATAAAAGCACATAATCAAAATACATATTAGGGTTCATAATATAGTTATAGTTCAAACACATTACAAAAGCACATATAGTACAGCTTCGGTTATAAAAGCTAGACAAAAGATTTGTAACAAATCCCAACTGCAACTACAACAATGAGTGCAGAGATTAAAACAAACACCACCTTCCTAAGTCGTTCTGCCTCAGCAAGTTTCTTCCACAACTGTTCATTTTCGTGCTTGACCTTAGCAACATCACTGATGTCTTCAACGTGACAGTTAAGCTTAGATACATCCTAAAGTATATGAATGAGTCTCTCGTTCACCCATTCGTCGTTCCATTTGAAATAAGCACAGCTTCCCTCCTGCATTTAGGTTTATCAGTGGATTTTGTTCATAAAATATTTAGTATATATGTGAATAACAGAAATAACTTACCTCTCTTCGACATAACCAGTACCACCTGTCATTGTTCGATGAGTCACCTGAGCTCCACAGCTTAGGCAGTTCACCACAGTGACAGCGATGACCTCGTATATATGTGCCACAATTATTCATTGTTCGAACATGACTTTTAAGCATTGACAATTCCGATAGAATCTGAAGTAGGATTTGCTTGACCCACTCATCGTTCCATTTCACATATCCACATGTAATCGCCTGCATAATGTTGTCAACAATAAAAGATTATTACTATTATTTGTTTAAATTAAGACTGAAAACACTAGGAAACATTGCCAGATTTACCTCCTTTCCACAGATCCAATACTACCGCCGGTTGCCATTTGAGTCGGATTTGCTCAGCAGCTTGGGAGGTACACCACAACGGCAACAATGGCCCAAGACGAAGTAATCATCTAATTCGAACATCTTTCTATCGTGGGCAAATTCATCCATTCTATCCTTATCAGAACCTCTATTGTAACTGGAGATAGCCCCACTTCCAAAACTCATTTCAGACCCTATATTACACCAGTTGATTAACAAAGTAGAGCTACCAGATGTAGGTGGGAGAGGTTGATGTCTGCGCTTCAACGTTAGAATTGTTGTTTTCTATAAATAGTGGAGGTGTGTATTTAGGGTTTGGAATTAGGTATTAAATGTAACACGTAATACGTTACAAAATAATATTAAACTGCATTAGGAGATGTTAATACGTAATATGTATTGCCTCATTATGGGCTGATTTACTAACAAAAGGGCTGCTTAAACAGCATGTTGCATACCACTCCCTAGATTAACCAACAATAAATCGTTGCTCAAGCTTCATGATTTAAGGAGCCAAATCCTGCAGAATTTGAGTAATTAAAATCATCACAATTACATACCAACATACTTAAAAGTTTGATGGCTCAATGTACGTATTACAACATTTTTAAATACTAAAGTAAAACATCTACATAAAACTGAGAGTAATTCAAAACAATTAGGAGTCCATATTTAAAGATAAACAGTAGACAGTATTGCATTATAGATCTTAAACATAGCAGCCCATTACAATGATCAGTACTACGTATTTAGGAAAATCCAGGGTAACTATTAAATGTCATCGGGGTTGGCCTCATCACGTCTTACATTCTGGTCGATCCAATATAACTTCCTTGTTAATCGCCGCACTGAATTCTCCATCGTGGTTATCCTTTCATTGACCTGTTGACGCGATACACAAACCTCCCTTAGAATACGCCTTAACATGTTGGACTCCTCAGCAGCTCCAATCCTTCCACCAGCTACCCCTTCATGCTCATTGGCAGTGGCATCGCCCACATCGTCACCAATTTCCAATTCGTCTTTGGAGATGTCCATTGCATCTAAGCATGGTAACCCAAGATCTCGAGCTAGCATGTTCCAAATTCTAGAACCAATCGGCCTAGCCCGGGGCACAAACTGATCTCTATTCTCGTGAATATCCACTTCTACTGCTTGACAAATACCAGTGATGGTAGAAGGAAGCACCAAAAAGTGACCACTTCTAAGGTTGAGGTCCAATGCCCTATACATGACAACATCAACATCAAAAGGCTCACCATAATTAATGGCATGTAGAATCCTAGAATGGTCGTTGCGTAGAATTTGGTACTGGTCAATGGGAGAGATGTAATGGCTAATGAATACATTCCATACATCATATAAAACGGAAAGCTCATTGTGGTTGATGTGCTGACCAAGTCCTCCCCATGGTCCCTTCGGAAATTGACGAAGCTGAACAACAACCCATTCCAGCAACTCCTCATTATCGTAAGCCTCGGTAGGGGAAACCCGTTGATGGTTGGGGAAATTCCGGGAGACCGTAGTATAAATTCAACACTCTAGAGTTGAACTGAACCTGCACACCATGGACCATGACTCCAGCTATTTTGTATTTAGTTATGTCAATGGCATGGTAGAACTCATAGACCACAGACAGATTGACCTATGGTTTTTTCCCAGCAAGCCGATGCCAACCCATTTCAACAACTTGTTGTGGTATGGGCGTGTTGCGTAGCTGATGTAGTGAGAAAGAGCCTCCTGATTCAAGGGTCTTTTCCTAATTTGTTCCATTCGCCAATCTTCTGGAGGGGGTGGTGGTGGTGGGGTTAGCTAAAGAGGTTCTTGCCGAATATGTGATAGCCCGGCATCATTGCCATAGTACATCAGACACTTAGTGCATGCCATAGCCTATAAAATATAAGAATTTTGGTCAATCTGATTTCAATTACTGCAAAAATTAGAAACTTGGTCTCACATGAAAACAATGGCAGTTAACCCTAAGTAGAAATGTAAAGTAATACATCTTAAAGGTAGAAAATAATGATAAAGCAAGAAACCCTAGTTACAAATACTTACAACCTAATGAAGATATCAGAATCCTAAATTCATATAACCAGATAGGGCTTAGGAACCCCAATTGTTTGCCCGAAACGAAATTTCATTAAAATAAAAATCAACATAACCGAAGCAATGGGTTACATATCGCTGAACTAACCAGATACTGAAATCCAAGATTATGAACAAGAAACTCACCAGAGGATTGAGGTAGCCTGACTATGTGAAGGGGAGAATTTTGGGATCCTTTGTGCGCTGTAGAATATAGCAAATATTGGTGGCCAATTCGGTTCCTAAACGCTTATTACTCTTCAGGACGATGTTGTTTTTTTATCAAACAGTATAAAATGATCCCCTAACAAGACGCCTTTCTATTATCACGGTTTTTTTCTTAAAATTGTTAATATCGTCAGTGAGGCGGTTCCTTATACGGTACGGGTAAAAGACATTTAACAATCAATCTCTCTGAATATCTTACACAAAACATTAGCCTTTAAACGTTTAGTTAAACGTTTCTCTAGATTAATATTTGCAACGAAAGCTTACGTCTGTTCAAACGTTTAGCGTAATGCCTCGCGCTTAAGACGTTCTTTCAGTCGCTACATCAGGTTCTATAGCTTTCGAATGTAATCTGATAGCATAACTTCTAACACCAATCACAATAAAATAATTTCGCTCACTTGTGTAGTACTGGTATTCAAACGCATTGTTTTAAATTGTCGGACAATGTTAAATTATTTACAAATAAAATAAGAACAATATCTGAAAGCTTAACCTACACTTGAAAAAAAATTAATTTAACATAATGGCCTTGCAACAAGTTCATACCATTATTAAAATTTGATGTCTTGTAAAGCCATTTGCATCTACCCAGTAGGAGAACAGTCCTCACTAATATGATTGATCTCAGTTGGGGCAAATTCAGCATCCAAGTTTTGGGGTTGACCTTCTGAAGCACTTTTACCTTTTGAGCGTCGTTCACATGTGCGACATGTGTGGCCTACGGATCCACAACGACTGCAGTGCATCACTCGACGTCTTGGTTATGAATTTGGAACTTGGCCATCGACTACATCTGTAGTGTTATTGACATTGCTAGAATTGACAATGGACTCGAATTGACAACTTAGACGAGAGTGTCCGTACCTACCATAATTTCCACACGTTTTCTTCTTACGAGGTTCACCAGCTGAAGGAATATGCTTTTCCTTCGAACGCCCTGCTTGCTTGGCTGGAATCATGGGACGGACCACCCTCCGAACTGAACCAGTAGGTTCACCCCAAGAATCTCTATCCCCAACTGGGATTATAGGATTCTCGTATGCACCTTAGAGAAACTTATTGGTATAGATTGGATGACAAAGATGACCAACAGCTACTCGCGCAAACCTATAATGAAGGAATCACATTTTATTCTTGTTGTTGCATGAGTAATTTCAAAATGTAAGGAGTCATTGAAATTGAAAATCACACCATACTAACCTTGCATATGATAGTGCATGAACACAAGGAAATACATCCATATTCCACATATTGGATGTGCAACTCCTCTAAATAACATTGATTATCCCATCCCCTAGGTGTTCATTTGTGACTGTGTCTTACGGTATTTCGAATGAGGTATACATGAGATTTTTCAATGTGCTTCTCCATGTTTCTAATGCGCACAATGGTTGATTGAGAGATTGAGGTTTCTAGTTTATTAGCTGCCTTAAATCTCGCAGAAAACCACTTCTGCTTCAGATGCCTAAGAAACTCATGAGCAGCCGTGATGGTAATCGACGAGCTGGTAGAATAGCTTTGTTGATGGACTCTACAATTCCAGTCATCATTATATCCCACCTGGACTTAGGAGAAAATGAACGGGCCCATCATTCTAGCCCGACTCGAATTAACTCGCTGTGCAAATTGGGACATAAAGAAGCAATACAGTCCAACAAATTTAAAAATTCTTCTTTGGAGCATGAGTAGGTTGCTTTATGAAACAAAGCTTTCACAGTCTTTTTTCCTCTGCAGTAGTTTTGTAGATTATTCTTCAAATGGAAGTAGCAACCTACATGCGTTGTTTTGGGAAAGACAGTATCGATGGCCAATGGAATACTCTTACCCCTATTTGTAACAAGGACTAGATCTTCCGGAACACCTATGGTATCACGAAGCCGCCAAAAAAGCCATACCCAAGCATTTGAGTCCTCTACTGGGGAAAATCCAAATGGAATAGAGTAAATCATATCTGATGCATCCTTGCTAATAGCTGTGAATATAACACCAGATAATTCACCCTTTAGATGTATGGCATCCATATCAATCACCGGCCTAATATACTTTTTAAAACCGTCAATGCATTGACCCAGTGAAAAAAAGGAATACATGAAATGACCATCAACTGCTGTTTAAAGTGCGGTGACGCTCCCTGGATTCGATTGTTCAAGCATGTGAAGATAGGAAGGTAAATGTTTCGATGACTCCTCATAACTCCCGTAAGCGAGTCTGGAGGCATGTTGTAAAGCTCTCCAAACCTTACTATATAATAACTGAACAACAAATCGAGCTTGTATCTCGCTAATAATGTTCTTCGGTGCAAATTTTACATCAACCACTCGAGTACCAAAGTAAGACCCGATCACTTTAGAACTCACCGTTCTTCTTTATACTCTATCAGGATCACATAAGCATGTGCATTCAGGACTAAATTCTGTTGCATGCCACACGTCGCATTCTAGGCTCGGACGTCTAACACGAAATGCAGAACAACAACATTTATCAACCTCCGTGCACCAAACTTCATAGCAAACCTTAGTAGAACGTATGATGGAAAGGGACAGTTTGTTCTCAAGAGCATATCTACTGATAGCAAGCTTAATTGACTCCTTATTTTTAAATACAATTTCTTTGCTCAAATCGGTAAGGACATATGCAGGACACAAAGCATAT
Organism: Cardiospermum halicacabum; assembly: GCA_031304145.1. NCBI lineage: Eukaryota > Viridiplantae > Streptophyta > Magnoliopsida > Sapindales > Sapindaceae > Cardiospermum > Cardiospermum halicacabum. The sequence continues at coordinate 9,676,715 of CM062393.1, forward strand.
GTTTAAGTCTTAGGGAAATCGTATTTTTCCATGCCTGGTAACTCCCAAATACGATCACCATGGACATTACGTTTTACTCTCTTATAACTTCCCACCAAATCATCATCACTCTCCCCAGAGCTTAAGGTATTGCCAAGATTCAAATCCACATCCACGCCATCTAAAGTTCCCATTTTATTAATCTCAAGAAGATTATTATCTCCAAGGTCAGGATCATTGCCTAGAAATACATCCTCATTATTTATAATTGGAATCCGATGGTGAGATCCAATTAAACCAGCATCATGCTCGGTTTCGTCCTGAACATCAACTAACGCATCATTTACCGAAACTAATTCCACTATATTTGCATCAATAGAAGCAACAATTGAGTGTTTATGAATTGCCTCTGCATAAATATAAACCATATCTTGAACCGCCATAAATCTAATATCACCATCGTCCACAATCTCGACCCTAACCGAAATACCTTGCCGATCTTTAACCATTTGATACAACTTCACCTCGCAACTTTTACTAGTAAGCCTTTTCATCTTCTCTTAAACCCTTTCCATAAATTTATCAAAACACACATTCTTATCGAATGCCTCACAACCCGGACTACCACACACATAATCATTTCCATCTCACACCACATCATATATGATCAAAGCACTAAATATACCCATTGCTAGTTATGAATCACTAAAAGTCAAACCGATTATTGAACCGAATCTAGCATCATTTAAACGCAATCACCAATTCCCCATCAACGATAAAGATAAGGCAACCCTACAACAAAATAAAACATGACTTATTACAAATTACACAACATAACAAACAACCAAAAATTATCCTACCAACAATTAATAAAACTTATTCTAATACACCATATAAAATCAACCGCAAAAAAAAATGTAAAATAAAACCCAAGCAAAACAACCAAAGCAAAACAAAACAACGAAGTAGGAAAGGAAAATGAAGGCCAAAAATGTCTAACGGAAAGTCGGACCTATCACACGTTCTATAAGACGTTTAATCAGGAGACTAAAATACATGCTTCTGTGAAAGCGTGTAAGAAAACGTGTTATCTACCAGACTTTCTGCAACTTGTTAACTACTTAAAAATTATCTTCGACTACTGCATTTGTAGCATAACCATCTATCAACCCTTACAAACGTCTAATTTACAACAACCCAAACTTAATAATACCACACCCAAATATATTTCACAATAAACCGTTTTTCAACATTTACCAAAACCTGTTATTTATCAAAGCTTGCAGCACCTCAAATCAAGGCATAAACATTTTTCCAAACATTAAGTAAATTTGGAAAAGGTAAATCATTCCAAATTTAACAACCCTTGAAAACTACTAACACATTTACCATGAGAGTAGATTCATTTCAATATAACACCCATAAACCAATTTTAATAACATATACTAACCTTTAAATGGATATCCATTGGAGAATAAATATTTGTCAACCAAAATGGAGAAGTTTGAGGCAGAAGTACAAGTTTGAAGTAGGAGTTGTGAGGGAAAGAGATGGTGGAATGAAACCGTAAACAAAGAAATAAGGTGGAGGGTGTTTTGAATGAAATTCATCTTTATATGGGCAAATTGGTATTAAAATATATAGCCAATAATAATTGAGTTTTTGTCTATCCATTAATGAGTTTTAGGTTTTATTTTAATTATTTTCTAATAAAAAAAGGCAAAATTGTCTTTTCAAACTATTTTGTGGATGTTAAAACTTTTATTTACTTATACTTATCAAATATGGGCTAGAAACTTAATGGAAACTTTAAAAATAATATTAATAAAATCTTCCCTTTATTATTTTATCAACAATAATCCTATATATATGGGATGACATTTTCGCCTCCGTCGTAAAAATTGGAGCTTTGGTTTGGTCCCTTGGCCCTTTTAACCAGCCCACACATTTTCATGAGCCCATTACTAAGGCCACCAAACACACCCAACTTGTTAATTTGGACTGCAGTATTACATTTCATTTCAGCACCAAGTTTTCTTTTGGGAAGTGAATAGTTGAGGACAGAGATCATAAAGGACAGATGTTGTTCATGCAATGATGTAGTGAAGTGAACCAAATGGGAGCCATGCATAGCCTTAAATGCAACGACGTAAATAGACACATAAGCGAATCTTTATTACAAAAGTTCAATGCACGAACACAACTGCACAATATGACAAGGAAGAGTGAGAATTAGCGGAATTCATCCCGCAATGAAACGTTCTTCAACTTAATAGTTGTTAACCTAAAATATCGTAATTTATATTTTGCATTCATAAAATAATAAATAAATAAATTTTTTTTTTGAAAGACGTGTTATTTCATTATAATTTTAATATTAAAATAAAAATACTATTCAACCATATTATACTCACAAATAGCCGAAATTTATTGGACGCATGTTCCGTCATTACACTGTTACAATTATTTCAGCGGGGAAATAACCAAGACTCCTAATCCTATGTTAAATTTATTGATTTAGTGTATCTATAGATTCAACACCTGTTAATTTATTAGACTATTACTATTCTTTCAACAGGAAATAACCACGATTCCATCACATCTGTTAAGTCACCACGTAAAAAAAAAAATAATAATAATAATAACAAAATGAATTATCAGTGGCATATAGACATGGATGTAGATTTTCCTAGTATTTAAAATGTAAGGAGAAATTTTTCTCGTATTTGAAATGTAGATTTTCCTTAGGGAGAAATTTTTCTCAGAAAGGTAGATTTTTCTCGGGTTAATTTATAAGAACATGTGTTTTAATAAGATATATTTTTATATATAATTGATTAACTTGTTTATAAATATCGAATCAACTTTATCATTTAGTTTAATTATTATTATTAAAATAATCTTCCATTTTAAAATTACCGAATGGTAAAATTTCAAATTATTAAGGTATAATATTAATTTTGCCAATTATGAATCTGGATATACACATAATTAATAACTAAAGTATGTATGAAGAAATAAGATTAGGAATGGTAACGGTACGGATATGCCTCTTACTACATCCGTACTTTAAAATTTTAAATATAAAAAATCCGTATTATATCCGCTCAGTACGGTATAAAATTTGTTACTACATGCGCATCTTGCGGATTTTAATAAAATTCGCTACTATATCCGTATCCGCATCAATAAATCTCTTTTAATTTTTTTTATATTTTTTAATTTCGTAAAATAATACATAATTTATTATGACTTCCAACAACACTAAATGAAATGTAAGATTAAATCTTCTATTAAAGTTATAATATGAAATATATAATTATTTGTAATTTTTGAGAAAATATTTTTAAAATAGATAAACAAAATATAAGACATTAGACTCAAAATAATATCTTGAATAGAATATTCTTCATAATTGCATATTAAATATAATTAAATAATTAATAATTAAATTAGATTTGACTAATAATGATTTTTTTTCTTACCAAAATCTTTTATTTTCTTATTAATAAAATAAATAAATATTTATATTATATATATTTATTGTATACTTTTTGCGGTACGGATACGGTATGAATACGGATGATAAACTGCTATATCCATATTCGTACCATATTCATTACGGTTACAGTAAATTTATATCCAGATACGATAACGGATTAATTTTTTCTAGATACGAATACAAATATTTTTATTACGATACAGTACGGTATGTGCGGATAGATGATCATATTGCCATCCCTGAGGGAAACCAAACCAAACTACTAGTTCCATTAAGAAAACAAAGCCAGATACATAAATAAGCAAAGAGCTTCATGAGATAGGACACACCACAATGAAAAGAAAGCTGACATGGACAATACACATAATTATTGAATATGAGCAGAAGAGAAGATGATGAGATCAGGTGGTTCTAGTCTGGGGTTCCCTCCGAGAATTGAAACAAACAAGAGCTGCTGGAGGACCCAAGTCGAGCTGCTCTGAGAAGCTCCTTGTGTTGAAGTTGGCTCCATTCATTGGGGGACCCACCGTTCCCACAGATGGCCTCGGAGCCATATAGGGTACGATCTCTACACCTATCGAAAGACTTGCACCTCCAGGAATGTCAAAAACTATCCTGCATGATACTTTCTGTAAATATTAAAATTATATAAAAAGAATTAAAATTTATAAAAATAAAAAGGTAGATGGTACAACCAATGTACCCACTCGCATAGATGGTTCACTCGGGGTGGGCGCATCCGGGTGTTGGAGTTTAAACTTGTTTTGATTATCATTTAATTGGTGTTTTAATTCACGATTTAAAGTTTAAGAATTAAGTTTATTTTATTGTTATTTATTTGATGTTTTCCGTTTAGAATTCGAAGAGTTAGAATCGGAAGAATTTAGAATTAAAATCTTCTATAAATTGTATTATCTCCTTTTGAAGTTTGCAATTGAAAAAGAAGTGAATTAAATAGTTTTTCTTCTTCTCTGTTTTTATATACAAAAAAATATAGTCCTTCAAATTTGTTATCAGAGCCTGAATAACAATGGCTACAACAAATCCCGTTCAATCACAAGTACCCAAATTGACGAAAGAAAACTACAGGATGTGGAGTATCCAAATGGAGGCCCTATTGGGTTCTCTTGATGTGTGGGACCTTGTGGAGAATGGCTATGGAGAATCAAGTTCCGGGAAGGAGGATGAGGAGAAGTTTAAAGAACGAAAGAAAAGAGAGAAGAAAGCGTTATTCACAATTTATCAAGGAGTTGATGGAGCAACTTTCGAGTTGATCGCAACAGCAAAAACCTCAAAAGATGCTTGGGAGATACTGAAAAAATCATATGAGGGGATCGACAAAGTAAAGAAGATTCGTTTGCAATCCTTGCGAGCTCAGTTCGAATCTTTACAACAAGAAAACTCAGAGAAGGTTGCTGACTATTTTTCTCGAGTAATAGCTATTGTGCATCAGATGAGGAGTAATGGTGAAGAGCTAAAGGATGTTCGAGTTGTAGAGAAAATCTTGCGATCTCTAGACTCGAAGTTTGATTTTGTAGCTGTGGTGATTGAAGAAACGAGAGAGTTAGAGACCATTTCTGTGGAGGAGTTGCTTGGATCACTACAAGCATATGAACAAAGAATAGAAAAGAAAAATGGAGTGAAGAATATGGAGCAAGCTTTACAAGCAAAGCTGTCATTAAAAAATGATGACGTTTCTAGAGGAGGTTATCAACGAGGAAGAGGAAGAGGAAGAGGCCGAGGTCGTGGTAGAGGACGGGCTTTTGGCAAGCAAACCAATATTCACAATAATGGAGAAGACAATGATCAGAAAGGTAACAGTCATGGAAGAGGTGGTGGCCGAGGTCAAAGTCGTGGACGTGGACGAGGCAGAAACAATAGATCTGATGTCCAATGTTATGTTTGCAAGAAGTTTGGACATTATTCTTACGATTGTTGGTACAACACAAATAATACCAATAACGGAAGTGAGAAAGCGAACCTTGTCAACAAAGAAGAAACTGATGATGGACCGGTACTACTTATGGCGTGCAATAAACCGGAACCAATTGAATCTGTTACCTGGTTTCTCGACACTGGAGCTTCAAATCACATGTGTGGGAGAAAAGAATTTTTCGCCCGTCTAGATGAAAGACAACTCGGCAACATTACTTTCGGAGATCTTTTGAAGAGGCCAATTGAAGGAAAAGGTGATGTTATTTTTGAACTCCAAAATGGAAGACAACTTCATATTTCCGACGTTTATTATGTTCCTGATATCAAGAGTAACTTGTTAAGTATTGGACAGCTGTTAGAGAAGGGCTATGATATAAAAATGAGTGATTTAGCCCTTAGTATTCGAGATAAAAATAATAAACTTATTACTCTTGTGAAGATGACTGATAACAGGATGTTTCCGCTGAAGTTGTCAATTGGGAAATCAAACTGCTTGAAAGCTGCAACTATGAACAACTCTGTTCTTTGGCATCTCCTTTATGGACATCTAAATTTTGAGGCATTGAAACTACTTGAGAAGAAAAACATGGTGATGGGACTACCAAAGATTGAAGCCCCTGACAATTTATGTGAAGTGTGTGTTGTGGGCAAGCAGCAGAGAAAGTCTTTTCAGAGGTACAAATCAAAAAGAGCATCATCGCGTCTTGAGTTGGTGCATTCAGATGTTTGTGGACCTATCAAACCTGCTTCTATCGGAGGAAATCGATATCTTTTGACATTCACAGATGATTGCAGTGGAAAAACATGGGTTTACATATTGAAGAAGAAAAGAGAGGTGTTCTCCAAATTTAAAGAGTTCAAAAGTATGGTTGAAAAGCAAAGTGGATGTCAATTAAAATGCCTACGGACTGATCGCGGAGGAGAATATACATCTTTGGAGTTTGAGCGATATTGCAAAGAGAATGGGGTTATACATCAGCTCACCATGCCTCAAACACCACAACAAAATGGTATCTCGGAGAGAAAAAATAGAACCATTCTCAATATGGTTCGATGCATGTTAAAGGAGAGGAATGTTCCAAAAGAGTTTTGGGGAGATGCTGTGGCTGTTCTGTCTATTTGTTGAACAGGTTTCCAACAAAACGCATTGGAGATATTACACCGGAGGAAGCTTGGAGCTTTCATAAGCCAAAAATTGATCATCTTAAAATTTTTGGATGTGTCGCTTTTGCGAAAATACAGGAAGAGAAGCGCACCAAGTTGGAAGATAAGAGTTAGAAGTGCATATTTTTGGGTTATGGTGAAAATTGCAGTGGTTACAAACTGTATAATCCTATAACTCAAAAAATCGTGATGTCTAGAGATGTGGAGTTTGATGAGCAGCAATCATGGGATTGGAAGAGCAACGACCAATCAAAAAATATTGTTTTTGATGAAGAGCAATGGCAGAAGTTCCTGTTGATAAAAATTCTTCGTCTCGGAAATGGAGTTCAGTTTCAAGAAAATGACTCAAGCAGCTCGCCCATAAGAAAGACAAGAGAATTATCGGAGATTTATACATCTACCGAACCCATTGAGTTTGATTATGAAGACGAGATGAATAACTTGTGTTTATTTGCAGGATTTGATCCTTTAACATTTGAAGAAGCTGCAAAAGAAAAGAAATGGAGGGAGGCAATGAATGAAGAGATCCATGCAATTCAAAAGAACAACACATGGGAGTTGACATCGCTTTCTCAAGGGCATCAAGCAATTGGTGTCAAGTGGGTGTTCAAGACGAAAAGAAACACAAAAGGAGAGGTGGAGAGACATAAAGCAAGGCTGGTTGTGAAGGGTTACAAACAAAAATATGGCGTGGACTATGAAGAGGTATTCACACCTGTAGCCCGACTTGAAACTGTTAGATTGATAATTTCTCTTGCAGCTGAAAGAAAATGGGAGATGTACCAGATGGATGTAAAATCGGCATTTTTAAATGGAAATCTTAAAGAAGATGTGTACGTTGAACAACCATCAGGTTTCATTGTTGAAGGCCAAGAAGAAAAAGTCCTCAAGTTGAAAAAAGCTCTCTATGGGCTCAAGCAAGCGCCAAGGGCTTGGAATTCTAGAATTGATGCATATTTTATTCGAGAAGGTTTTATGAAGTGTCCATATGAACATACTTTATATGCAAAAGTCAATTCTAGTAATGATATTTTGCTGGTGTGTTTATATGTGGATGACTTAGTCTTCATAGGAAACAATAACTCTATGATTCAAGAGTTTAAAAAATCAATGGAGAAGGAGTTCGAGATGACTGATTTGGGTTTGATGAGATATTTTTTGGGGATTGAGGTGCAACAAGGTAAAAATGGAATTTTTATCTCGCAGGAACGATATGCTAAGGAGATTTTGAAAAAATTCTCAATGGAGGATTGTCAATCGGTGGATATACCGGTGGAGTGCGGTATCAAAATCACTAAGGAAGGAGAAGGGAAGTTGGTTAATCCAACTTATTTTAAGAGTCTTGTGGGATGTTTAAGGTACTTGACTGGCACTCGCCCTGATATACTTTTTGGTGTTGGTTTGGTAAGTAGGTACATGGAGACTCCAAAGACTTCTCACTTGAAGACTGCCGAATTCTTAAATATATCAAAGGTACAATTGGTCATGGACTGCTTTATACATCTGAAAAGGAGTTGGAGCTTATTGGTTTCAGTGACAGCGATTGGGCTGGAAGTTGTGATGATCGGAAGAGTACTACAGGTTTTGTATTTTATTTTGGAAGTACTGCATTTACTTGGACGTCAAAGAAACAGTCTATTGTTGCTTTATCGACTTGTGAAGCTGAGTATGTAGCTGCAACATCTTGTGTCTGTCATGCAATCTGGTTGAGGAGATTGCTTAAAGAACTAAATCTACAACAAAAAGTAGCGACAAAGATATATGTGGACAATAAATCTGCAATTGCTTTGGCCAAAAATCCAGTTCATCATGAGCGTTCGAAACACATTGATACTCGGTTCCATTTTATAAGGGAGAACATTAAAGCAAAGGAAGTTGAGCTCTTGTATGTGAAGTCAAGTGATCAAGCTGCGGACATATTCACAAAAGCAGTCAAAGTTGAAGTTTTTCAATATCTGCGGAAACAGCTTGGATTTACAGCTTTTGGAGAACCAAGTTTAAGGGGGGCAAATGTTGGAGTTTAAACTTGTTTTGATTATCATTTAATTGGTGTTTTAATTCACGGTTTAAAGTTTAAGAATTAAGTTTATTTTATTGTTATTTATTTGATGTTTTCCGTTTAGAATTCGAAGAGTTAGAATCGGAAGAATTTAGAATTAAAATCTTCTATAAATTGTATTATCTCCTTTTGAAGTTTGCAATTGAAAAAGAAGTGAATTAAATAGTTTTTCTTCTTCTCTGTTTTTATATACAAAAAAAATATAGTCCTTCACTGGGTCGGTCATAATCTGAAACAGAGATACATATATGCAATTATATCACAAATTAACAACATGCAAAATCAAAGACATACCAGAGTATAGAGCTCGTTAGGATTCCCTCAAAAGTAACAACTGGTGGGTCCAAAGCGATGGATGGCTTGATAGCACAGCCGTTTGTAACATGTTTATTTTTGAATGACACGGACATTCTCATACTAGGCATAAATGGATCAATTATATCTGGAATGATTTTTTCTATCAGCAAAGGATTCACTGGAGTCCACATTACGAAAACAAACAGAGAGATAGAGAGAAAGCAGTAAGAAGTAGAGAGATTTTATTTTCGGTGTGATTTGCAAATACACGGGGGCTTTATATATACAGAAAACTCATAATTAACTATATAAATCCCACGCGTCTCTAATCCTATAATAAAATTCTATATTTATTTTTATACGCAGTTTTAACTATATTAAAAATATTGTTTTAGCTCTCACCTGCCCGTTATAATTTTTATAAGTATTTTCACATCATGTTATATTTGAACCACTATTTATATGTTATTATTTTAGAAATTGAAATACTTATTTTTTTCTCTCTCCAAAAACTTTTTTCTCTCTCCAAAAACTTTTTTCTCTTTCTAAAAAGAATTATATAGTCTTTTGTAAGATAAGTGTTTGTTTTAATCTCTCAATATAAACATTTTACGTACTCTTACATCTGTTTATTTTATGCTTTCTTAGTAAAGTCATTTCATATAAATAGACCATTGTATATCTTTAAATATAGTCTCTTTTTTTTCAATAATTGGGTTGTATCTATAAATTTTAAAATACTAATATATAGATTAAAAAAATAAAAACCAAAAACCTAAATTTGATTAAATGGAATGAATTTATTTAATTTTATATGGACTTCACTAATCTATAAATTTTTTTCTTTTAAGTTAAAAAATATAATAAATAAAAAATAGTTAAACCTTCCTACAACTACAATTCTATATAATAGCAATTACTATAACAACTCTATTTCTTTAGAAACCAATTTTTTATATGTTATTTTAATAATTTATAATAATAAATTGCTTAGGCCAGCAACAACCACAATTTGAATAGAATACTATATACAAAACTCATCATCTATGATGACTTACTCAAATGTAACACATTATTTTTTTAATAAAATAATATTACAAAAATTAAAAGTTTCAAAAACTATTGTAATTAACTTCAACGGTTAAAAGAATTTTTAATGTTTAATAACTGAAAATGATAAAGAAAAAAGTTGCATGCATAATGATAATCTTTAATTGATCGCCGAAATTCGGATCGAAATCTTCGTCAATTAAAGGGTTATTTTGTCAGGAAGAGATTGAAATCTTCCAAACAAGTTACCATTAGAGGCTTTACCCATCATATTTGAATAAATTTAACTTTAAAAATATTCTAAATTATGCATATTTTATTCATTGATTTTTTTTTAATATTATCAATTTATAACAATCAAGTGAGATCTGTATGAATTGTGACAAAATTGTCATGGCAACTCTTAGGTAATGAATGGAGAACAAATCTTTTTCACTAATATTGCTGCTTAAATTGGACAATCAATAATGTATTGTATGCTGCGTAGGTTTGGGATACAAGTGAGTATCATTGATGATATTGGTACTACTTCATTTACCATATGGAATCATGAAGCAAATTTTTTGAAAAACTGTAGCTGATTTACTTCAGACATCAAAGAAGGTATTAATCATCCCGCATTCTATTATAATATATTTGCGTCTTAGTAGCATTTGTTAATTAATTTTTATTTAATTGACGTATAGGAAAATGATAATGAGGAATTATCCTGTTAAATTTCGAGCACTTATAGATAAAGAATTCTTATTTAAGGTGGCAATATGACGTCTACAAGTAGAGCGTAATTTTTTTTTTGCATATTTATTATTTAAAAACTTATCTTTTATAAAATGAATTTTTGAAATTTTCATATTGGAATAAATCGAAAATCCGCTTTAAGAGTAAAATAGTAATTAGATACCAAATTCAGAAGTATAAGGTCAATTTCAGTTATTGAAAATAGTTTTGAAATAATTTTTGTAAACCAAGCTCAATTTTTGTAAAATTAGATTTTAATTGGAATTGTGGTTTTTGAATTTAGACTTGGTTTTAGTGGTAAATTTACATTTTTGGAAGTGAAAAATATATTCGGGGACAAAACTAAGAGTAGAGCGGAGTTTCGGGTTGGATTGGATGGTTGTACATGGGCTTGGGTGTTGTTGGGCCAAAACTAGTGGATCAAGCTCAACATCCAAATTGAAAATCCACCATCACCTTCATGACAACCCTCATTCACACCTTCTCTCCATCACTCTCTCATTTCCTCCCACACCCAATACTTACTTCTTTTTCTACACCCCATTCAAACCCTAACTCATTCAATTCACTCAACCACCAAAAACCACCTTATTAAAAGCTTTCATTCACTCTACAAACCCTATTTAAGAGCTCTAGTGGTAATTTTAAGCTCCCTACTTCGTTTATTCACTTGGTAATCTTTTGAACCTTTTGAATGACACTTTTCATTTTTGAAGCTCTTGATTTATATCAATGGTATGATTAGGGTCCTTAAATGTCTAGTAATGTTTCTGGATATTCACATTTTTTAGATCTGGTCTCTAGTTTCCTTTTTGTTTTAAACCCTATGAGGTATAAATGGTATTTTGATGAGATTGTGTTGATTACAAATTTATTTTGCTATTGATGGAACCAATAGGCAACCAAGATGTTGTAGAGCACCAAACCGATGAGACTAGTTTGTTATCTTTGGAGGAGAGGGTAACACCTTTATTTTATGCTCTATATTCTTGTATGATGGTTATTTTGGTATTTGAATGCATTATAATGAGTTAATAATGCTTAATACATGGGAATGAATAGATATGTTGAGTAATGTAATTGTGATGTCATGTAGACACTTATTGTGGTAGATTAGAAATTGACATAAATATGTGCATGTATCGTATTGTGATGATTGGTATGGTTTGGTATGTAGTTAGCAGTCATGAAGGCCTTTGAATGGAAATGGTAGAATCTTGATGTTAATGCCTTATTGAAGTCATATTGCATCCTATTTGTTTTGGATATTGGTAATAAATGATTTTTATTTGCTTTTGTTACTTATGAGTAAAACTTAGTTTTGGTGTCATCGTTTAAATGATGTCAATGGCGCCACATGAGTTTTGATAATAATTTAAAGATGATAAAATCTTGTTTGAATCACCTAAATGGAATGCCCATTATTCTTAGCTTGAGATAGTTGAATCTATTGGCACGCCATAGGGAAACTAGAAACCTACTTCGATATATGAAATTTGCCTTGAAGTGCCACTTATTAATCTAGGGTGTTGGTCCTCTCTAGATGTGACATCACCCTGATAATTTTGGATCTACGTGTTTAGTCTTTGGACATTCCATATGTTTATGCATAACCTTTAGATCTTACCGGGGTTTTGATCCATTTCTGTCTCATTTTCACTATAAAGTTCAATTTGAGGGCAATGAATTAAAATATGGCTAATTGTGTGATTTGTATGTTTGAAATGATACGTAAATGCTTAATAGCTGGTAAATGATTAGTTGTTATGATGAAATTCACAATAAAAACCTTAGATGGTAATTAAATGAACAATGGAAGGTAAAGAACTGATTTAGTTGGTTTTGGCTTGTAAAATTCTATTTTTGCCCTATTTTTTGACATCTAAGCGTCCTAGTTGGTGACCTGGTCAAAGATTTAGGACATGAACTAGGGTGTAGGTCAGTCCAGTACCAATATCTGCGGCCTGGTCGACAATTTTGTAAAGTGACCAGGACGCGAACTAGGGTATCTATGCGATTTCAGATAACTTGCTTTGCCACTCGCAAAACTAGTTGCAAAATTTTAAAACTTAAGTTAGAGATTTCAGAGAACTTGCTTCATGACTTGTGAAGCTAGACGTGAAATTTTTGAAATGGGTATTCGGGGCTAATAAGGTGTCATTGTCATGAAGCATGCCGCTTTTCGTCCAAATAACCATTTTTTTTTCAAAATGCCATTTCTAGCCTCCTTGGCTATTTTCTGAGCAATTTGCTCAATTTTAAATAGCACCTTATTAGCCTTGAATACCCATTCAAGCCTTTAGACACTAAGTATGCAACACCAACAACAGATATAGTCAATTGAAATCTAAATTGACCTAACCATATGGTCGAATGAAGCTAAATAATTAACCTACTGGCATACCTATTGCAGCAATAACCAACGAGATAAGTTCCCAACACTTTTACCAATTCAATACCATTCCTAACATCATCATGGATTACCAATTAGGTGGATTCCAAGTTGATTAAACATGACACATTATGGGTTCATTGTTAACAAACTTAGTCAATTACAAAATAAAGTGTTTTGAGCCAATTTCGCACAATCAATCAATAACATAATCAAGTTATCATTGTTAAGTCATTACCCCAAAACACAACAATAGATTGAACACGAGAATATTATACGAATTAAAGTCCTAAGCTGGATAGCTCATAATGAATCGAAGTTCCAAAACGACGTCATCATTCAGTAAGTGAACAATTCTCGTTCACAATGGCTATATACCAACCACAATACGTTTGTGAGTCTAAGTACTTTTAATTCCCAGTACATACCTTACATTCCACATCTACAACTAGTTTCAAGGCAATAAGGTTTATTATTTCTTAATTATCAATCAAAGAGCCACCTTAAGCCATCATTTCCAAATTCAAGCCCCTCTTACAGAGTATTACTACTTAGCACCTCAATTACCCATTGTTTATCATTTTAGCCATTTGTTATAACTACTCACAACATAATAATCAATTCATAATCAATACAATCAAATCAAGCAAGTTTGCATCATGTGTCAATATCAATGTTTTTTATAATGGTACACTACCATTATGTATTTCTCCTTTAAACTGGTAGAGTTTTTTACTTGATGGGAACAACCATAGGATGCAGACTCGAAGCTAACAAAAGTGGTTCCTCTTAATCTTAGGCAAAGGTTTCACCCTGTAAGGGTTTCAACCGAATTGACTATATTTTTAGCTCGAAACTGTGGATTTCCAATTCCAATTTGAAAATACTTAATGATTCTTATACGTCCGAAAGGGGTTCTCTTCGACCGAGTGGGACATAAATGGAACTCCCTAACTCCTCAAGAATTCCCGTCATGGGGTTTCAGGTCCACCAAATGGATCTCAGACATATGGGCATGATAGTTCTTCGGTCCATTGATATCACGACCATTACAATATAGTTTTAAAATGTCTTTGAAATTCAGAATTATTTTATTATAATCTTTATATATTTTAAAGGGAAACTTTCATAAATAGCACCACAAAACTTTCAATTAAGTTTTTAAACCCAACAACTTTCACCTTTCATATCTAAACTTTCCAAAAATTTGTTTTCACAAAATGATCCTTTTGGACAATTTTACACTTATCAATTAAAAAAATAATAAATAAAAAATTGGTAAATAAATTGAAAGTCTCATATTACCCCTCTTTTAACAATTGAAATAACATTTATACCCATATAAATAGTTTTTCATTCAAATCTTATCCACCCACCAATCAACCCACTCAAAAAGAAAAGCCTATTTTTTTTTCTTCTTCTCCTCCCCTAATCTCCATTGTTGTTACATCCTCATACTTCCATTCTTGTTCAAAAACTTCAAATGGTTGGTGATGATTGATAATGAGGTTAGTTTAATACATATACAATGGTCATTATTCTTCTTAACTTTGCATGTTTTGATGGTTGGTTAATTCTAGGGTTTGAGTTTAATTTGTAGGAGGTTAAAATTATTTTTGTGATTAGTATTGTTTAGATTGAGTTGGGTTAGATTGAGTTAGATTTGTTAGCTTATATTTTCTGTTGATTAGAAGTGATGAGTGTATATGGTTGTGCTTATTTAATTTGGTGGTTTTAGTTCAATTTGGGGAAAGTGAAACTCATTTGTATTTTGAAATTTGATCTTAAAGGATTTGCTTTTGGTGGACATTATTGGGTTTAGGCTGACTTTTTATTAGGTTTTGGATTTGGTAGGAGTAATGAATCAAATTGGTGTAGTGTTTATCTATAACGGTGTTTTTGATGGGGCCAATTATAAAGGGGGTGAAGGAATTGTTGCCATGATTTTCAAGGATATTACTTTTGATCAATTAGTCGATAGAGCTCATGTGAAGAAGGACATTGGTAAGAATAGGTTTAAGTTGAGGGTATTTTATTTTTTTTAATACCCCGGATGTTGGTAAAATGAGGATTGAAATGATACATGAAGATGACATAACTTAT
Organism: Cardiospermum halicacabum; assembly: GCA_031304145.1. Classification (NCBI taxonomy): domain Eukaryota; kingdom Viridiplantae; phylum Streptophyta; class Magnoliopsida; order Sapindales; family Sapindaceae; genus Cardiospermum; species Cardiospermum halicacabum. Next base: position 9,691,934 of record CM062393.1, read on the forward strand.
GTGATGGGTCAAGAACATAAATTTGTTTATGTGAAAAAGGTTGAGATTGTGGGGAGTCAAACATCTATTTTGAGGAATTTGAATGAACCTTCAACCAATACGGACAATCGAATACCTAATGATGTCGATTTTTGTGATAAGGATTTACATTCATTAAATGAGACCGGTGTTTTAGATGAATTTGATTGTGTTCCAATAAATTTTGATTATGGTAGAGGCGACGATGAGGATGATGAAGAAGATGATGCCGACGATGATGAGGCCAATGTAATTGATGGCAATGGAATTGGCAATTTCCATGAGAATTGTAATGGTGTTAATGAATGTGGTCCAAGTAGTAGTGATAAGTCTAGAATTTACCTATGTTTTAGCATCTTTTATGAGTATAAATATAATGAAATTGAGCCTAAAAGATGAGATATTGAATGCATTTCCAGTAATTCTAGACTATTATTGATGAGACAGGGACTTGGATGAAAAGTTGTGAAAAAGGAGCTAAAACCTGCAATATCAGAAGAAAGAGGGACTAAATCAGAATTTCATCCAAAGTAAGCAAACTGGCGAAATGATGTTGCTAAGAAAAGAATTCGCCTGAAGATCTCGCCATGATTTAGAGTAAAGGGCGATGCAGCGGGCGATATAAAGAACATTTCGCTTCGAAGAGTTAGACATGGAAGGCGAATCAGAAATTTCTCGCCTTCATAAATCGACACCTTGGCAGAATCTTAGGCGATAAAGATTGAACTTCGCCTTGCTTGAGGCGATGGTTGAGGCGATGAAAAGAAATGTCACCACATTAAAAGATAACAACAAGTGACATTTGATGAGACGTCGCCTAAGAAGATCTTAACTGGAAGGATGTTTTGGTAAATTCTAGACTTATCACTACTGATGATGTTCTAATCAAGTACATGGAGAATACTGATGATGTTCTTACCAACCATACCACTTCAATTAAGAACTTGGAAACTCAGATGGGGCAGCTTATGCAAGTTTTGAACCAAAGACCCCAAGGAGCACTTTCAAGTGACACTGGGCCCAACTCAAAGGTTAAAGATAAATCAAAGGAGGAAGCACAAGTGCATGCTATTACACTGAGAAGTGGGAAACAGCTGGAGAACTCTGAGGAAAAGAAAAGTTATGAACCTCCTGCACAGAATAAGGAAAATAAAGAAATCAGCAAACCTTGTGCAAAAGAACAGGAGGCTATGAAGATTGCCTTAACTTTTCCTCAAAGAGATAATAGAAAGAAGCTGGATAAGCAGCTTGAGAAGTTTTTAGACATGATGAAGCAAATCCATGTCAACATCCCATTTATTGAAGCATTGAAATAGATGCCTGTCTATGCTAAATTCATGAAGGAGTTGTTATCAAATAGAAGGAATTTAGCTGATATGGGATGCATTAATGTGAATGAGAGTGTGAGCCAACTTGTCAAGTACCAGATTCCTAGGAAAGAGAAGGATCCTGGCAAGTTCACCATACCTTTGACCATAGGCGAAAGATTCAAAGGGAGAGCTCTTTGTGACTTGGGAGCTAGCATAAACTTGATGCCTTTGGCCATCTATGAAAGGTTTGGAATAGGGCATTTCAGACCTGATAATGTCTTGTTGCAACTTGCTGATAGATCTTTCACTCATGCAAAGGGAGTTGTGGAAGATGTGATAGTCACAATAAACAAATTCATGTTTACAGTGGATTTTGTAGTGCTTGACATAGAGGTAGATGAAGATGTACCTTTGCTACTAGGCCGACCATTTTTTAGAACTGGAAGAGCATTGATAGATGTAGCAAATGGTGAACTCACACTCAGAGTTAATGGAGAGGAAGCAAAATTTAGTCTTTTGGAGTCATTAAAATTTCCATACGATTTTGATGAAGTCAAGAGTATACAATTGGCAGCTGATATAGAGTTGATGGATAAGATTCTCGCATTAAGAAGTTCTGATCCACTAAACAATGTATTGATCAATTATATGGATATGGACATTCCAGAAGAGAGTGCTTACAATGGTGAGCTGGAATGCATGACTTCTCATTTTGTCCTCAACATTAGTGATATACAACCATCTGCCGAGCTAATGCTTCCCTCAACTGAAAAACCACCACAGTTGGAACTGAAGGCACTCCCAAGTCATCTCAGGTTTGCATTCCTTAACTCTAAGGATTCTAGCTTACCTATTGTGGTATCCAATGACTTAACAGATGAACATGAGGAAATCCTCCTTTAAGTGGTGAGGAAACACAAGAAAGCCATTACATGGACGATAGCAGATATTAAAGGAATCAACCCCACTTTCTGTACATACAAGATCATCTTGGAGGACAAACATACACCCAAGATCCAACCTCAGAGAAGATTGAATCCAACTATGAAGGAGGTTGTGAAGAATGAAGTACTGAAATTCCTTGATGCAGGTATTATTTTTCCAATTTCAGATAGTGAATGGGTTAGTCCAGTGCAGTGTGTACCAAAGAAGGGAGGGATTACTGTGATAAAGAATAAAAAGAATGAGTTGATCCCTACTAGAACTATTACAGGCTTGCGTATGTGTATAGATTATAGAATTTTAAACGATGCCACTAGAAAGGATCATTTCCCCCTTCCCTTCATAGATGAAATGTTAGATAGACTAGCAGGACACCCTTATTTTTGCTTTTTGGATGGTTATTCTGGATATAACCAAATCCCATGATCAACACAAAACAACTTTTACCTGTCCTTTTGGAACCTTTTCTTATAATAGGATGTCTTTCGGACTGTGTAATGCACTAGGAACATTTCAGAGGTGTATGTTAGCTATCTTTACTAATTTCAGGCAAGTTTTTAGAAGTTTTCATGGATGATTTTTCCATTATAGGAGATAGTTTCAATGATTGCTTGAATAATCTTGAAAAAGTGCTAAAAAGATGTGAGGAAACTAACCTAGTCCTCAATTAGGAAAAATGCCATTTTATGGTAAGAGAGTGTATAGTTTTAGGCCATAAGGTGTCTGCTAAGGGATTAGAAGTAGACAGAGCAAAAATTGATGTGATAAGCAATTTACCCCCTCCTGCCAATGTAAAAGGTTAGAAGTTTCTTAAGACATGCTGGGTTCTACAAGCGTTTTATTAAGGATTTTTCAAAGATAGCTAGACCCATGTGTGTTCTGTTAGAAAAGGAAAAGAAGTTTGAATTTACTGATGAGTGTTTGAAATCTTTTATGCAGCTAAAAGAAAAGCTTGTCTCAGCACCAGTCATAATTCCACCAGATTGGAATTCTGAATTTGAAATCATGTGTAATGCATCTGATTTTGCTGTAGGTGCAGTGCTGGGACAGAGAAGGGAGAGGCTATTCAGAGTCATTTATTATGCTAGTAAATCGTTGGTGGAACTCAGAGAAATTACACCACCACTGAGAAAGAATTACTATCAATAGTCTTTGCATTGGATAAGTTTAGATCATACATTTTAGGGTCTAAAATTATCATTCATACTGATCATGCAGCATTAAGATATCTATTTGCTAAGAAAGAATCTAAGCTTAGGTTGATAAGATGGGTGCTCTTGCTGCAGGAGTTTGACATAGAAATCAAAGACAAAAAGGGCACTGAAAATGTAGTAGCTGATCACCTCTCAAGACTGCACATTAAGGATATGGAGGCTCAAGTTGACATCAATGAACAATTTCCAGATGAGCAACTTTTCCTTTGTGAGGTAACATTTTATCCATGGTATGCTGACTATGCAAACTATTTGTCATGTAAAGTGTTACCTGAAGATTTAAACAGTCATCAAAAGAAAAGGTTCCTTCATGAGGTTAAGAGGTTCATATGGGATGAACCTTACCTGTTCAGGAGATGTGCTGATCAAGTGTTAAGACGTTGCATCCCATATGAAGAAACATTGGACATCATCAAGCACTGTCATTCTTTAGAATATGCTGGTCATTTTGCTGGAATAAGATCAGCAGCCAGAATTCTGGAATGTGGTTTCTATTGGCCATCAATATTTAAAGAAGCACATGCTTTTGTGGCTAGCTGTGATATATGCCAGAGAATGGGTAATATTTCCAAGAGGCAAGAAATGGCCCAAAATTATATCCTGGAGGTGGAGTTATTTGATGTCTGGGGTATTGATTTGATGGGACCATTTCCTCCATCCAACAAGTATGAGTATATACTTGTAGTAGTTGATTATGTATCTAAGTGGGTAGAGGTCGTGGCTTGTGTTACAAATGATGGAAAGGTAGTGGAGAAATTTCTTCAGAAGAATATATTCACTAGATTTGGCATACTCAGGGTATTAATTAGTGATGGAGGGTCTCACTTCTGCAATAAGCTGTTGGAGAAGGTTCTGAAGAAGTATGGAGTAATCCATAAAGTTACCACAGCTTATCATCCACAAGCAAATGGTCAAGTGGAAGTTTCAAATAGAGAGTTAAAGAGAATCCTGCAAAAGACTGTGAATGAGTCCAAAAAAGATTGGAGCTTCAAATTAGATGATGCTCTGTGGGCTTACAGAACAGCTTTTAAAACTCCTATTGGAATGTCACCATTTAGAATAGCGTATGGAAAGTCATGTCATTTATCAGTGGAGTTGGAACATAGGTCATATTGGGCTGTAAAACTGTTGAATATGGACTATGAAAAAGTAGGAAAGCAGAGGCTTCTACAACTAGATGAGATGGATGAATGGCGCCTCGAAGCCTATGAAAATCATGAGATGTACAAGCAGAAGGCGAAAAATTACCATGATAAGAAGATTGTCAAGCGAGAGTTCGAACCTGGACAATATGTATTGCTCTACAACACCAAACTTAGCTTATTTCCAGGAAAACTAAAGTCTAGATGGTCTGGACCATTTAGAATAAAGAGTGTTTCCTCATATGGAGCTATTGAATTGTTGGATAACAAGTCCACTGACTCTTTTGTTGTGAATGGACAGAGACTCAAGCATTATGTAGAGGGAGACATCTACAGGACAAGAGATATCCTTTATATCTCAGATCCTGTAGGAATAATGAAAAATCACTAACAAATTTTCCTTGGTCGATGCTAACGACCTTAAACAAAGCATACTCCTTACACAATTATTCTTTTTGGAAATTATGCTATGATCAATTAATTGTGTAAGTTTTTAACTAACCAAGTTCATGTTTTGCAGAAGAATTAATTTTTTCAGATGAACTTGAATTTTAAAGAAGAATGCGAGATGTCATCATAATTTTAAAAGACTCGTCAAAGCTGTTTATCAATTGGCGAGTAGCAACATCATTTCACCCATATGGATATTTTGAAGATGGCGAAATATGGAATTTCGCCATGTATGGTCGCCTGGGTGAAGACGAGAAAGAAAAGCCATGCCAAAAACTTCGCCTATCTTTCTTTTGCAAAGGCGAGGAAGGAAGAATCTCGCCTTGTTACATCGCCCAGTGACAATAAGAGTGAGGCGAGAATTCAATACATTGCCATTTTATCTCGCCAACCAGGTATGTTTTCTGGCGTTAAATTTTAATTGTGCCAAGATTCTTCGCCTGGCAGTAAGTTGGCTTTGGCGAAGTGTCATTTAATTCGCCTGGAAACTCGCCTGTTTTTGAAAATATTTTTGGCGAGGTAGTTTTTTTTCGCCTCATTTAATTCGCCAGAAACTTTTTTTGAAGGCGAAATAATCAATATGTCGCCACTTTATATCGCCAGTGAGGTCATTTAAGGCGAGTTCATTCTTTCTCACCTAGTTCTGAATTTTATCACACTTACACTTTAGGCGACATAAATTATTTCGCCACTTACATAGGTGCACGCAATTATTACTGTTGAATGACACGGGGCGAGGCAAAAAACTTTACGCCTTCTACCTAGTTCTTTCATCATTGCACCTATTTTCTGATATCTCATAAAACCTAATTCGATTTTACCGCTGCCATTACTTTGCTCTCTGAATTTTCAATTGTTCGAAAACCCTAAATTGCAAATCTCTCAGTTCGTTTATGCTTGTCGATCGACTTCCATCACAGTAAACCAACAAGGTATGTTTCATTTCTTCTCTCTCAGTCTTATGCAAGCTGTTAGCTGTTTTAGGTTTATCTGTGTTGTGATGTTAGTCGAGACTGTTAGGGTGTTAAGAGAGCAATTGTTTTAATGATAATGATGTCGAAACTCTGTGGGTTTTACAATGAACATGAACAATTTTAGTTGGGTGTTTCATGTCTGTGAATATAGTTGATTGTATTGTTGACAGTAGTTGTTAGTTTTTAAACTGTAAAACATGGTTTAAAACTTTGATTGTTTAATGTGCTTTATAAATGCTGAACCCATGTTACGACATACTGTCAAACTGTTTAATGTTGATAATGCTGTTGTTTTACTGAGTTTTAATTCTGTCAATCTGATATCTGGTTATAACTGTTGAAATGTTGTTTCAAATTGCAGATAATGGCTAAAAGAAAGAGCGAGAACACTCCTAGCCCATCTAAGAAGGGCAAGAAAGCAAAGACTTCGGCCAAGCCGAAGATCTATGATGAGAAGAATTATCAAGTCAGGGTGATTCTTCCATCTTCACCTAAGTCGCCCAAGCAAAAAGGAGTACAGATTGGCTCTAGTAAAAAGAGGAATGTTACTCCCAAGACCCCTTCTACTTCAACTGCTAATAAGGGGAGTGGTTCAGTTGGTCAGTTGGTTTTGGCCAAAAAGCAGGCAGCAACTGTGTATGGAGCCATTACTAAAGGGGAGAAGGTGACATCTAGTTCACCTAAAGTGTCTAAAGATAAGTCCAAGATCAAGAGCCCTTCTAAAAAGGACAACTTGCAGTTTTGGCAAGAGAAGGGAATTCTTTTAGAAGAATTTGAAGACAAAAGTTTTGGGAATTATCGTTGGAGTTGGTTCATGAGGAAGCTGGTGGCACAGCCCAAGAAGGTGAATGCCACTCTGGTGGAGGAGTTCAATGATAAGGCTCCAGAGGAGTTGGACACTCCATTTGACATCAGGGGCCAACAAGTGGACATTTCAGCTGAACTATCTGCAGCTACTATGAGTTAATGGAGGCCTACCATCAAGGGGATAGAGGAATGGAAGCCTCAGAGCTGACTGAGGAATATCTAAGGAGTTTGAGGAGATTTCAGCATCCAACTCAATGAGCTGAAAGAGATGTTTTGGCAAGTGAATTGGACATTCATACTGCCATTTGTTTGACTTGGTTGAGAGATAATGTGATGCCTATAAACAAGGGCAGTAGATTCACTGCAGATGAAAAGAAGTTCCTCAGAGATTTCAACCAAGACAAGTTCATTCATCTTGGTCATCTGATCTTCTCAGAGTTAAAAAGGAGAATTTATAGTTTGAGGAATGAGAAGTCTAGACAGAGGACTCTGTACTTTCCATCTCTCATCACAGGTCTCCTAGAGAGATATGGAGTCCAAAGCAGGAAAAAGGATGTGTGGCTGGCTGATTCTAAGCCCCGCACTGGTGGATTAGAATTGAGACTCTGGGAGAGTAGGGGTGGTAAGGACACTACTTGTACTGAAGCAGTGGAGAAAGTGAAGGAACTTAAGGCTTTGAGGGAGACTAAAAAGTCAAGTATTTAGCAAAATAGTCTCTCATCTCCTACTGCAGTGGAAGCACCAGTTGAGAAACCATTTTCAGCTCCTACCAGTAGCATTAGAGAGGAAAAAGTAAGGACAGCTGAGTCCTCATCAAGAGAGCAGTTTGATGCTTCAGTATCTGACATGATAAACAAGAAGATTGAAGAAAAACTTGCTGAATTCTTCAAATCCATTTCTACTCCACAGGATTTTATCAGAATGTGGGAGATGCACAGGGCTAAAGAAAACATCTCTCCAGTGGGTTTTGCTAGATTCTCTACTAATAATTCGATTAGGGAACCACCAAGAGTGAAGGGACCTATGGATCAAGAGAATCTACAACCTGAGCAAGAAGATTTATTGGATAATCAGCCTGAGATGCCTGCACAGATTTTTGAAGAAGTTGTTGTTCAATAAAGTTTAATTGAACAACTGGATTTAGCATCAGAGATGGTAGTGCATCAAATTGTAGAGGCTGATGAACAACATGCAGACAGAGGAAAATCCATTATGTTGGAGTCTACAATTGGTAATGATAGGAATGTTGATTCTTCAGATTGTGAAGAAATTGATACTGCAACAATCGAAGAGCAAGGCAAATTATTGGCTTATTATGCTGAAGCTGCCGGTTTACCAATATCAAGTCATGAAGATGGTGAAGGATCAAGTTCTCAACTACAAACTGATGACCACCAGAGTGAGGAAAATCTGTTAGAAATGAATGAAGATCAAACAACTCAAGTTCTATGCGTTTCAACTTGTCAGGCTCTTGAGTTGTACAACTGAAAGTCTACCACAGCTCAATGATGAATACATTCCAAGACTCTACATTTTGCATCCTAAGGTTCAAAAATTGGTGAATATGTCAAGAATGGGAATTTTCTCTCAGAGCCAATCTATGGAACAATCTGATGACTCTATGGCTATAGTACTTTTCTATCCTACTGAGTCCATCAGCCAAGGCATTGAAGATAATGACAATGGTTCTGAAGCCGAATCTAATGAATGTTCTGCTTGTGGTTCTTTGGGGAGTGAAGACAATCTCATTACATATGAAGAATATGCTCAAGAGATTGCTGAGAGAAACAGTAGGAAATGGTGGCATTTTCTGGCTCCTGTCTTTGTTGGAGATGACAGTGATGAAGAGGACTGCCCTATCTTGGAAATTCAATCAACTGCAGTACCATTAGATCTTCAGAATTCTCCAATAGAGATTAGTTCTGTTTTTGTTTGGGATCGGAAGTCTAACAGATCTCCATGGGACAAGGATTCTGCTCTAGTGATTCCAAATAAATTCAGAACTGAGTATTTCCTGCAGGTTAGGGAATTCATCAGCAGATCTTATATTCTAGTGAATCCTCCTACAATGAGAAGAAAAATGAAGATTCTTACTTTGGAATCTGAGAAAATCAGTGAAGATGAAGATCTCATGCCAGCTGTTGAGGGGAATCAATCTACTCCTTAGCAACACAAGAAAAAGCAGAAGACAAATCTTGAGAGCTCTTCTAAGAGAGTGACTAGAGCAATGGCCACTAGAGCTGCTGCTGACACTGAAGCTGAAGTTCGAGTTTCTGTTGTGGAACATCTAAATTTGAGGGTACCATCTCCTGGTACTGGTACGCTTCCAAGTTCATCTCCAGCACCTTCTCGTCCAAGAATGAAGAAGTTGATCCCAAAGCCCAAGAAGAGGAGACTGAACACTAAATCTTCTCAGCAATCCAAATCTTCAGAAGATTTTTTAGATGATTTCTAGTTTTTATGTGTTAAATAATTTTTACTTCTTTTGTAATATTCCAGATTGATTCTTATTTTGTCATCACAAGAGTAATGTGAATTTGTTTTCTCTTTTTAATGTTTAGAAAAGAGTAATGTGTTTCCTTGAGTCTTTATTTTTAATTTTTCAAGAGTAATGTTATTGATTATTTTGTCTTTCTTTTTGTCTGTTAAAGAGTAATGTGATTGCTGGTTAAGTTGTTACAGAGAGTTGCGGATTTTAAGTTGGGGGTTCTTTTCCCTTAACAAAGTGAGTAAAGTCTACAGGAAGAAACATTAACTATGAAACCATTTCTCACTTTGGATTTCAAAGTTTACAGATCACTCTGTAAGGATTTTAATGCAACAGTGCGTTGAGGCAAGGTAGGACTCAAATCGCCAGAATGATCGCATTGATTAAGGCGAAATCTATATTTCCCGCCTGGTTGGATCTGTATTTCGCCATGCCATTATTCCTCTATGTCACTCTAAATTGGCGACTCTTATATTTCGCCTGGGTATTTCGCCTAAGGTTAGCGATCATTTTCTTTCTCGCCTATTCTTATTTCACCTAACCAATTTTCTTTTTGAACTTAGTTGGGGCGACTTATCCTCTGATAATGGCGACATTCAGGTATTTTGCCTAACTCTCTGGTTCATTATTTTATACATTCCCTCATTTCCTTCTATTCATTTCTGTTCTCATAAGCATTGAGGACACTGTTTTCTTTTAAGTTGGGGTGGGGTAGCAATCACGTTGCTATTAGTCTTTGTGTTTAGTTTTATAGTTTGATTTTATTTTAGTATTTTCTTAGGATATTAGGTGTGAGTGCATGATTGAGCTTACATTGCTCATAATTCAAAGTGATTTAGTTTTTCATCAAATGAATTTTCAAACAGTAAAACAAGTGTTCAACACAAGCAGTTTTGATGAGCAATTTTTTACAAATTTCTTTGGACACTGATGAAGATTCTGGTTAGTTTTGAATTGTGAATAAGTTGATGAGTTTTGATAAGGAAAGAGTGGAAAAAACCTTGGGTGGAATGTGAGGTTTTGAGCTTAATTCTGTGTCTTTTTCTTCATGAGAGGGGTTATTTTTATTCTCTTCCTTATTAAACACATTTATCTAAAAAATTTTATTCTATAGAAATCAGAACCTTCATAGGTTTTCTTTGAATTTCTCATACATTCCTCAAGTGTACAGGGCATTGGTCGGGTAAAGTCTGTCTTTAATCTGCCAAAGAAAATGATCTGATTTGAGAGAGTGAGTGAAACTACTAAATAGCCTTTGCCTACTTGATATAACCAGACCTTGATATCTTGTGAAGTAACCATTTTGTTTCCATTCTCATTAAAACCTTTTCTTTGGTCCCCAATCCAGTCCAAACCATAAAGATAGAGATATAATCTCAATCCTACCCTTTGGACTTACCATTAAATTTGGGATTGAAAAGATGGGAAGTGAGGATTATCTTAAAGAGTGTTTTTGAAGCTGCTAAAAGCAGAATATATGCTATTAAAAAAATGAATAAATGAATGAATGAAAAGAAAAGAAAAGAACAGACACAATCAAGTGAAATGAACAATGTTCATAAATAAGTAGTATGTGAATAAAGTATCATGGAGTGGGGAAACACTAAAGAGTGAAGAATTGAGGGATTGAGAGGAATTTAGTGGTATGTCCAAACTTTGATTCCTTGAAGAAATTCCTTTCTTTCATAAGCTAACTTGACCCTATTTCCCTATATATACAAATCAGAGATTCTAAGGCAGATAAAAAGGCAGTACTGAACTTAGGAACCTCTAAGTGTTGTACAGTGTATGAATGAAGTTCAATGTTCGTGAGGTTCTTTAAATTTTCTTCATACTTGCTTGTGAAACACTAGAATCACATTTGCCTTGGTACGTAACTCTGATTCTTAAAGTGATTAGTGTATTGAGTGAGTAACCTCTAGGATTCTGAGAGATCAAACACTTATGAGAGACTTTAGTGAGGAAGTAGTTTCAATACTCAATTACTTGGATTTTCTCAGATACTTTGCTACATGAAGAAAATGACCAGTTTTTGAGTTAGTTGATTTGAAATTTTGGAAGAAGAGCCGGTCACTATTTGGAAAATTTTCAAAACTATACTTAATAAATTGCTTTGGATTATGATTATAAGTTTGCACTGATTGCTGTCTCAGTAGAATTTTAGTCGGTTTGCTTGAGGACAAGCAAAAGGCTAAGTTGGGGGTAATTGATAAGCCTATAATTTACCTATGTTTTAGCATCTTTTATGAGTATAAATATAATGAAATTGGGCCTAAAAGATGAGATACTGAATGCATTTCCAGTAATTCTAGACTATTATTGATGAGACAGGGACTTGGATGAAAAGTTGTGAAAAAGGAGCTAAAACCTACAATATCAGAAGAAAGAGGGACTAAATCAAAATTTCATCCAAAGTCAGCAAACTGGCGAAATGATGTTGCTAAGAAAAGAATTCGCCTGAAGATCTCGCCATGATTTAGAGTAAAGGGCGATGCAGCGGGCGACTTAAAGAACATTTCGCTTCGAAGAGTTAGACATGGAAGGCGAATCAGAAATTTCTCGTCTTCATAAATCGACACCTTGGCAGAATCTTAGGCGATAAAGATTGAACTTCGCCTGGCTTGAGGCGATGGTTGAGGCGATGAAAAGAAATGTCGCCACATTAAAAGATAACAACAAGCGAAATTTGATGAGACGTCGCCTAAGAAGATCTTAACTGGAAGGATGTTTTGGCGAAATATGTCAACTCGCCTGAGCATCAGGCGACATATTATGGCAACATTGAGGATATTTCGCCTAGAAAGAGTTATAGCTTGGCGATCAAGACAAGCGAGACATGAAGAAGTCGTTTGATTCAGGCGAAGGAACAGGCGACATAAATGGAGAAAAATGTTACTTCGCCAATTTGTGTTTCTTTGTTGATTTTATTTCGAAATTTCCACTGAGCCAAACTCTATAAATAGGAGCTCAGATTAAGTAATTAGTGTGAAGTTTTTTAGAGAAAAATAGTTTTAGACATTTGATTTTCACTCTTGACATTCTATTATACTTTAAGAGAAATTCTAGATTCTTCTATACGCTTTATTCAACATCTTCAGAGAAGTTTCTTGAAGAAGTTTTGTGCTCTGTTTCTGTTGATCATTGAGGTTTAACTTGAAGATTGTGAAGCAACAACTGTGACAGAGTCTAGCTTTAATCTTCCTCGGTAAGATTTAGATCTTGAGCATGTTGATGATGATTTCCTGTACTTGATTGAATATGCTGAAGTAGATGTGCTAGCTAAAAGCTCTATTGATTTGTTGAATCTTGATGTTGATTATCATTTCGATTGCAAAGTTTCTTGTTCAATTATAGCCAGATCTATTGGATTTCATAAGCTAATTGAATTACAAGGACGAGAGTCACGTAATATTGTTAATCTGAGATTTGATTTAGACCAGAGATGGCGATTAGGTTTCAGATCTGAGAACAGAGGATCGTAGTACTAGAGATAGACTACAGATCTATTTTTCTATAGATTGTGCTTATCAATTGTATAGGTTGTAGTATAGAGATATATGCAACTATATGATTGAGATCTGTTAAATTGAATCAGAGATCTTTTAACAGATCACTGATGATGATCTAGAAGGTAAATCTGTGATTTAAGATGAAACTTGCATGAGAAGTTAATTGACAACAGATCTAGCAAATCAGTTTATTCATTGTTTAGATCAATTGCAGAATCGAGTGCTGACTTGAGTTTTCATTGGATGAATGTCATGAGTTACTTTTACTTCACATCAACTCTATGATTCTATGATTCTATGATTTTATGATTCATTTTGTATATAGATTCTTTTAGCAATTCAGTTTAAATCTTAGTCTCAATCATGCTTCTTAGCTTACAATCCCTGTGGAGACGATATCTAAAATACTACATTAGACGTTGATAGGAATTTCGATTGAGTACTGTGAATATAAATATCAGTCGAGTTTCGTCCCATCAAGTAGTGGCTTTGGTGGTGTTTCAGGTGTAAATAGACGTCAAATATGGGAGCTACCGGGCATGGATAATTTTGGTTTTAAAGAGGTTAGAGAATATGCCTTACCACACCGTATGCCTTGAGTGGTCTTACTCAAGATTCCATATTTTGGAGTAAAGAGGCCATGAATCTTGTAGTGGGGAGATTTGCTCCAGAGAATAAGCTTTCGCTTGTTGTATTGCGTTCAAATAAAAAGCGTTGGGAAGTGGTATGCACAGAAATGAAGAATGGATGAAAAATTGCTTTTAGAGCGAGGAAAAGCAGTAACGATTCTCCTTTGTTTCACGTGATACATTTTAATCCCAACTGCACATGCCTTTATGATCCAGATAGAGCAGAGAGAATGACAGTGACTGCGAAGGTTATTGGTTCTTTTTTTCTTCTAGGGTTGCAGACTCAAAATTTAGTCCCTACACAATAATGAGCGAGGTTCGAGCTCAATGAGCAGTGCGTTTATGGTACAGTAATGCTTGGAGAGCTTTACAATACGTAGAGCAAGTTGCTTACGGTACTTATGATGAATCATGGTCATTGTTGCCTCTTTATCTCCACATGTTAAAAGTGACTAACCCTGGCATAGTCACTGCTATTAAGACTAAAAGAAATGGAAATTTTAAGTACTCTTTCTTTCTATTAGGGCAATCCATCGAAGGTTTTAAAAATTATATACGTCCAGTACTAGCCATGGATGCTACACATTTGAAAGGTGAGCTACAAGGAGTGATTTTCACGGCAATGGGGCTGGATGGTTCAAATATGATATATCATGTTGCATTTGGATTTGCCCCTAAAGAGAATGTGCCAAGTTGGATATGGTTTCTCCAAAATTTACGTGCTATGATTAGTATTTTAGACGATCTCCTCCTTTTTACTAATCGGGGGAAGAGTATTCCTTCCGCTATTGAAGAGGTATTTCCTGAAATTCCGCATGCAAATCGTTACTTTCATTTGAAGAGTAATTTAGGCAACCTCAGTAGAGGAAGAAGTTTTATTCTTGATGTATTATGGAACGTGGCATATTCATACTCAAAGGAAGAGTGTTCGAATTTGTTGCAAAGTCTTCCAAATATATGCCAAAAAAATGCATGAAGCGTAAGTATAGCTTGGACCGGACAAGTGCTCCCGTTCATTTTATCCAAGGGAAAGTTAGAGAACAATCATCCCGGCCCGAAAACTGCCAACAATTGCACCTCATGAATTTCTTAGGCATCTGGTTCAGAAGTGGTTATGCACAAGAAGTGCATCGGTTGCTAAACTTGAATCATCGATGATGGAAGCGATTAAAGACCATTTAAAAGAGTGTGAAAATATCGTTCAAAAATGTCAAGTGTATCCCATCCAAGATAGTGTCAAGTACCAAGTCACGAATGAGGAGTTAGGTAATAGGATACTGAACCTCGTGGAGAAATCATGCACATGGAATAGGTGAGATATAGATGGATTGCCATATCTTCATGCTATCGCATATGCAAGGTTAGATGTTCTAAATGAAATTGTGTTTTTCAAATTATGACAGGTTTGCCCTTGTGAGTGATAGTCATCTTTGTCATAAGTACTTCAGTAAGGAATATTTAGAGGGGGGTCTATTCTAGACCTATCTTACCTGTTCCTGATAAGGGTGCATGGCGCGAAGCGCATGAAGCTTTAAGATTTATGGTTTTACCTATAATCAAGAAGAAACAAGCTAGACGACCAAAAGAGAAAAGAATTTTTTCAGCAGGTGAGTTTCGTAGGAATAAAAAGTGTGGAAATTGTGGGATATTAGGGCACTCACGACTTACTTGCCAAAATCCACCTTTAAATTGTGGAAATTGTGGACTTACTGGTCATAATGAAAATACATGTCGGAATCCACAATTAATATGTTAAAAATATGGTGCGATTGGCCACTTTCCTGATTCGTGTCCGAATCCACTGCTCACTTATCAAAAATGCGGTATGACCGGTCATTTAGAAGAAGTATGCCAAATTGATTCTGTACCATCTTTCTTGGGAAGCAGTAGTGCATAACATTCGAAGCTTCTACATCGTCTAAGAGACGTCGCGTGATGCATTTCCGTCATTGTGGTGGTGCGAGTCATAATTACCGTACTTGTTTGCAACTGCATCAATCTACGGAAGATTGTCCTCCGATTTCCGAACCAAATGATTGCTCGCAAACTAATATTTAGATAGATTTGTTCACTGATGCTTAAACATTGAAATGCATTGATGTAATATTGAATGGTAATTTTATTTATTTTCACAAACAAATTTGATGTTATGTACTTGCAATTTCATATTGAATGGTAACTTACAATTTTTGTAATTTCAATATTTAAAGTTGTTTGCACCTCAGATAGCATCCAATTCAAGTGAGCACTTTAGACGCATTGACTGCTTGGACAAGATATTCTAAAAATTTTCATGTGTGTGTGTCTAGTGCCCACTACAAAACAGTGACCACTAGACACGTCTTTTTACATTAGAATGTAATTACTGAATATGGTTCTGTTTGCGTCTCAGGTGGTATCCAGCTTCTGGAGGGCACTTGAGCCATATTTACCTATTGGAATATCATCATGGTCATTCGGATGTTTGTGTCTCAGGTGGTCAATAGATTGTAGTGACCACTTGAGACGCATTATGTCACTGTAATGTGTTGAGCCTATTTATTTGTTTTTGCTTCTCAGGTAACCATCACATAGCAATGACCACCTGATACTCCTTTTACCACTGTAAATTAATGTCTATTCTTTTTTTTTCTTCTCAGGTGGCCATCAAATAATAGTGACCACATGATACTTCTTCTTCCACTGCAATTTGATATGTATTCATTTTTTTTTTTGCTTCTAAGGTGGTCACCACATAGCAATGACCACCTAATACGCATTTTGCCGCTGTGATTTCTTAAGAAACTAATTTAGATTTTCAGTTTCAAGTGGCCACCTATTTTCAGTGGCCACCTGAGACTCATTTTTTAACTGTAATGTGTTGAGTCCCATTTACTTTTGTTGCGTCTCAGATGGTCTATGTTTGGTTGTGGCCACCTCAGACACATTTGTTTTGTTAGGGAAATGTTCTAGTTAATGCTGCTAAAATAATCTATTAAACACACAAAACATAATAAAGAGGTAGAATATCCTTAACCGACATTAATAATAACTTATTAAACACACAAAACATAACAAAGAGATAGAATATCCATAACCAACATCAAGAAAACCAATATATAAGGTCCCAAATACCAACATACAAAATTCCTGAACTGGCCAAAAGGAAAAAAAATCTAAAGCAGGCCTAATTAAGCTTGCATTTATCAACTTCTTCCATCTAATTAAACACCATCAATAGAAGCACCATCTGATTTATTGGCCGTAGTTATTTCACCATTTCAGGATTATCTGCTTCCAGTGCTTTGGCAACCCCAATTACCACTTCACTAGCTACACGTACATCATCAACTATATCAACATTGGTATTACATTTCATGTCACCAACTTTTGCAGCTTCGTAACCTGTAGTGTCTTCAATTTCATCCGCTTTAACCCCATTTACAGCTTCATTCCCTACAATCAACACCTCAGTCCAAACATTATCAATATGTTTAGTTGCTATTACTAGTAAATCACCCTTACTCCCAGCAATCTCATCTCATCCACACTTATAGCACCCATACCCCTGACCTCTTCATTCTCATCCAAACTTTTAGCAAGACTATCATTTTCATCTACATTTCCTACATCTACTATAACACTATCATTCACATGGTAATCAACATTATCATTTAAACCTAAAACACCATTACCATCGATAACATCATTACCATCCACATTGAATTCAACATTATCAGTAGCACTTAAAACTTGATTAACATCTACATCATCATTATCATTAATAGGTAAATTAGCATCAGCAGTGATAATGTCACCTTGAAAACTAGGTAGACAACTGTCAATCTTCTTTAGCAAATCGATAATTTATCGTTGACCATCAAAGAGCATTACCACTATGTCATTCTGAAGTCCACCTTGATGTTTAACCACACTATTGGAGCCATTTGCTAAACTTGATTTGCCAATATTAACTACTACATTTTTCTTACCAATTCCACAATTGGTACCACCCTCTAACTCTTGAATAGGTTTTTCACCCATTGCCGTAGCTATTTTGTTAAAGGCTCTAGCTCCAAGCGTAGATGAAGACTACAAAAATACATTAGATTCCATGGCCACATTGACTCCAGCTCGCTCACACAACGCTGTTATAGTGGAAGGGAACACAATCTGTTTGGCCTGGTTATATGGAACTCCAAGCTCTGGCAAATTAGTAACCCTAGATTCATCCTCTTTACATGATTAATGCTAAGGATGATGTATGAATAGTCTCTTCTCAATTTTTGATGCTACATTCTAGGCAAAATGGCCCGACTCACAAAAATATTCCAGAAAGCCAACTCTGCACTCAGTTCCCTATGGTCAATCTTTTGTTGTCCACCTCTCCATTTCCCTATTGGATACTTACGTAACGCTTCAGCAATCGCCAGTGTTAGTTGTTGCAAATATTCATTGTCATATGGGAGCTCATTGTCATGACCTTCGACATTAAGGGTCCCAAAATATTCATTCAAAACTTTAGGGTTGAATTAGACGATTTTTCCACACACCTTCACTTCTTTTTCAATGAATGTTTGTGAGTCTATGTTGTGGTAAAAGTCATAAACCACGCTAAGATTAATTCGTCTGGGTTTTTCGACGACCTTTTCCCATCCCATTTTAGCCACCTGAGATGGAATAGGCGTGTCTTCTAATTCTTCAACCGTAATAGGCTCTTCTTTCAAGATTTATAAGGAATGAAGGAACTTGTATTTTGCATCCTTAAGAGGTTTACTGAAACTACTCCCTTCGCCAATACCTCCTTTTTTCGAAGAACCTACTCTCACTTTTGGATGTAAAGTTTCTAAGTTGCACATCAAAGGATCATTCTTCTTTGTCCTCTTATCCTTGGTAGTCTTCTGTCACTTATAAGGGGCATTTTTGCTTCTATCAATCTCTCAATTGACGTTCCATTTGATGTAGACAGTAATTTGAAAATGATTAAGGTGTTTAAGAGCCGATTCTAAAATTAGGACAAAACCAGATGAGGTTATATGTTTGAATATATACTGGAGACCAGACGACGTTTAGTGTTAGTAAGCTATGAAACAAGTTTCCCTTGTTTGGGTCTTACAATACGACAGCGTTCAATTCTAATGCTCCACTTCGATTTATTTATGTGATGGTTAAAATATTTCTGTGACAAAAGCCACCATTACATGTGAAAGATGTTTCTAATTAATTTTGAAAGACTCGTAGTATCATATTTGCTTAACTCTCTCTATCATATTCAACAGGTCTACATTTTGTGCCAAATTATTACTTATTTCGAGATAAATTTAGTAAATTGTATCAAACATCTCAATATTATAACATTTACACTTGTTAGGATAACATTATCATCTCTAACATATGGAGATATAGACATTTGTATTTGAAATTGTGCTTATTTTTGGAGTAAATAGAAGAAATGTATTGGAAAATAATACAAATTAAAGAACAAATCAGTTATGAGATAGGAATTCCTCATGATTATTTTTAATTGTTTACTATGATCCAGTTCTAATTATATTGTGATGGATGGTTGCTCTATTATAATAAGAGCAATGTAAATGTAGTTGATTGTATCCTATCTGTATTAAATAAATTTAACCCCTATACTCAAAGAATATTGAAAATACTGCTAAAAACCAACTATTATTTCATGTTCAGCATATAATGTGACGATCATGAAATATTCCCGTGACACTTTCAAGTTATATGTGATGAATTAAATTCTCTTATAACCTACTTACACATCAAAGATAGCTCCATCATCCTAAATAACCTCGCAATTACAAAATTGCCACCTATTTTATATTCAAGATTCAGAGCCTAAATGAAAACTCAAAAATCAGATCTCCCTCAAAGCCCTTCAAACCCTATTAAGCTTCTACATAAACTACATCCCCACCATCTAATAAACCCTATCTCGGACAAAAAATTAAGAACCTCATGAGTTCATCTGAAACTTCCTCAGAAACCATTGATCTAGATGCTCAAAAGGATAACTTTCGAAATCTATTAGTATAGGTGGATGAATACTACGTCCGTGGACACCATTGCCACTGTGGAGAATGGCATACCATCGACGTGCAGATGTTAGGAATACATACTAGAAGACGGTACTAGACGTGCAAAAATAATATAAGGAAGTAATCCTTCTACCTTATGCGAAACCCTAATGACTGTGCTATCACTTGATTTATTTGTATAGGAAAATGGCTGCAGCTATAAGGAATGACATGATACGTGATTAACATTGCGAGTTATCCACATCTTGCAAGAAGTGTTTGAACTAAACACCAAAATCCGCGACATCATTGATGCGACAACTGTTATGCAGAATGAAAATGCAATTTTAAGCATTAATTTGGAGAATTCAATGAGAAATTCTAATAAGCTGAAAATCAAAAGTTGCGTTTACTAGTATTAGTCATCCTCATTTTGGCGTTGAGCTGGATCTACTATAGGGTACTTGTTTAGAATGTTGAAACTTGGGAGAAGGAATTAAATGTTATGAGCTGAATGGTAACATATGTATTTTGTTGATGAATGATGTCATGTACTTGTTCAATGTTTTGTTAGTTTAGCCAAGCCTCTTTCATATTTTCATGTATCCAAAACGATGTTGTAGCAAATATTACTCTATTAATTTAGCCAATATCTCCAAAACCGATTTTTGATATTGTGACCAGATAAGCATTTTCAGTGGCTACATATTTGACTTTGCATCTCAGGTGACCATCTATTTTCAATTACCACCTGAGAAGCATGTAGCCACTCGAATCTTGTTTTTCCTCATTAATATTTTTGCGTCTCAGGTGAGCATTACTTTTAGATGGCCACCTGAGACACATTAAGCCACAAGAATTTTGTATTCATGAATTAATATTTTTGCATCTCAAGTGACCATCAATTTTAGCCATCCACCTGAGACGCATTTTGCATCTGAAATTTTGATTTTCCACAACATGATGTTTGCGTCTCAGGTGATCATCAATTATAGCCATCCACCTGAGACGCATTTTGTATCTGACATTCAGATTTTGGCCAATAAAATGTTTGCGTCTCAGGTGATCGTCAATGTTTATGGCCACCGGAGACGCATTTTGTGTCTAACATTCTGTTTTTCCATCATTTTTTGTTGTTGCGAGTCAAGTGACTGTTAATGTTAGTTGCTACCTAAGACGCATTTTGCGTCTGAAATTCTGGTTTTCCATAACAAGTTCTTTGCGTCTCACCCAACTCATCACTTCTGGAGGCCACCTAAGACACGCTTTGTCGCTGAATTTTGGTCTTAGCATTTTAAGATGTTTAGTCTTAACATGAGAAGCAATTAAAACTGCAAATGTAATATTCAACAATAGCAAACCACATTTACATTCATAAAAAATATGTACGTCATTCTGCATGCTCTACATTAATTACAAACACTATTTTCAACTAGGGATCTGCAGCAAACAAAACCAATTGAACCTAGCATCTGACCCCTAATGGCATGTCAAACATTTTAAATTTGTCGACAATTCACAAAAGTAATTCCAGTACTCCTAGACTAAAATTCCTAACTATGCAGCAAGAATAACCCAGCAACCATTTTAATGAGAATGACTATGATTGAATATTGTGTAAACAATATTCTTACATAATGGGAGAGCCTAGCGACCATCTCTAGAACTTAGCGACCAAACTTTATTACCACAGGCAATGTCTTCGATGTACTTGCAAACATATAACCCACATGAGACTCTACAAATGCAACATTCTCCAAATATTTACAATAGTAAGCATTGACAATCATTATATAGAGAGAAAATTATGAAAAATGTACGTATTCAAGCACGTGACTATGGGATTAGTGATCTATCAAGCACATGAATAATCCAGCCTTGCATTGAATCATCTAATTCTGCACCAAACTTATTCAAATAATAGCCTGATTCTTTCAATAGACGAGGCATAACATGACTCACTGATTTAAACTGCGCTGCTAAAAGACTAGCTCCATCTGGTGTAGCCATTAGGTCAATTAATAGGACTCGCTCGAAATACAAATCCAAAACAGCTGCAATCCAATGTCCTTTATATACATTTCCAGGAAATATAACCTACAAAATAAACAAATTGTCAGGCAATGCAGTGCTTGAAATATACTTTACAAAACTAATAACAAATAACTTACATAATCTAGATTCCACCAAGGCTGACAAGAATTTTCATCCGTCCCTTCACCACTCACCAATTTCTTTAAACTGACAGGAATAAACCATCCTTCAAGGCCTTCTTCATTTGATAAACCACAGTTATAATAGTCATTAACCTGCTAATAAAAGAATGTTCCACATACCCCAATTTTATGTGCATCACTCCACGTAATTTCTTGCTTCATTGTAAGAAAAAACATATTAATGTCGTCAATGCCAAACCATTCAAGCTTACCATGCAATTTCTTTAATCGTACAGAACTCAGTTCAATATTACCTACAAAATATTGCCTAATAAAAACACAGAATTCAACACATTATTCATTATACAATAAACAACCAACATTTAATAATGTACTAATTACCAAAATGATTAAAGCTACTCACATTCAAGGGCAATCATGTTTTAGAAATAATTTTAGTGGTGGAGGTTCATCAATTCATCTAGACGGAACTGGTTCTCCAAGACAAAGAATTAAAGTCCCAACAAGCATAGGGGCTAAATCATTCAACTTTGGTTGGATTTCATCCGCCCAATCGCAATGTGAGTTGGGATGTTTATGTCCTTCCACAATCCCAATCACACTGCAGTCATCAACTTCATCGGCCTCAGCAGCTGCTGAACTTCCTGCACGCTTGACATGAACATTTTTCTTCTTTTTCCTACCATCATGTGTGTCAGGTGTCTCCTCATTTATTGGGCACTTGTTTAATCTCTCACTACGCCTTACCTTGATTTCCTAGTGAAAATTAATCATAGCAAAAATACATAAACAAAGGTATACTTTCAGCATGTTTGTTTCCTATATCATTTAATAATGACATCTATAATTCAACACCATAAAAAATCCTTACAACATTTACTTCTATTTACTATATTAACCGAATGGTAAATGAAATTAATCGGTATCAATAGCATACCATATTTTCTGCATGTTTTTTCCTCTCTTGCTACTATCTTGTAATTTTCTTTACTCACCAACTTCAGATTTTTTCTTCATGTTTGTCTTCAATAATATCTTGAGCAAAACTCTGTGTTGAAACAACAAATTAGGCATAAAATTTCAGCTTCACAGATTATGTGGAAATATCTTACCTTCACATCTGCAGTGGTATGCTCATCTGGATAGCAGTGGTAATCGGGTCCATGGTAATATTGTCTAACAACATTATGACAACCATGAGAAGATTCGCAAGTGCGAGATCCTTTGACTTGGCTAGCTTATTCCAAAACAAGTAGTTGATGGTCAAAAGATTTTTTTGCTTCACCACCAAAACCAATAAGCTCTTCAATACGTCTCAACCTATTTTCATGATCATTCATTCTTCTTATCTCTTCAAGTTTGCTGGTTTCTTCCAAAGCATGTTTCTTGCATTCTTCAAGTTTCTGAGTTTTGTCATAATATCTTCCATACAATCCTAATATTAAACCAAGGAAAAGTAAGGATCGAAATATTCAAACTAATTGATATATCATTTTAGAATGAATTAAAACCTACAAACTTGTCATAACTATATATCTCAGATTCAGAGGCATGGAAACTAGATGACTCCTCTTTATATCTAGATCTTCTCTGTTCATATTATGCATCAGGGCCGGAATCATTCTGGTTCTAATATGATATACTGATTCACATCAAAGTATTTCATATAACAGCTGCTTGCCTCCTTTTTATTGGGTTCTAATGTGAATTCCCCACTCCTCTACAATTGAATGAAATTACTTAAACAATTTAAAATATATTACCTCAGGAAATGGAAATGTTATCGACTAATAAAAAGCGAATAAAATATACCTTAATGGCTTCATCATACTCCTTCCAAGAGTTATTGTGTAGTGACCACCTAACACATCTCGGCTCTATTAATGAAATTCTATTCAATTCCTTTGCTTTCATATTTTCTCGCACATATGGAAATGCTTCAACTAATCACCACTATATTAAGAATTTTCAATAATGCCAGCAAAATAATTAAACTTTGCATTAAAAGAACATAACACATAATAGTTACTAACCTGAAATGCAAAACATAAAACCGTAAACTGTCCTCCCTCTCCTTGGCCTATCCAACAATGCTCTAGTCACCACCCTCTGCAATTCAAATATTGTCTGCGAGAATGATAGTGTACCTCAGGCGAATCGCTTAAACTTATTCATATCTTCCACTAGATGCCAAATCATCCACGAAACCGACTTCTCCTTCGAAAATCCTAACAACAACACATGAACGGTAACTACTAAGATTAATTTCTTGCAATCTTCTACCTCCACATCCACCTCTTCCAACAAAGCCTTAATTTCAAAGGGATTCACATTCCCATGTTTATCAGGCCACAGTTGGATACAAATATTATCTTCTGGTAGCTTCTCCTTATCCAATTTCAAATCTAACTTACGAATCTTTCCAAACCTTAAAACAGTCACTAATGCAAACTCTTATTTTCCAAAGCGATGAGCAGCCCCACCAATTTGAAACCATAATTCATCATCACTTTGATTAAATACCTTAACTTGATTTGCTAAAACCCTCAAAACAAGCTTCCCATAAAACACTTGCTCTTTCCCCCTAACTTGTTCGAATATATCAAAAAACTGACGAAAAGGGCAACACAAATTAAACTTACTCAGCTTATACTTATGAACAGGTCCATTTAGGAGCTCTAAAAGCACATTCGGTTTGCAGTTATTGTTGAGCCTCTTATGTGAAATTACTCTTGGAGCCTCAAATATATAGTCCGAGTTACAAACAACCTGCCAAATAACAATTACGTACCATTCAATAAACAAATAAGTGTAAGCTATGTAACATTTAACTCTCAAAAATAGTTAAATCTTACTAAATCTCCAGCCATGTCAATTATATGATGTGATTAACGATATTGCCTGCACACACAAAATTTAAATGGTTAAAGCTACAAGTTTAACATCAAACAAGCTTTTCCAGTTACAGGCACAAATAAAAAACAAGCATAAAATCACTGGATTTAACAAATACAAAAATGAGTCTCCGGTGATCACACCTAACTGCTAGCCACTTGAGACGAAATACAACAAAAAAATATAAGTCGTTTCAAGTGACCATAACTCAATGGTGGCCACTTGAAACGAAATACACTTCACATAATTAGCATTTAACTTAACCATAACTAAATTTAGATAATGGAAAACGTGTTCGCAACAAAATGCAATATACAGAGTTGCTTCGAAAAATAACCTACCTTATGTGAGCTTAATTACATTGTCAGTGAGTTCAGACAGTAGACAACAACTAATAAACATACTCTTTGTCTACTTCAATGCAAGAAAAAAATAGTTTTCAAACATATGGTGTGTATCAAGTACAAGACTCTAAGATTCGACAAAACCCCAACTTAAGAACGTTTACTGACAATTATTGATAATTACTAACATATATCGAATTAACATACTCAATTATAATATCTAATAAAACCCCAGGTTTCAAACACAAACAAACCAGCGAATAGAAGACTGTGAGTTCAAGAAAACCAACCTTCGCAAACAAAATCCTAAATTTAAAACCCTCAGAGCCCCACCAACCATACCTTAGAACAGATTATTGATGAACTTCGATATCGACAAACCCAAAATCGATGATTAATCCTGATGTCGATGATCAAATGATAACTAGACATCGATTGTGAAGGATATGATGAAATGGTCGTGATTGTCTGAAGTGGTGTTCAGTGTTTCTAAAAGGGATGAAACCAGCACAGGGACAATTTCGTCCTTTCAGCTATTAATTCGATTTCTTATATTTACATAAATAATTCTGTAAATAAAAATTAAGTTCAGGGGTAAATTTGGAAAGTGGGCTCATTAAATGAAATCAAACTTTGTCATTGTGTAAAAACTTAAATGAACTATTTCGGACCCATGAACTTAACTTCAAGTTTTAAAGGTTCAATTTTCACAATTTTCCGTATTTTAGAAAGGTTTTTGAAAGTTTTAAAATGTCTAATAAGAATTTGTGCAGAGTCCTCTAAAGTTTGGGTGTATTATAATTTTTAAGATTTTAAAGATTTTTTAAATTTAAACAACTTTTATGGTTTGTCTGCATATATATTCCATTTGAAATGTCCAATTTCGTACGAATTTAATATTTGGATGAATTTAATATTTGGATGACTCCTTAACTCGTTAATATCTTTTTATATCCATTATATAAAACTATTCCAAAACATGTCGAAGTGACATGCTTAGAATTGTAGTATCTCCTTTTATAAATTAGGTCATTTTCTAACTTATTTACTCTTATGTCATTATTAATAGCTAGGTACACTTTTTGAGTTATTTATTTATATATCATTAATAAATTAATACTTTTTTACTCTATTATGTAATCAATGGAATATGTCATAAATGAAATATGATACATTAGAAAAAGAAAAAGTTTAGGAAGTAAAATAAAGAAAATATATGAACATAAACACTGAACTAATCTAAAATTTACAAATGAGGTAAAATATGTGATTTTCAAATACAGGTAGTAAATTGTAGAAAAATAAAACTTTAGAAGATTTTTAGTATTTTTTTTCTAAAATTATTTAGATTAGTCTTTTTCACTTTTTCATCCAAAATGTAAAAGAAATTTTTTTATTTAATTATCAAACACGGGTGGTAAATAACCTAACCTAGCTGATTTGTTTTTGGCATTTTCCCGATAAATAAACTTATAAAAGAGCCATGCTTTTATCAACTTATATAAAGGACGAAAGTTAGAGTCAGGATGTGGACCCAATACACATGTCGAGCTATTTTTTTTTTAGTAATTTAAAATTGCATGTAGTGAAGGTTACGCTAAAAAAAAAAAGTGAAGTGAGAATGGGATGTATATAAACCCCGGACGTCTTTGCATTTCAAAAAAGAAAATCCCTCTTCTCTCTCTCTTTTATATTTTGTATGTGTTCATGATTGTAATTGGTGACCATCCACGAAGTGGTCGGTATGTTTAGTGGTTGTGTGAGTATGTCTGTGTCCTTGTACGTCAAGCCCTCCATTCCTGCTTGCTTGCTTGAGTTTGTGTTAAATAATCCACGTCATCACTGTTATATGGAACAGGTACAAGTGTAGGCTCGGCTCACAGGCTCATCATCTTCTACCGATAACGTATACTCGTTGTCTAGGCTCTCATATTCTGTCGAGTTAAATCTAGATGTAAGCTGTGGTATCAACCTCTTTTGCTAAATATGTATCTAGTTTGGTTTTCTTAATAAATATTTCCTCTTTTTTTTTTCCTTAATAATTATATCAAATTTGGTTGAGATATATACAGATGAATTACATTTTTGTATTTTTTTAAAAAAATTTTTTTAGTTATCTATAACTCTTATATTTTGTTAGAATAATTATTATTATTTTATTTTGATAATCTAATTTAATTGAATTTAGATGTATATAAAATTAAAATGGTTATAGTGAAATTTCTCTATAACAACACACAGTTTTTTCTTTTTTATATACTATTGTTATTAGTATATAATGGTAACATATTTAATTTGATTGTTATAAATTCATAATATTTAAGAAAATACGAGAAATATAAACCTAATTTAGAATATTTTTAAAGTTTAATTTATTCAAATACGATGAAAAAAAGCTTCAACTGGCAAAAATTTGGATCCAAACTTTCGGGGTTATCAATTAAAGATTATCATTATTTATTACAATATTTATTTAAACTTAAACCATGAGAGGATGAGTTTTATACGAAATATTCTATTTAAATTAATTATAAAAAATTAAAATAACATATAAAAAATGGATTGAAAAAAATATATAATTATTATAGTAAATTGTTATATAGAATTGCGGATTTTTAACTATATTTTATTTATTTTATTTTTTAACTTACAGAAGAAAAAAAAATATAGATAGATTAGTTTAATCCGTAAATATTTTTATTCCATTTAATCAAATTTAGATTTTTTTTTTAAATTTTTTTTAAATATATGTATTGGTGTTTTTAAATTTATAGATACAACTCAATTATTAAAAAAAATGAATATATTTAAAAATATACAATGGTCTATTTATATAAAATAAAACAAACAGAATTTTATTGAGAGATTAAAAACAAACTTATCTCACAAAATAACTATATGACTATTTAAAGAGAAAAGAAATAATTACTTCAATCTCCAAAATAACTATAACTATATTCTGGACATGTATAAAATATATAAATAGCCGTCAAAATATAACAGTGTGAAAATACTTATAATGTCATGGGCAGATGAAAGAGATAAAATAATATTAATATATTATTAAAAACGCGTGTGAAAATATATATAAGATTTATAAGATCAGAAACGTGTCCCCGAAATCAGGGTATATGGTCAATTAGGTGAGTGTTCCCATATATAAAGTCCCTGCTTCTTTGTATTTCCAATTCACACCCAAAATAAAATCTCTCATCTTACTGCTTTCTCTCTATCTCTGTTTGTTTCTGCGATGTCAACACCAGTGAATCCTTTGCTGGTAGAAAAAATCATTCCAGACGTAGTTGATCCATTTATGCCTAGTATCAATATGTCGGTGTCATTCAAAAACAAACATGTTACTAACGGCTGTGCTATCAAGCCATCCATGGCAGTGGACCCACCAGTTGTTACTTTTGATGGGAATCCGAAAAAGCTCTACACTCTGGTATGTCTTGATTTTGCATGTTGTTGATTTGTGATATAATTGCACATATGTGTCTTTGTTTCAGATTATGACCGACCCGGATGCGCCCACCCCGAGTGAACCATCCATGCGAGAGTGGATACATTGGTTATACCACTACCCTTTGGTTTTTTATAAATTTTAAATTTTTGATATAATTTTATTATTTGCTGAATATATCTTGATACAACTTGCAGGATAGTTTTGGACATTCCTGGAGGTGCAAGTCCTTCGAGAGGTGTAGAGATCATACCCTATATGGCTCCGAGCCCATCTGTAGGAGTCCACAGGTTGGTGATGATATTGTTTAAGCAGAAGAGTATGCTGGGAATGGTGGGGCCTCCAATGAATCGAGCCAACTTCAACACAAGGAGCTTCTCAGAGCAGCTGGACTTGGGTCCTCCGCCAGCTCTTGTTTATTTCAACTCTCGGAGGGAACCCCAGAGTAGAACCACCTGATCTCATGAAGCCACCCAATATCCAATAATTATGTCTTTTGTTTTGTTTCTTCAGCGTTCCTTTCCTTGTGGTTTGTGCTTTGTCATGTGGCTCTTACTTATCATGTATCGGGCTTACTTTTCTTAATGAAATTAGTTCCCTATATTTTGTTTCTTCGTATATTTCTTCTTTCGTTCACGTTTATGCATCATTAATATTACAATTTTACAATTTGGAACTTTGTAATCCATTATAAGTTATAAATTAATTTATTTTAAAATATAAAGTTAATCTAATAATTATAATTAAATTAAAAGAAAACTATTATAATTAATTATACATTTACTTAATGTTAATTTCTTATTAGTAAAAATCAATCCATTATTAAAAATAGTTTCTTAAAATATTACAAGATGTTGCATTTGATTATCTCATGTTTAATTTATATAAATTCATATAATTATATAATTATGTATAATAGGAGAAATAAATATGGTAAAATTAAATATCTACTGAGAGATTTTTTTCCCTCATAATAAAATGATATTAAAATATTTAACTACTTACTATCAAATTTTTTATTTAACTTATCACTTTTTTATATTTAAAAATGGTAGTATTAAGAAACATAGTCAAAAATGGTAGTATTCATACACCTAGTCACATGAAGTATGAATTAACTTAAATATGATCATCAGGTCAAACAATCAGTTCACACTCTCAGTATTTCACATGGGAGGAAAATGGTTACTTTTCATTATTTAATTAAGTATGTCAAAATGTCAAAATTTCCACGGTACTATTACTATAAAGTCAAACAAGTGGTTCACTCTCTCTATTTTAGATAGGAGTAAAATCTATATTGATATTAATAGGTGATTGTGAGACTGATAGTTATGTTCGACTGTGCTAGTTTGACAGATGTAATAGAGTTAGTTTATTTCCTGCTAAAAATTGTAATAGTATAACTGTGAGGTCAAACAAACAGTCCACTTTCTGTCTTTCAGATAGGAGGAAAATCTACATTTAATATCAATAAGTGATTCTATTTGCCTGTGTGTGGTAGCTTGACAGATGTAACAAAGTTATGATTATATTATGCTAAAGAATTGTAATACTAGTATAACGAATAGGTCAAACAAACACTTCACTCAGGAGAAAAATCTACATTGACATCAACAAGTGATTGTGCGACTTGCCTGCATGTGGTAGCTTGACAGATGTAAAAGAGTTATGATTATTTGATGCTAAAGAAATTGTAATAGTATAACTATTAGTTTAAAGAAACAATTCACTCTAACTGATATCAACAAGTGATTGGACGGTGATAGTTCTGTTTGCATGTATGTAGTAGCTTGACAGATGTAACATAGTTAAGATGTAACATAGTTAAGATGTAACATAGTTATGATTCCTTGCTCAAAAAATTGTAATAATATAACAAACAGTTAACTCTCTGTATTTTAGGTAGGAGGAAAATCTACATTGATATCAAAACGTGATTGCACAGTGATAGTTCTGTTTGCCTGTATATAGTAGCTTGACAGATGTAATAGAGTCATGATTCCTTGCTAAAAATATTGTAATAATATAACAAACAGTTAACTCTCTGTATTTTAGGTAAGAGGAAAATCTACATTGATATCAACAAGTGATTGTGGGGTGATACTGTGTTTGCATGTATGTGGTAGCTTGACAGATGTAACATAGTTATGATTCTTTTATACTAAAAAAATTTATAATAATATAATTGTTTAATTCTTTATATTTTAGATAGGAGGAAAATCTACATTAAAATCTACACTCTACACTGGTATGAACAAGGGATTATGCGGTTAGTTCAGTTTGACGGTACGTAGTAACTTGACAGTTATAAAAGAGTCATAATTATTTCGGACTGAAAAGTAATTGTATAACTTAATTGTTAGTACTTTCATTTCAAAACTAAATTAAATAAAAAAATTAATAACTAAAAAATAAATCAAATAAAGTATTATTTGGATAATTTATTAATAACAATTTATATATAATATGAATGATCGTTAAATGAAGATTAAACTTTAAAAAAAAAAAAGAAAAAAAAATTTTATAATAACTTAATACTATCTTTTTTTTTTTATTTAGGAAGTGTTTTTTAAATATTTTTATAAATAATAGTTTTTAAATTTATAATTTATATAAAATAATACTTTCATAATTTTTTTATAGAAAATTAATAATCTTCAAATTTATAAAATTAATATTACTCAACTTTAGCTTAGTGCATTTCTAACGTTAACAAATTTAACTTTAGACCTCTTCTCCATCAAGAAGATGATGATATTGTTAAGTAAAAAAATAAAAATAATAAATGATGATCAAGATTGAATTAGACCCACACAGAACGACATACAATTTCTTAACGTAGGATAACAATTTTATATTTTGAAACAACCACGCATACAATTAGATAATTCTCTCAAACAATTTACTTAAAAAAAATGGTATTAATTAATCAAACCAATCATAATTCCAAACAATATTATGTGATATTCAAAATACATAAAATACATCCTATATTTATAATTAAGGAAAACTAAATAGAAATAAAATTTAACAAAATTAGAAATCAAAACCAAACAAAATAATTAAATCATTCTCAAATAAAAAAATAAACAATTAGAAAATATACATAGAATTATTATTTTTTAAAATTCTTATAATTTAAAATATTTAAAAAATAGTAAAACACACAGGAGGTGAAAACTACCCTAAAATTTAATAACCCAACCAATAAGTAGATTGGTTTATCCATATTCCAAATTTTATGATTTTTTTTAGCATTGAGCTTTCTTGAATAATGCCAGAAATAGTTGCACATCCTAAAGCTCTAATATAGAGGCAGGCATGGACCTCTATTACACTAAATTATACATGCATAGCTACCCAACAATATTTTTAAAATTCATATCGAAATTAAAATCAAGGTGGTTGATTCTAAATTCTCAACTAATCTCAGGTTGATTAGGTCTATCGATTTAAAATCTTGATTCCTTAAAATAGAAACCGATAAATTACCATAATTGTTTTAATTTTAAATAAATATAAAAAAGAAAATTGTAAATTCAACCATAATTCAGAGCTGTGAAGGAGTTTTTGGGGTTAAAAAATAATGAAGTGAAGCGGTCCAACACGGGATGTAAATTGAAGCATATCACTTGTGTAGTTGTATTTGCTGTGCATGACAGCCAAGTTCATCATTAGATTCTCTTATATTTGTCTATTTCTTCTGTTCTTCGTTTGAGGCTATGCATGACTTCCATTTGGTTCACTATCTTCATTGCATGAACAACAACTGCCCTTTATGATCTCTGTCCTCAATTATTCACTTCTTTTTAAATAAAATAATCGGGGGGTGGTGAAATGAAATGTAACGTGACAGAGAGAGCCATTTTCCAGTAAAAAAAATAAATAATAATAATAAATAATAATAAAATACTGTAGAAATAGTATGGTTAAATTTTGAGATAAACATGATAGTTTTAACTCTTGACTTGACTGTTTCTCAGTCAATTTTTGTTGGTTAATCTTAACAAATTTTTATTTATATAATATTTGTATTCCAATTACTATTAATTAAATTAAAAAATAAAATTAGTAATTAAACATTAACATTCAACGTAAAAATAAATGTAATAGTTATACGTATTAAAATTTTAAAAAAAAAACAATAATTAATTTATTATTAAATTTAATATTACAACGATAATAGAAAATTAAATAATAAAAAAATATAAGTTTTTTCTTACGTTCATTCTCTCTGTACTTAAAAAAAATAATAAGTTGGTATGCATTGTTACTAAAATATTTTATATATAAGTTTTGATTTAATTTCCATTTTTTTAGACATTCTAAAATTTACATATAATATTAAGAGAATTTTATTAGTATGATTTTTTTTTTGTCTATCTAGAATTCGTACGGGTGATCTTTACTCAAAATAAAAAATCTCATAGAGTATGCTCTTACATGATTTACTCTCTTCTCTATATCCTATTTATATCTTCAAATGGACATTCTCAGCAATTGTTTTACTATTTTAAATTTCAATTCATAATTTCAACACTATTTTCCAATTCATAATTTCAACACTCAAATCAAAATTATTAGGTTATATCTATTTTCATTTGATAATAATTTGTTCTCTTTATCTACTTTTCTTTTTTTCTTTTTTCTAACAGAGCTTTAATTATAATCAGAACTAGTCAAAAATATTGTTGTAACAATGTAATTGTGAATCTAAAATTATCTTTTCAAAATCTTAATATGAATGGAATAATTTGAAATATTAAAATATTAAAAACATGAAAGAATATAATTCGGCAATATCTTTAATTATAAACAAATTGAAAATATAAAAAATAAAAACTATTAAAGAAATGTTCGGAAAAAATTTTACACCTTCAATCATTTTCAGTTTTAGACAACAAAAATTGAAAAATATAGTACAATCTTTAATTGATTGCCAAAAATTTGAATCGAAATCTTTGTCAGTTTAAGGGTTATTTTGTCATAACAGATTGAAATCTTCCAACCAAGTCTTCATATGTCATCTTAGAGTCCAAACCATCTCCAACCAAGTCTTCATTTCCAACTTTCAATAAAGTATTTGGAGTTTTAATATATTTTAAGATCATAGAACTTCATATATAGCATTCACTTTATGCAACTCCAAACACACTATTTCCAATTATAATATAATCATTATACTATATTTTTATTTTAATTAATAATGAATTGTTTTATTTTATTTTATTTTTTGGTAATAAAAAATATATTATTATAAAAGATTTAAAATATTCTTCCATTTGAGTTCCATATTGATATTACTTATATTAATATAATATATTTAATTATAGTGATTATTGAATTTGATCACTATAATATGTATTTTTATATGGAATTCAATTATTTTAAAATATATTAAAACTCCAATACTTTATTGAAATTTGAAAAGTGAAGGTTTGGTTGGAGATAGTTTGTACTCTAAAATTGTGTATACAGGTTTGGTAGGAGATAATAACGCCAATATGGACGTACGTATGGACCCAGGAAAAACAGTAGCATTGTCCATATCTTTCAGGTGGCAGTAGTACGCATCTTGACGAATATTAAATGAACCGCTGTGATGAACCCATCGCCTAAAGAGACGAGGGTTTGAGTCAATCTTCGTTTACGAGTTTAAAATGGGCACCTATGCATGTAATGAAGTTCACACTAATAAAGTGATCAACAATTTTTTTCTCAACAATTGTTTCACTGTTTTTAATTTCAATTCATAAATTCAAACACTCAGATCAAGGTAGATTTTATGATAGTCCTAATCTATTTTCATTTGATAATAATTTATTATTTTTTGTATACTTTTCTTTCTTTCTTTTCCTTTTTCAATATATTATCTACACTAATATAATTTTAGATGTGTTTAGTAATTGTGTTCTGTTTAAAATGATATAGGAATATATAAACTTGTACCATTATTAAAATTCTATTTAAAACTCGTCAAAATGATATCTTGAAAAATGAATTTCATGGAATATTACAAATCTGTAACAATATAATTGTGAATTCCAAATCATCCTTTCTAAATTTTAATATGAATAAAAAAAACTGAAATATTAAAATATTAAAAATATAAATAAATATAATTCAACAATATATTTAATTAAAAAATACATGAAGAAATAGAACTGATAAATAAATATTGGAGAAAACATTTACAGCTGCCCATCATCACCCCTAGAGTTTTAGATCAACAATAGAAAATTTCAAAAATTATGACAATTATAGATGAAATAATTAGAAAATAATAAAAATACTAAGCATTCCCATCCGTGAAGGGTGATTACAGTGAAACTAAGGACGATTACAGAAATGAGCATCGGAACCGCGGTAGAAATGGCTTAGGATAAAACTGAAGCATTTGAGATAAAACCACTTATAACGTCATCATACACGTACGTGTGGACCATATCTTTCAGGTGGTAGTGGTACGCATTTTAACAAAAATTAAATGTACGGCTGTGATGAAACCCATCGCCAATACGGACGAAGACTTGAGTCAAGCTTCGTTTACGAGTTTAAAATGGGGACCTATGCATGTAATGACGTTCACACTGATTAAGTGAGAATCGGCTCTATATAAACCCTCTCCCTTCTCACATTTCAAAACCACACCAACAAAACTATCTCTCTCTCTCTTTCTAGTGTTTTAGTCTCTCTTTCTTTGCTGTGCTGTTGGAATGGGATCGATCGGAACATCGGTGGATCCTTTGGTCGTCGGAAGGATCATCGGTGAAGTAGTCGATATGTTCATTCCTACTGTCAACATGAGTGCTTTCTTCAAGAACAAACGGATCACCAACGGCTGCGACATCAAACCTTCAATGGCCACAGAGCCACCCAAAATCATTTTTTCAGGCCAACCAGATGAGCTTTACACACTGGTATGTATCAACGCCTCTCTTTCACCCAAAATCATTTTGCTTCTGTTTATTGACATTGCATGTCTCTCCATTTCAGATTATGACCGACCCTGATGCGCCCAGCCCCAGCGAGCCCGGCCTCAGAGAGTGGATCCACTGGTTCACTTTTCACCTTCATCAATTTTTATTTTTTTTTTAAATTTTTTTTAATAATTAATTTCTAAAATTACTTGGATGATGACTTCAGGATGGTTGTTGACATCCCCGGCGGAGCTAGCCCTTCTCGAGGTAATTAATATGTGTCATTTTTTAAAATAAATAAATAGAATAAAAAATTTTAATAAAATAAAAAAGAGGAATTTAATGTTAAAAAACAAATAAAAAATTGAATAACATACATATACTACTGTGCTGATTCTAACAACTTTCTTCTTTTGGGCACGTCACATGCGTGTCATATCCTTACTATGAATTTAATGTTGGTTATATGAAACAGGAATTGAAATTCTGCCGTATATGGCGCCGAGACCCCCAATCGGAATCCATAGGTTCATCTTGATTCTGTTCAAACAAAAGATTAGGCTGGGACAAATGGTACCCCCGATGGATCGCGCAAACTTCAACACCCGATTCTTCTCGGCACAGCTGGACCTCGGCCTTCCGGCAGCGTTGGTGTACTTGAATGCTCATAGGCACAGCCTAGGAGGACCTAGTCCCAACAATTGAATTGAAAGCACCTGATCATCTTCTTTGCTACTACCAGTAATGATGCCAGGCATATCTATCTATATATTGAATAATGTATACTCATTGAGAGGGGTGGTAGTCTCTCGGTGCTCTATACCATTGAGTCCTGTGATCGGGTTGCCTTATTTGTCCTTCTTTGTGTCTTGCTCTTGTTTTTGTCTCTTCGCTTGTCATGTTGTGTGGTGGGCCAGAGTCTGATGTAAGCTCTTCTCAATAATTGTTGTGTTGTGTCTCGGTTTGTTATCAACTTCTTGTAACTAGTTTTGTTCACTTAATGAAACTAGTTTGTTTCCTCCGGTATTATTTTAATTATTGATTAATTATGTGTGAATTTATGAAAAAAAATTAAAAAAAAAAAAAACAATGGCACGTCCCCACTTCATATAATAAATATTCATCACAACTTTTAATAAATATTTATTACAACTTCTAATAAAATAATAATGTGTTAATTACCAATTTCACAAAATAAAGTGATAGAAAATCTATGATTAGAAATAATTAAAGATATATTTAGAATCAAATACAGTTTGAAATTTATTTTAGAAAATTATTTAACAATTTAGTGATTGAAATTAACAATTTAATTGTTTAAATTAACTTTTAATAAAAATATTGTGATTGGAAATTCCACCAAGAAAGGGTTTGGCTAAAAGGATTTAGAAGTCATGAGATAATATAGTTTGAATAATTGTATAGAAAATAATTAATCCGGTTTTAGATTGAATAAATTGTGGATTCAGTTAGAAAAATTTCTTTGTTGAATAAGACTATCATTAAATTGTAACCAATTTGCAATTTCAAAATACTATATAATAATTAAACTCAATGAAAATAGAAAAAAAATATAAATAATTACAAGTAAATAGGGTTTCAATTAAAATAATAAAAAATATATAAAGTTTACCTCAAACATTAGAATTTACATTATATTTTTAAAATTAATAAAATTTGTCTACTTAAATTCTACTTTTGTCTCTCATAGTTATACGTAGGAAAATAATACTCTAGAGGGGGGTGAATAGAGTATAACATATAATCGCGGATAAAAAGAATTAATTATATATTCAAAGTCTTGAACCAGATATCAAAAATAAAATATATAACAAAATAAATAAAGAAAAAATACAGTGATTTGTTACGAAGTTCGGTCGTTAAAACGGCCTACTCTCCGCCTAAGGGTTTCTTTCAACCCGTAGGATTTAGACGTTAATTTTATTTATATTGTTCCCTTAGGGTTCTAGTACAAACCTAGAAGACTTACCCTTTTCTTCTATAACCAGTAGCACCCTGCTACACATACTAGCCACCCAATTTAATACAAATAAAATTACGTCTGAGTTTTTTTTCTTTTCACTTAATAATATAACAACTCTAAGAAATAATCAAACTCTAACAAAAAAATAAATACTTAAGGCAGAAGGTGATAAAATATTGTAGTGAAAGTAGAAAGATCTTGAGCGCCAAGTAGTTTTTCGTGTTCTTTTCTGTTCTGTTGTTGTTTCAAACACTTCAACTTCACGCTTTTAAATAGAGTCTTCAAAATAGACGTTGATGAAGTTGCAAGAAAGAAGGAATCAAAATCTTCTTAAAACAGATGAAGATCTCAATTTGACTAGATTTAGATAATCCTGCAAAATAAAATAGAATCTAACAAAATCTAACTTTGTTAAGATAAGTTTGACCAAAACACTATTTATCAAGATATTTAACAATTAAATAATTCTGATAGTTTATTAAAACTAAAACATTTATTTTTATCTAACAGATTATAAAAGTTAAATAACCTTGTTTTTATCTAATAACAGTGTATAAAATCTAAATAACTTTGTTTTTATCTAATTACACTAAATAACATTGTCTTCATCTAAAACACTAAATAAATAATAGTTTGTATAAAAACTAAATACCTTTGTCTTCATCATCAAGGAGTCAACAATCTCCCCCTTGATGAAGACAAAATATCTAGTCAGTTATTTTCAAGGGTTTGAAACATGATTTCAAAATCTTGACCTGAATAAACTTATAAAAATAAATCAAGGCTTAAAAACTGAAATGTGTAAGCAAATAAACTGAAATGTAAATAAACTGAAATATGTAAATAAACTGAAATATGTAACCTGCATAAGCTGAAATATGTAAGCATTTAAGTTGAGATATGTAAGCAATCTATCAAAACATAAATCAGAATATATTCATCAGCTAAAACATAAACCAGAACATATTTATCAGCAACATATTTATCAGCCAGCTAAAACATAAATTTGCATAACCACAAAACATAAATTAAAGCATAAATCAAACATAAAATGCATAACCTGCATAAGATATATATACAAATATAACTGCATAACCTGCATAAGAACAGATATATACAAAAATAACTGCATAACCTGCATAAGAACAAAAGTGTATATATACAAAGATATACAAAAGTGTATAACCTGCATAAGAACAGTTGAACCTGCATCAAAGAGGGAGAGATCAATGTACTTGGACATAACAAAAAGTCAAGGTTTAAAGAAGAGGTTAGATAGTAAGGGACAAAGTTAAGAAGGACGGAACTGCTGTTTTTCACGAACTTCATAATGGACTTTGTCTTTCCATCTTTGCTGGGCTTGACGAGCAGTGGCTTGTGCCATGGCTTTATCCCGTTGAGCTTGCTCTTTCCTCAGGCGTTGAACCACTTGATATTCTTCTATGGTAAGAAGGCAAGGCTCTTGGACAACAGGACGCTCAATAGGCTGATTTCTAACTTGTCTTTCCACATTAAGCAAGACATTGGACGCTCTTTCCCTTGCATACTGCTCAGCGTCTTCACTCAAAGGAATGATATTGCCCACATTGCAGAAAGTAAGGGAATTCAGATAGAACATCTGATTGACCTTCAAGTTGATCATCCTTAGCATCTCAGTATGGTAATCCAGCTTATCCATGACTTCTCTTCTAAAATTCTCATGGTTTGATCTCAAGGCCTCAACTTCATATTCAAGAGATTGAAACTGTTCAGAGGTTATGGAAGTGGGAGGGACAGGAGATGAAGAACTTAAAACCTTTTGATTGTGAGAAAGAGAACTTAATTCATCAGGAGACAAATTAGACTGAAAAACCCATTTGTCGACAGAGTTTAAAAACATTCCTAGCTTATTGAAAGTTTCTAAACCTATGGAAGAACTAGTAAATCTCTCAACTGGCTCATCTGCAGTAGGAACTCCAAAAAATCTAAAAATAACAACTAAGAGATTAGAGTATGGCAGAGGGGATGCACGAGAACTGGTCGAAGAAATGTTCATATGATCTAAAATAATAGCAGGCAGATCCAATTTGAAGTTGTTAAAACAGAGATAGAGAATGTGCAAGACATGATCAGTTAAAAGTTCTCTAGAATTAAATTTTGGAATGATACAGCGCTGCAAGATTGTAAAAAGCATTTTGGCATGTAAGTTTAAAACATTGTGAGTGAATTGTTTACTCACAGGACAGTTTTGTAAAAACAGAGTTGATTTAGCCCTAGAAACACAAACGGCTCTAGAGGGATGAGAGTCAGTACACACGTTTTCTGAAATACCAAAAAGAGTAGCAAACAGGGAGGAGTTAAGAGTTAACGAAATACCCTTCACAGAGGATTTTAAAATCAGTTCACCACAGTTTCTAGAGGCAGTAAGGTTGAGATAAAACAATCTAGTAAGTTTAGGATAAGAGACAGTACCTACATTCAGCAAATTCCAAAGACCAGAGGATTTTAAAACATCTAAAATAGGTATCTTAGCGGATTCAAAGAAATCCTTGTCTACAGGTTCACATGCAAAAGTTTTCCTAGAGTGAAACCCATCCTTCCATATACCTTGAGCAGTAAAATTACTTAACCATGAAGAGGGCAGAGATTCAATTACCAACTCGTCTTCAGGAGGGGCGAAAGAAGGCGGCGATGGCGGCGAAGACGGAACAGCAGCTCGTTTGCCTTTCTTTGCGGCAGAAGATATTGGAGGAGAGGATGATTCAGCAACCTTTTTCTGTTTCTTTTCGGCGGAGGACTTGGAAGAAGACGATGCGCGCTTGGGAGCCATTTGCCGGGATGAGGTTAGGGTGGGTTTGAAATGGGATTTTAGGTGCAGAGAGATTTGAGAGAGGTGGAGAGAGAATGAGAAGTTTGAGTGGGAAGGAGAGAAAAGAAATAATTTTTAAAAAATACGCACCAGTGTTTATCCATTAATTGAATAAAACTGGGTTTGGTCCAAGTGTCAAACAGATTTCATATTAAGTTTTTAAGGCCTTGAAACAATATCCAAACCTATGAAAAGTAAAAACATACCTTTGAAGCTCTGTTTAAGATCTTTTTACTCCCATCTTTTGCTCCCCCTACGTTGATGCTTCCTTATTTAACATACCTAACTCATGTCTAATGAAGTTAAATCGTTCTTCAGCCAAGGGTTTTGTGAAGATATCAGCAAATTGAAACTCAGTAGGAACGAATTCAATGGAAACATCTCCTTTCTCCACATGATCTCGAATAAAATGGTGTCTTATATCGATGTGCTTAGTTCTGGAATGCTGCACAGGATTTTTTGTTATAGAAATAGCACTAGTATTATCACATTTTATAGGGATACCTCGATAGTTTAAATTGAGATCTCTCATTTGTTGAGCTATCCATAAAAGCTGAGAACAACAGGCTCCAGCTGCTATGTATTCAGCTTCGGCAGTAGATAGTGCAACTGAATTTTGTTTCTTTGAATGCCAAGAAATCAAAGATGATCCCAAAAATTGACAACATCCTGAAGTACTTTTACGATCAACTTTGTAACCTGCAAAGTCTGCATCTGAATATCCTACAAGTTCAAAATTATTAGTGCTAGGATACCAAAGACCAAAATCTTTAGTTCCATTAAGATACCGAAGAATTCTTTTCACAACTTGCAAGTGAGATTCCTTTGGATCAGCTTGAAAACGTGCACATAAACATACTCCAAACATAATATCAGGTCTACTAGCAGTTAAGTAAAGAAGAGATCCAATCATACCTTGGTATACCTTTTGATCAACTGACTTACCATTTTCATCTTTATCTAAGGAGAGAGAAGAGCTTACAGGAGTCTTGGCAACTTTAGAATTTTCCATGTTGAATTTCTTTAAAAGTTCTCGAGTATATTTGGATTGATTTAGAAAGATTCCATTCCTTTCTTGCTTTATTTGTAGCCCGAGAAAGAAGTTTAGTTCACCCATCAAGCTCATTTCAAATTCCTGTGTCATAATCTTAGAAAACTCCTTGCATAAAGATTCGTCAGTAGATCCAAACAGTATATCATCGACATAAACTTGAATAATTAGAATGTGAGATGCCTTAAAAT
The DNA here is from genome assembly GCA_031304145.1 of Cardiospermum halicacabum. NCBI lineage: Eukaryota > Viridiplantae > Streptophyta > Magnoliopsida > Sapindales > Sapindaceae > Cardiospermum > Cardiospermum halicacabum. Next base: position 9,733,307 of record CM062393.1, read on the forward strand.
GAACAAAAAGAGTTTTATCAATCGAACCTCTAATAAAACCTTTTGCTAATAAACTTTGACAATCTTTCATACCAAGCTCGAGGAGCTTGTTTCAAACCATAAAGAGCTTTGTCAAGTTTATAGACATGATTTGGAAAACGCTCATTTTCAAAACCAGGAGGTTGTGCTACATATACCTCTTCTTGTAAAACACCATTTAAAAATGCACATTTAACATCCATTTGAAATAATTTGATTTTCATGTAAGATGCAAATGCAAGAAACATGCGAATGGATTCTAAGCGAGCAACAGGTGCAAAAGTTTCTTCGTAATCAATACCTTCTTCTTGATTGTATCCTTGTGCAACTAGTCGAGCTTTGTTATGTACAATCTTACCATTTTCATCAAGCTTGTTTCGGAAAACCCATTTTGTTCCAATGATAGAGTGATTGGCTGGTCTAGGCATAAGTCTCCAGACTTTGCTGCGTTTGAATTCATTAAGTTCACTTTGCATTGCCACGATCCAGTCGGGTTCTTTCATAGCCTCAACATAATTCTTTGGTTCTACAAGAGAAATAAAAGCATAAAAAGCACAAAGATTCTTAAGATGAGATCGAGTTAAGATACCCGGTTTGTCTTTGTCAATGATGTTTGATGACGGATGAGAAGACGCATGTTTAAAGTGAGGTCTAGGCTTAGTACTGGTTTCAGGTTCTTTTGGAGAGGGAGAAAGTAATTCATCATGAAAGTTCTGAGATTGGTCTAGAGTCCGATCAGGTTGAAGAATTTCAGCGTCTTGATTGACTTTTTCAAGGTCTTGAGATTCGGGTTCATCATCTGGTTTTTCTTGAAGGTTAAGATTATTGAACAGTTTTTCAAGGTCTTGGAGATGAGGATTAAGACTTTGATCAGCGTTGTCCACAACCTTTTTTAGACTTTAAGCATTCTTCTTCAGAGAGTGATTCTCTTCATCAGAGGAGTATTCTTCATGATCCCTGTTCAATTTTAAGTCTGCAAAACTTTCGCTCAAGACACAGTTATCACTTTCATCAAAAGCCACATGAATATTTTCTTCAACACATTTAGTACGTTTATTAAAGACACGATATGTTTTACTAGTTAAGGAGTATCCAAGAAAAATACCTTCATCACTACGAGCATCAAACTTACCGAGATTATCCTTACCATTATTGTGAATGAAACATTTGCATCCGAATGGCTTAAAATATGAAATCTTTGGTTTTCTCCCTTTGAACAACTCGTAGGGCGTCTTTTTCAATATGGGTCGAATTAGGCATCTGTTTAAAATGTAGTTGGCAGTATTTATTGCTTCGGCCCACAGATTTTGAGGAAGTTCATTCTCCAATAGCATTGTTCGAGACATATCCTCCAGCGTTCTATTTTTCCTTTCGACTACACCGTTTTGTTGTGGAGTTCTAGGAGCTGAAAAATTATGATTAATACCATATTTTTCACAAAATAAATCAAAATTTAAATTATCAAACTCCCTTCCATGGTCTGTACGAATGGATATAATAGAGACATTTCTCTCCACTTGAAGCTCTTTGCACAGTTTTGAGAATTTCTTTAATGCTTCAGATTTTTCTCGCAAAAAGAATACCCAAGTGAATCTAGAAAAGTCATCAATAATAACAAGAACATATTGTTTACCTTTTGGAGTTTTGACTCTCATAGGACCACACAAATCCATATGTAAAAGTTCAAGGGGTCTAGAAGTACTTACATCATGATTTGGTTTGAATGAAATGCGAGTTTGTTTACCTCTTACACAAGTATCACACAGTTCAATATGATTTTTAAAATCCAGTTTAGGCAGTCCACGAACCAAGTCTTTAGAGGCAAGCTTGTGTAATGTGTGCATATTAATGTGTCCAAGTCTTCGGTGCCAAAGTCTTGAATCGTCGGTCAAAGCCTTGAGACAAGTCAGTGTCTTTTCTGCAAGAGAGTTAGTTGACAGTTCATAAACATTATTTCTACGATAAGCAGTTAGAATGATGTTACCCGTTTTGGCATTCTGAATTTCGCATTTTTCCTTATAAAAAGTCACCCGATTTCCTTTGTCACACAGTTGAGAAACTGATAAAAGATTGTACCGAAGTCCGTCAACCAAATAAACATCTTCAATAGCATTAGTTGAGTCGTTTCCAATCTTTCCAATACCAATTATGCTACATTTTCCTTTATCTCCTAAAGTAATGGATCCGGTGGATTGTTTCTTCAAAACAGAAAATAATGAAGCCTTTCCTGTCATATGCCGTGAACATCCACTATCCAAGATCCACTTCTGTTCTCTCTACAAAACAAAGAAACATCAAACCTTTCGCGTCCATATATTATATTTATGTTCATATTCAGGATAAATCATGTTTGGTGGACGAGTACCCTTCACAACCCAGATTTGTTTTATTTGATCTCTAAGTCTCACAGGGAATGTGTTTCGAATGATTTGAGGATCTTTTCGACGATAAGGACAAGTGAGTTTAGTATGACCTTTTCGACAACAGAAAAAACAAGTAGGTTGAGTGATATAACCTCTAGGTTTGGTGAATCTGGTAGGCTTTCTTTTTGGAAATTGTTTCTGATATCCCAACCCATTTTTATTCAACGTCATTTGTTGACTACCAAGCAACATATTTAAATTTTGATGAGAACCAGCAAACTTGGTAAGAGAACGTAGTTGTTCATTACACTTATCATTCAGCTCGTTGACTTCTAGTTCAAGATCTTGAATGCGATTTCTATACATTACTGCTTGCTCTTTCAAGGTCTTGGACTCAGTCGTCAAGGCCTTGATATCGTTGTCACGATTTGAATGAGAAGTTTTGAACTGATCTAATTCTTTTACCAAATCTGTCTCAATGCGTACCTGATTTCTTATGTGTGCTTTGAGAGATTCTATTTCCTTCATCAAGCATTCCTCATTGACAATTAAATTTTTTATAAATTCAAATAGAACATCAGGAGAACTAGAGATGAGATTTTTTACCACACTTTCAAGATGATCTCCATTTTCAGATTCATCATGGTTTGCCATCAGACAGAGATTTGCTTGTTCTTCTTCAGTATCACTTGTATTTGATCCACTCCACGCAGCTACCATGGCTTTCTTTGATTTCTTTTTGTTAAAAGAGGTTTTCTTTCTATTTGGACAATCTTTCACCAGGTGTTCCAAACTGCCACAATCAAAACAAGATAACGTGTTATTCTTATTTGAAGATTTTGAAAACTTACCTTTATGTCGTGAAAATCTTGATTGATCCAATTTATTTTTCTTGAACTGTTTCTTCATTTTGAGAATACGTTCAAGTCCTCTGGCTAGCATTGCGAATGGATCTTCTTCATCATCAGTTTCTTCTTCGTCTGAGCTTTCATACTTTTGGGATTTCAAAGCCAACGTCTTTATATTTGATGCAGAGGGCTGTTCTTCCTCTTCATTGAGTTCCATCTCATGAGTGATCAGTTTTCCAAGTAAATCGTCAAGAGATAAACTGCTAAGATCTTGAGCTTCTACAATTGCAGTAACTTTTGGTCTCCATTTATCTTTTGGCAAACAACAAAGGATCTTTCTCACTTTTTCTTCATTAGAAAATTTCTTTCCAAGAGCATCAAGATTATTTATGATGACAGTGAATCTTGTAAACATCTCTTTGATAGATTCATCACTTTTCATCATAAATAATTCATACTGTCGCATGAAAATACTGATCTTTGATTCTTTAACTTGGCTAGTTCCTTCATATGTAACCACTAGTTTGTCCCAAATTTCTTTGGCTGAACTGCAAGAAGATATACGATTAAATTCATCAGCACTTAAAGAACAGTAAAGTAAATTCATAGCACGAAAGTTTTTAGAGATGAGTTCAGTGTCAGTTTGAGTGAAATTCGATTCTTCTTTTAGTTTTGAAGTGCCAGCGTCTGTGATGGTCATTGGAATCTTTGGTCCATTCTTGATGATTTCCCATAGCTCGATGTCTTGATCAATAATGAACATCTTCATTAGAGACTTCTAGTGAGGAAAATTGTTTCCAACAAACAGAGGAGGTCTGTTTATTGATCTTCCTTGAGCAAATCCACCACTTCCTGCAGATTCCATAATGGATAATTTCCTACAAAATTCTCAACGGAAGGTTAGTTCACAACTGTTGAGCCAAGCTCTTATACCAATTGATAGTTATACGTAGGAAAATAATACTCTAGAGGGGGGGTGAATAGAGTATAACATATAATCGCAGATAAAAAGAATTAATTATATATTCAAAGTCTTGAACCAGATATCAAAAATAAAACATATAACAAAATAAATAAAGAAAAAACACAGTGATTGTTACGAAGTTCGGTCGTTAAAACGGCCTACTCTCCGCCTAAGGGTTTCTTTCAACCCGTAGGATTTAGACGTTAATTTTATTTATATTGTTCCCTTAGGGTTCTAGTACAAACCTAGAAGACTTACCCTTTTCTTCTATAACCAGTAGCTCCCTGCTACACGTACTAGCCACCCAATTTAATACAAATAAAATTACGTCTGAGTTTTTTTTTCTTTTCACTTAATAATATAACAACTCTAAGAAATAATCAAACTCTAACAAAAAAATAAATACTTAAGGCAGAAGGTGATTAAATCTTGTAGTGAAAGTAGAAAGATCTTGAGCGCCAAGTAGTTTTTCGTGTTCTTCTTTTCTGTTATGTTGTTGTTGTTTCAAACACTTCAACTTCATGCTTTTAAATAGAGTCTTCAAAATAGACGTTGATGAAGTTGCAAGAAAGAAGGAATCAAAATCTTCTTAAAACAGATGAAGATCTCAATTTGACTAGATTTAGATAATCCTGCAAAATAAAATAGAATCTAACAAAATCTAACTTTGTTAAGATAAGTTTGACCAAAACACTATTTATCAAGATATTTAACAATTAAATAATTCTGATAGTTTATTAAAACTAAAACATTTATTTTTATCTAACAGATTATAAAAGCTAAATAACCTTTTTTTATCTAATAACAGTGTATAAAATCTAAATAACTTTATTTTTATCTAATTACACTAAATAATATTGTCTTCATCTAAAACACTAAATAAATAATAGTTTGTATAAAAACTAAATACCTTTGTCTTCATCATCAAGGAGTCAACAGTCTCTAACTTTTTAAAAACTTTATCTCCATATCAGTAGCACAAATTTTTTAAAATATCCCTATACTTGTGAACTATACTCAACAATAGAGGAGGTATTTGCCAAAACTAAATCTATAAAGCATAAAAGTAAAATTTAAAATTTCAAACCTTTTTTTTATTTTTAAAATTGATTTATAAATAAAAAGTTTCTAAAATAATCTTAAAATATGTTATTGAAATTTTAAATATTATTTTCTATATTTATATAAAATTTTAATCATTCTATTTAATATAGACATATAGTATTGGTATGAAATAAAAAAAAAACAAAAAAAAAATTGTATTATTTTTTTTCCTTTAATTTTTACAAATAGTAAATAAGTATATTTTAAATAAAAATAATTAAAATATTTAAATCAACCTTAATATTTTAAAATTGGGGAAAAAAAACATAAAATCTATTAACCAAAATATTTCGAAATAATAAAAATATATATTAAAAAGATAAAATAAAAATGTACTCATTAATATATATATATATATATAATATGTTTTAAACTAGGAAAATTATTCAATCTCATTTTATTTTTATATAACTTTAATATTATAATTCAACCGTTAATGTTACTAATCTGTAAATTAGATAAAAACATGTTCATTTATCTTTTTTTATTCGGGTTTTCATAATCGTAATTAATAAAATAATCAACTTTTTATTATGTTTCTACCGGATAAAGTGTTATATTTTTTGCACGTGTAAATTAGATTTAACTAACTGTCACTCTCAAGCAGACACGACTAACTGACAGCAGTTTCAATATCACATGATCGTGTTGGTACGTGGAGAATCCACTTTTTTGTCCACAAGTGTCAGTGCGACTGCGGTTTGAATTGACACCAAAACGAACTTTTTGTGCTTTTGCTGTCTTGACATTATAGAACTGCGCATGAATGCTAATGATCTGATTGGCAAGCATGTGTGGAATAAACTTTGACTATTATAAGTTGAATATAGTTAACTTGAGTTGCAATTTTAATTAATAATTTTCAAAATTTTAGAATAGTTATCTATTTATATTTAATTTTGCACACATAAAAATAGGTAATTTTTCCAACTTGATATTTTTTTAAATATATATAATATTATTATTAAAAAATTTATTTATCACAATTTTTATAAAATCATAAATATTTTTTATTCTATTATAAAATTACGTAGAATTATGAAAAAAAAATCTCATTTTATAATAAATTAAATACTATAAATTATAATTTAAAATAAAATAATAAATATTTTTATTTTTTATCCTTCTATAATAACATTGATAGAGTGTAATCCAATATTTCCCATTGGAGTTAATTGCACTCACACCCCCTGAACGATGACAAATTACACATATATGAACATTTTGGTATTAATACATACTCACACCCCTTCTATAATAAAATATAATTTTTTTAATAAAAAGCTCAAAAGTGCAAATGACCATTTTTTTTAATATTGAAGGGTAAAATGGTCATTTTGATCTATTTTTGCAAAAAAAAAAATAAAAATTTAAAAGTTTAGTTTTGTAAAAATTTTAATGTTGGTCTAAAAATATAATTTTTTTAATAAAAAGCTCAAAAGTGCAAATGACCATTTTTTTTAATATTGAAGGGTAAAATGGTCATTTTGGTCTATTTTTGCAAAAAAAAAAAAAAAATTTAAAAGTTTAGTTTTGTAAAAATTTTAATGTTGGTCTAAAAATATAATTTTTTTAATAAAAAGCTCAAAAGTGCAAATGACCCTATTTATTATTTTATTTTAAATTGTAAACTATAATATTTTTAATTTAATTATAGAATCAAATTTTTAATATTTTTTTATAATTTTATAATGATATTAAAAATATTTATAAATTTATAAAAATCGAGGTAATAATTTCTCAATAATTATATACATATTTATAACTTTTTAAAAAAATATAACAGTTTGGGAAAATGACCTAATTTTTGTGTGTACAACAAAATTAAATATAAATAGATAACTTCTTAAAAATTTTGAAAATGATTATTTAAATTCCAACTTAAGTCAACTATATTCAACCTATGATGGCAAAAGTTTATTCCACACGTGCTTGGCAATCAGATTATTAGCATTCACGCACAATAAACTAACAGATGTCAAGCCCATCAAAAAAAAAATTTCATTTGCTGTCAATTCAAACCGCAGTCGCAGTGGCAATTGCGGACAAAATAGTTGATTCTCCTCGTACCAACCCGACACTGATATTGAAAGTGCTGTCAGTAGCTTTATCTGGTTGACCACAACAGGACATTTAGTTATATCTAATTTACACATGCTCAAATATGGCACTTATCCAGAAGAAAAACAAAAGTTGATTATTTTATTAATTATAATAACGAAATATAACTATGAGTTTTTCAAATGTAATAAAATTGTAAAAAAAAAATTAATATTTATTTATTAAACATTTTTTAAAAGATTATTTATAAAATAATATAAAAAATTAATAAATTTCTACCTATATAATAAATTAAAATAATATTAAAAAAATGTGTGAGGCAAGTTTTAAATAGTTTTTTTAATTATTATTTTAATTCAAATCCTATTTACATGTAGTTATTTATATATATTTATCTATATATTTACTGAATTTAATTACTATATATTATTCTTTAGAATTTGATGAGATTTTTGAAAAAATTATATAAAATAGTTCCAATAAAGTTTAAAATTTCAAAACTAATAAAAAAAAGTTTCATTTGTATTTTTTATCCATTCAAATTTTAACTTTAAAAAATAACCGCTCACACGTGTCCTCTTCCACCTATATCAAGAGCTATTTTTGAAAAGTGAAAGTTTGAAATACTGTAAAGTTTTTAAAATTGAACTATATAATATAAATAAAAGTTATAAAAAAACAAAAATGAAATTCAACAAAAATTTATTTAGTAAAGAAATTATCTTAACTAAATTCACAGTTGTCCAAAATCACGTTAATTATTTTGTATATCATTATTCTAGCTATATTAGCTTATGACTTCTAAACTCTATTGGATAGAAAATACTCAAACCCTTCTTAATTTTGTAGGTGTTGGTCCCAATATTTTTATTAAAAATTAATTTGATAATTAAATTGTTTATTTAAATAATTAAATTATTAAATAACTTACTAAAATAAATTTTAAACCGCATGTAATTCTATATGTCTTTAATTATTTCTAATTATAAATTTTCTATCTCTTTATTTTATAAAATAATAGCTCATTATTATTTTACAAATTGTGATGAATATTTATTATATGGAGTGGGGACAGTCATTGTTTTTTTTTTTATTTTTATTTCTTTTTCATAAGTTCACACGTAATTAATTAATAACTAAAATGATATTGGAGGAAACAAACTAGCTTCATTAAGTGAACAAAACTAGTTACAAGAAGTTGATAACAAACCGAGACACAATAGAACAATTATTGAGAAGAGCTTACATCAGACTCTGGCCCACCACACAACATGACCAGCGAAGAGACAAGACAAGACCAAGACACAAAGCAAGGACAAATAAGGCAACCTGATCACAGGACTCAATGGTATAGAGCACCGAGAGACTACCACCCCTCTCAATGAGTATACATTATTCAATATATATATAGATATGCCTGGCATCATTACTGGTAGTAGCAAAGAAGATGATCAGGTGCTTTCTTCAATTGTTGAGACTAGGTCCTCCTAGCCTGTGCCTGCCTGCTGGCGGGCTCCCTATGAGCATTGAAGTACACCAACCCTGCCGGAAGGCCGAGGTCCAGCTGTGCCGAGAAGAATCGGGTGTTTAAGTTTGCGCGATCCATCGGCGGTACCATTTGTCCCAGCCTAATCTTTTGTTTAAACAGAATCAAGATGAACCTATGGATTCCGATCGGGGGTCTGGGCGCCATATACGGCAGAATTTCAATACCTGTTGAAAGATCTATTTGTGTAGGAATGTAATACTCTAGAGGGGGGTGAATAGAGTATGAAAAATAATCGCGGATAAAATAAAGTAAATTGTCAAGGTCTTGAATAAATAGAACAAATAACAAACCAGCAACCGACAAATAAATAAATAAATAAGGACAAGGTGATTTGTTACGAAGTTCGGTCGATTAAACGGCCTACTCTCCGCCTAAGGGTTTCTTTAAACCCTATAGGATTTATATGACGATTTTATTTATATTTTTCCCTTAGGGTTCTAGTACAAACCTAGAAGATTTACCCTTTTCTTCTATAACCCGTAGCACCCTGCTACAAATACTAGCCACCCAATTTAATATAAATAACTACGTCTAAATTCCTGCTTAACAATTATATAACAATACTCTAAGAAATAATCAAATTCTAACAAAAGATAAATACTAAGTATACTTAGAATATGATTAAACTTGTAGTAGAAAATAAAAATCTTGAGCGCCTGATAACTTTCTTTTTGTTGTTGATAAAACTTCAAGTGATTCTACTTATGTTGAAACACTTCAACTTGACCTTTAAATAGAGTCCTCAAAAGTAGTCGTTGTTGAAGTTGCAGATAATATGGAAATAAAATCTGATAAAGAAATCATAATTTGATTTGATCTTTAAAACCTGCAAAACAAAAATAAAACCTAACAAAATTTAACTTTGTTAAGATAAGTCTAACTAAAAAGATATTCAATAATGAACCACTCTAATAACAAAAAGATACTTAACAATTGAGTAGTTTAAATAACACTAAATATCTTTATTTATCTAACAAATAAAAACTAAATAAATAACAGAATAAAAACCAACTAAATAACAGTTTGTATAAAAACCAAATACTTTTGTCTTCATCATCAAGGAGTCAACAATCTCCCCCTTGATGAAGACAAAAATACCCAGTCAGTTATTTTCAAGGGTTTGAAATATAATTTCAAAATCTTGACCTGAATAAACTTATAAAAATAAATCAAGGCTCAAAAACTGAAATGTGTAAGCAAACAAACTGAAATGGAAATAAACTGAAATACGTAAATTAACTGAAATATGTAACCTGCATAAGCTGAAATATGTAAGCATTTAAGCTGAGCAATCTATCAAAACATAAATCAGAACATATATCAAGACATAAATCAGAATATATTCATCAGCTAAAACATAAACCAGAACATCATCATCAGTAACATATTTATCAGCCAGCATAACCACAGAACATAAATTAAAGCATAAATCAAGCATAAAATGCATAACCTGCATAAGAACAGATATATACAAAAATAACTGCATAACCTGCATAAGAATAAAAGTGTATATATACAAAGATATAGTATTTTTCTCCCCCTTTTTGTCTCCATCAAGGAGGGAGAGATCAATGTACTTGGACATAACAAAAAGTCAATGGTTTATAGAAAAGGTTAGACAGTAAGGGACAGAGTTAAGAAGGACGGAATTGCTGCTTCTCACGAACTTCAGAATGTATTTTGTCTTTCCATCTTTGCTGGGCTTGACGAGCAGTGGCTTGTGCCATGGCTTTATCCCGTTGAGCTTGCTCTTTCCTTAGGCGTTGAACTACTTGATATTCTTCTATGGTAAGGAGGCAAGGCTCTTGAACAACAGGACGCTCAATAGGCTGATTTCTGACCTGTCTTTCCACATTGAGCAAAACATTTGAAGCCCTTTCCCTTGCATACTGCTCAGCATCTTCACTTAGAGGAATGATATTGCCCACATTGCAGAAAGTAAGGGAATTCAGATAGAACATCTGATTGACCTTCAAGTTTACCATCCTTAGCATCTCAGTGTGGTAGTCCAGTTTATCCAAGACTTCCCTTCTAAAAGACTCATGGTTTGATCTCAAGGCCTCAACTTCATATTCAAGAGATTGAAACTGTTCATAGGTTATGGACGGAGGAGGGACAGGAGTTGAAGAACTTAAAATCTTTTGACCGTGAGAAAGAGAACTCAATTCATCAGAAGTCAGATCAGACTGGAAAACCCATTTGTCGACAGAGTTTAAAAACATTCCTAGCTTATTAAAAGTTTCTAAACCAATAGAGGAGCCAGTAAATTTCTCAACAGGCTCATCTGCAGTAGGAACACCAAAATATCTAAAGATTACAACTAAAAGATTGGAATAAGGCAGAGGAGATGCACGAGAACTGGTTGAAAAAATGTTCATATGATCTAAAAAAAGAGCAGGCAGATCCAATTGGAAGTTGTTAAAACAGAGATAGAGAATGTGCAAGACATGATCAGTTAAAAGTTCCCTAGAATTAAACTTTGGAATGATACAGCGTTGCAAGATTGTAAAAAGCATTTTGGCACGTAAATTTAAAACATTGTGAGTGAATTGTTTACTCACAGGACAGTTTGGTAAAAACAGAGTCGATTTAGCCCTAGAAACACAAACGGCTTTAGAGGGATGTGAGTCAGTACATACGTTGTCAGAAATACCAAAAAGAGTAGCAAACAGGGAGGAGTTAAGAGTTAATGAAATGCCCTTAACAGAAGATTTTAAAATCAGTTCACCACAGTTTCTAGAGGCAGTAAGATTGAGATAAAACAATCTAGTAAGCCTAGGATAAGAGACAGTACCAACATTCAGCAAATTCCAAAGACCGGTAGTTTTCAAAACATCTAAAATAGGAATCTTAAAGGTTTCAAAAAAATCTTTGTCTACAGGTTCACATGCAAAGGTTTGCCTAGTATGAAATCCATCCTTCCATATCCCTTGAGCAGTAAAATTATTAAACCATGAAGAGGGCAGAGATTCAATTACCAACTCGTCTTCAGGAGGAGTGAAAGAAGGCGGCGACGGCGGTGAAGACGGAACGGCAGCTCGTTTTCCTTTCTTTGCGGCAGAGGAAATAGGAGGTGAGGATGATTCAGCAACCTTTTTCTGTTTCTTTTCGGTGGAGGCCTTGGAAGCAGACGAAGTGCGCTTGGGAGCCATTTGCCGGAATGAGGTTAGGGTTTGAAAAGGGGTTTTAGGCGTAGAGAGATTTGAGAGAGGTGGAGAGAGAGTGAGAAGTTTGAGTGGGAAGGAGAGAAAAGAAATAAATTTCAAAAATACGCACCAGTGTTTATCCATTAATTGAATAAAACTGGGTTTGGTCCAAGTGTCAAACAGATTTCATATTAAGTTTTCAAGGCCTTGAAACACTATTCAAGACAATGAAACATAAAAACATACCTTTGAAGCGTTGTTTAAGTCTCTCGTTGCTCCCCCTACGTTGATGCTTCCTTATTTAACATACCTAACTCATGTCTGATGAAGTTAAATCGTTCTTCAGCCAAGGGTTTTGTGAAGATATCAGCAAATTGAAACTTAGTAGGAACGAATTCAATGGAAACATCTCCTTTCTCCACATGATCTCGAATAAAATGGTGTCGTATATCGATGTGCTTAGTTCTGGAATGCTGCACAGGATTTTTTGTTATAGAAATAGCACTAGTATTATCACATTTTATAGGAATACCTCGATAGTTTAAGCTGAGATCTCTCATTTGTTGAGCTATCCATAAAAGCTGAGAACAACAGGCTCCAGCTGCTATGTATTCAGCTTCGGCAGTGGATAGTGCAACTGAGTTTTGTTTCTTTGAATGCCAAGAAATCAAAGATGATCCCAAAAATTGACAACATCCTGAAGTACTCTTACGATCAACTTTGTAACCTGCAAAGTCTGCATCTGAATATCCTACAAGTTCAAAATTATTAGTGCTAGGATACCAAAGACCAAAATCTTTGGTTCCATTAAGATACCGAAGAATTCTTTTCACAGCTTGCAAGTGAGATTCCTTTGGATCAGCTTGAAAACGTGCACATAAACATACTCCAAACATAATATCATACTAGCAGTTAAGTAAAGAAGAGATCCAATCATACCTCGATATACCTTTTGATCAACAGACTTACCATTTTCATCTTTATCTAAGGAGAGAGAAGAACTTACAGGGGTCTTAGCAACTTTAGAATTTTCCATGTTGAATTTCTTTAAGAGCTCTCGAGTATATTTGGATTGATTTAGAAAGATTCCATTCCTTTCTTGCTTTATTTGTAGTCCGAGAAAGAAGTTTAGTTCTCCCATCAAGCTCATTTCAAATTCCTGTGTCATAATCTTAGAAAACTCCTTGCATAAAGATTCATCAGTAGATCCAAACAGTATATCATCAACATAAACTTGAATTATTAGAATGTGAAATGCCTTAAAATGAACAAAAAGAGTTTTATCAATCGAACCTCTAATAAAACCTTTTGCTAATAAAAACTTTGACAATCTTTCATACCAAGCTCGAGGAGCTTGTTTCAAACCATAAAGAGCTTTGTCAAGTTTATAGACATGATTTGGAAAACGTTCATTTTCAAAACCAGGAGGTTGTGCTACATATACCTCTTCTTGTAAAACACCATTTAAAAATGCACATTTAACATCCATTTGAAATAATTTTATTTTCATGTAAGAAGCAAATGCAAGCAACATGCGAATGGATTCTAAGCGAGCAACAGGTGCAAAAGTTTCTTCGTAATCAATACCTTCTTCTTGATTGTATCCTTGTGCAACTAGTCGAGCTTTGTTACGTACAATCTTACCGTTTTCATCAAGCTTGTTTCGAAAAACCCATTTTGTTCCAATGATTGAGTGATTGGCTGGTCTAGGCATAAGTCTCCAAACTTTGTTGCGTTCGAATTCATTAAGTTCACTTTGCATTGCCACAATCCAGTCGGGTTCTTTCATAGCCTCAACATAACTCTTTGGTTCTACAAGAGAAACAAAAGCATAAAAAGCACAAAGATTCTTAAGATGAGATCGAGTTAAAATACCCGGTTTGTCACTGTCAATGATGTTTGATGACGGATGAGAAGATGCATGTTTAAAGCGAGGTCTAGGCTTAGTACTGGTTTCAGGTTCTTTTGGAGAGGGAGAGAGTAATTCATCATGAAAGATCTGAGATTGGTCTAGAGTCCGATCAGGTTGAAGAATTTCAGGGTTTTGATTGACATATTCAAGGTCTTGAGAATCGGGTTCATCATCTGGTTTTTCTTGAAGGTTAAGATTATTGAACAGTTTTTCAAGGTCTTGGAGATGAGGATTAAGACTTTGATCAGCGTTGTCCACAACCTTTTTTAGACTTTGAGCATTCTTCTTCAGAGAGTGAATCTCTTCATCAGAGGAGTATTCTTCATGATCCCTGTTCAATTTTAAGTCTGCAGAACTTTCACTCAAAACACTGTTGTCACTTTCATCAAAAATAACATGAATATTTTCTTCAACACATTTTGTACGTTTATTAAAAACACGATATGCTTTACTAGTTAAGGAGTATCCAAGAAAAATACCTTCATCACTACGAGCATCAAATTTACCGAGATTATCCTTACCATTATTGTGAATGAAACATTTACAACCGAATGGCTTAAAATATGAAATCTTTGGTTTTCTCCCTTTGAACAACTCGTAGGGCGTCTTTTTCAATATGGGTCGAATTAGGCATCTGTTTAAAATGTAGTTGGCAGTATTTTATTGCTTCGGCCCACAGATTTTGAGGAAGTTCATTCTCCAACAGCATTGTTCTAGACATATCCTCCAGCGTTCTATTTTTTCTTTCGACTACACCGTTTTGTTGTGGAGTTCTAGGAGCTGAAAAATTATGATTAATACCAAATTTTTCACAAAATATCAAAATTTAAATTATCAAACTCCCTTCCATGGTCTGTACGAATGGATATAATGGAGGCATTTTTCTCCACTTGAAGCTCTTTGCACAGCTTTGAGAATTCCTTTAATGCTTCAGATTTTTCTCGCAAAAAGAATACCCAAGTGAATCTAGAAAAATCATCAATAATAACAAGAACATATTGTTTACCTTTTGGAGTTTTGACTCTCATAGGACCACACAAATCCATATGTAAAAGTTCAAGGGATCTAGAAGTACTTACATCATGTTTTGGTTTGAATGAAATGCGAGTTTGTTTACCTCTTGCACAAGCATCACACAGTTCAATATGATTTTTAAAATTCAGTTTAGGCAGTCCACGAACCAAGTCTTTAGAGGCAAGCTTGTGTAATGTGTGCATATTAATATGTCCAAGTCTCCGGTGCCAAAGTCTAGAATCATCGGTCAAAGCCTTGAGACAGGTCAGTGTCTTTTCTGCAAGAGAGTTAGTTGACAATTCATAAACATTATTTCTACGATAAGCAGTTAGAATGATGTTACCCGTTTTGGCATTCTGAATTTCGCATTTTTCCTTATAAAAAGTCACCCGATTTCCTTTGTCACACAGTTGAGAAACTGATAAAAGATTGTACCGTAGTCCGTCAACCAAATAAACATCTTCAATGGCATTAGTTGAGTCGTTTCCAATCTTTCCAATACCAATTATGCTGCATTTTCCTTTATCTCCTAAAGTAATAGATCCTGTGGATTGTTTCTTCAAAACAGAAAATAATGAAGCCTTTCCTGTCATATGCCGTGAACATCCACTATCCAAGATCCACTTCTGTTCTCTCTACAAAACAAAGAAACATCAAACCTTTCGCGTCCATATATTATATTTATGTTCATATTCAGGATAAATCATGTTTGGTGGACGAGTACCCTTCACAACCCAGATCTGTTTTATGTGATCTCTAAGTCTCACAGGGAATGTGTTTCGAATGATTTGAGGATCTTTTCGACGATAAGGACAAGTGAGTTTAGTATGACCTTTTCGACAACAGAAAAAACAAGTAGGTTGAGTGATATAACCTCTAGGTTTGGTGAAAATGGTAGGCTTTTTTGGAAATTGTTTTTGATATCCCAATCCATTTTTATTCAACGTCATTTGCTGACTACCAAGCAACATATTTAAATTTTGATGAGAACCAGCAAACTTGGTAAGAGAATGTAGTTGTTCATTACACTTGTCATTCAGCTCGTTGACTTCCAGTTCAAGATCTCGAATTCTGTTTTTGTGCATTACTGCTTGCTCTTTCAAGGTCTTGGACTCAGTCGTCAAGGCCTTGATATCGTTGTCACGATTTGAATGAGAAGTTTTGAACCGATCTAATTCTTTTACCAAATCTGTCTCAATGCGTACCTGATTTCTTATGTGTGCTTTGAGAGATTCTATCTCCTTCATTAAGCATTCCTCATTGACAATTAGATTTTTTATAAATTCAAATAGAACATCAGGAGAGCTAGAGATGAGATTTTTTACCACACTTTCAAGATGATCTCCATTTTCAGATTCATCATGGTTTGCCATCAGACAGAGATTTGCTTGTTCTTCTTCAGTATCACTTGTATCTGATCCACTCCAAGCTGCTACCATGGCTTTCTTTGATTTCTTTTTGTTAAAAGAAGTTTTCTTTCTATTTGGACAGTCTTTACCAGGTGTTCCAAACTGCCACAATCAAAACAAGATAAACGTGTTATTCTTATTTGAAAATTTTGAAAACTTACCTTTATGTCGTGAAAATCTTGATTGGTCCAATTTATTTTTCTTGAACTGTTTCTTCATTTTGAAAATACGTTCAAGTCCTCTGGCTAGCATTGCGAATGGATCTTCTTCATCATCAGAATCTTCTTCGTCTGAGCTTTCAGGCTTTTGGGATTTCAGGGCCAACGTCTTAGGAGTTGATGCAGAGGGCTGTTCTTCCTCTTCATTGAGTTCCATCTCATGAGTAATCAGTTTTCCAAGTAAATCGTCAAGAGATAAACTGCTAAGATCCTGAGCTTCTACAATTGCAGTAACTTTTGGTCTCCATTTATCCTTTGGCAAACAACGAAGGATTTTCTCACTTTTTCTTCATTAGAAAATTTCTTTCCAAGAGCATCAAGATTATTTATGATGACAGTGAATCTTGTAAACATCTCTTTGATGGATTCATCACTTTTCATCATAAATAATTCATACTGTCGCATGAAAATACTGATCTTTGATTCTTTAACTTGACTAGTTCCTTCATATGTAACCACTAGTTTGTCCCAAATTTCTTTGGCTGAACTGCAAGAAGATATACGATTAAATTCATCAGCACTTAAAGAACAGTAAAGTAAATTCATAGCACGAAAGTTTTTAGAGATGAGTTCAGTGTCAGTTTGAGTAAAATCTGATTCTTCTTTTGATTTTGAAGTTCCAGCATCTGTGGTGGTCATTGGAATCTTTGGTCCATTCTTGATGATTTCCCATAGTTCGATGTCTTGATCAATAATGAACATCTTCATTAGAGACTTCCAGTGAGAAAAATTGTTCCCAACAAACAGAGGAGGTCTGTTTATTGATCTTCCTTGAGCAAATCCACCACTTCCTGCAGATTCCATAATGGATAATTTCCTACAAAATTCTCAACGGAATGTTAGTTCACAACTGTTGAGCCAAGCTCTGATACCAATTGAAAGATCTATTTGTGTAGGAATGTAATACTCTAGAGGGGGGTGAATAGAGTATGAAAAATAATCGCGGATAAAATAAAGTAAATTGTCAAGGTCTTGATTAAATAGAACAAATAACAAATCAGCAACCGACAAATAAATAAATAAATAAGGACAAGGTGATTTGTTACGAAGTTCGGTCGATTAAACGGCCTACTCTCCGCCTAAGGGTTTCTTTAAACCCTATAGGATTTATATGACGATTTTATTTATATTTTTCCCTTAGGGTTCTAGTACAAACCTAGAAGATTTACCCTTTTCTTCTATAACCCGTAGCACCCTGCTACAAATACTAGCCACCCAATTTAATATAAATAACTACGTCTAAATTCCTGCTTAACAATTATATAACAATACTCTAAGAAATAATCAAATTCTAACAAAAGATAAATACTAAGTATACTTAGAATATGATTAAACTTGTAGTAGAAAATAAAAATCTTGAGCGCCTGATAACTTTCTTTTTGTTGTTGATAAAACTTCAAGTGATTCTACTTATGTTGAAACACTTCAACTTGACCTTTAAATAGAGTCCTCAAAAGTAGTCGTTGTTGAAGTTGCAGATAATATGGAAATAAAATCTGATAAAGAAATCATAATTTGATTTGATCTTTAAAACCTGCAAAACAAAAATAAAACCTAACAAAATCTAACTTTGTTAAGATAAGTTTAACTAAAAAGATATTCAATAATGAACAACTCTAATAACAAAAAGATACTTAACAATTGAGTAGTTTATGTTGACTCCTTGATGATGAAGACAAAAGTATTTGGTTTTTATACAAACTGTTATTTATTTGGTTTTTATACAAACTGTTATTTATTTGGTTTTTATACAAACTGTTATTTACTTGGTTTTTATATTTTGTTATTTATTTAGTTTTTATTTGTTAGATAAATAAAGATATTTAGTTTTATTTAAACTACTCAATTGTTAAGTATCTTTTTGTTATTAGAGTTGTTTATTATTGAATATCTTTTTAGTCAAAACTTATCTTAACAAAGTTAGATTTTGTTAGGTTTTATTTTGTTTTGCAGGTAATCAAAATCTAGTCAAAGTGAGATCTTCATCTGTTTTAAGAAGATTTTGATTCCTTATTTCTTGCAACTTCATCAACGTATATTTTGAAGACTCTATTTAAAAGCGTGAAGTTGAAGTGTTTGATATAGAATATAATACAACAGAACAGAAAAAGAAAAACACAGAAGCGCTCAAGATTTTTCTACTTCCACTACAAGATTTAATCACCTTCTATCTTAAGTATTTATTTTTGTTAGAGTTTGATTATTTCTTAGAGTTATTATACTATTAAGAGAAAAGAAAAATTAGACGTAATTTTATTTGTATTAAATTGGGTGGCTAGTCTTTGTAGCAGGGTGCTACAGGTTATAGAAGAAAAGGTGAAATCTTCTAGGATTGTACTAGAACCCTAAAGGAACAATATAAATAAAATTAACGTCTAAATCCTACGGGTTAAAAGAAACCCTTAGGCGGAGAGTAGGCCGTTTTAACGACCGAACTTCGTAACAAATCACTGTGTTTTTCTTGTTTATTTATTTTGTTATATGTTTTATTTTTGATATCTGGTTCAAGACTTTGAATATATAATTAATTCTTTTTATCCGCGATTATTTGTTATACTCTATTCACCCCCCCCCTCTAGAGTATTATTTTCCTACGTATAACTTTCAATTGGTATCAGAGCTTGGCTCAACAGTTGTGAACTAACATTCCGTTGAGAATTTTGTAGGAAATTATCCATTATGGAATCTGCAGGAAGTGGTGGATTTGCTCAAGGAAGATCAATAAACAGACCTCCTCTGTTTGTTGGGAACAATTTTTCTCACTGGAAGTCTCTAATGAAGATGTTCATTATTGATCAAGACATCGAACTATGGGAAATCATCAAGAATGGACCAAAGATTCCAATGACCACCACAGATGCTGGAACTTCAAAACCAAAAGAAGAATCAGATTTTACTCAAACTGACACTGAACTCATCTCTAAAAACTTTCGTGCTATGAATTACTTTACTGTTCTTTAAGTGCTGATGAATTTAATCGTATATCTTCTTGCAGTTCAGCCAAAGAAATTTGGGACAAACTAGTGGTTACATATGAAGGAACTAGTCAAGTTAAAGAATCAAAGATCAGTATTTTCATGCGACAGTATGAATTATTTATGATGAAAAGTGATGAATCCATCAAAGAGATGTTTACAAGATTCACTGTCATCATAAATAATCTTGATGCTCTTGGAAAGAAATTTTCTAATGAAGAAAAAGTGAGAAAAATCCTTCGTTGTTTGCCAAAGGATAAATGGAGACCAAAAGTTACTGCAATTGTAGAAGCTCAGGATCTTAGCAGTTTATCTCTTGACGATTTACTTGGAAAACTGATTACTCATGAGATGGAACTCAATGAAGAGGAAGAACAGCCCTCTGCATCAACTCCTAAGACGTTGGCCCTGAAATCCCAAAAGCCTGAAAGCTCAGACGAAGAAGATTCTGATGATGAAGAAGATCCATTCGCAATGCTAGCCAGAGGACTTGAACGTATTCTCAAAATGAAGAAACAGTTTAAGAAAAATAAATTGGATCAATCAAGATCTTCACGACATAAAGGTAAGTTTTCAAAATCTTCAAATAAGAATAACACGTTATCTTGTTTTGATTGTGGCAGTTTGGAACACCTGGTGAAAGATTGTCCAAATAGAAAGAAAACCTCTTTTAACAAAAAGAAATCAAAGAAAGCCATGGTAGCTGCTTGGAGTGGATCAGATACAAGTGATACTGAAGAAGAACAAGCAAATCTCTGTCTGATGGCAAAGCATGATGAATCTGAAAATGGAGATCATCTTGAAAGTGTGGTAAAAAATCTCATCTCTAGCTCTCCTTCTATTTGAATTTATAAAAAATCTAATTGTCAATGAGGAATGCTTAATGAAGGAGATAGAATCTCTCAAAGCACACATAAGAAATCAGGTACGCATTGAGACAGATTTGGTAAAAGAATTAGATCGGTTCAAAACTTCTCATTCAAATCGTGACAACGATATCAAGGCCTTGACGACTGAGTCCAAGACCTTGAAAGAGCAAGCAGTAATGCACAAAAACAGAATTCGAGATCTTGAACTGGAAGTCAACGAGCTGAATGACAAGTGTAATGAACAACTACATTCTCTTACCAAGTTTGCTGGTTCTCATCAAAATTTAAATATGTTGCTTGGTAGTCAGCAAATGACGTTGAATAAAAATGGGTTGGGATATCAGAAACAATTTCCAAAAAGAAAGCCTACCATTTTCACCAAACCTAGAGGTTATATCACTCAACCTACTTGTTTTTTCTGTTGTCGAAAAGGTCATACTAAACTCACTTGTCCTTATCGACGAAAAGATCCTCAAATCATTCGAAACACATTCCCTGTGAGACTTAGAGATCACATAAAACAAATCTGGGTTATGAAGGGTACTCGTCCACCAAACATGATTTATCCTGAGTATGAACATAAATATAATATATGGACGCGAAAGGTTTGATGTTTCTTTGTTTTGTAGAGAGAACAGAAGTGGATCTTGGATAGTGGATGTTCACGACATATGACAGGAAAGGCTTCATTATTTTCTGTTTTGAAGAAACAATCCACTGGATCTATTACTTTAGGAGATAAAGGAAAATGTAGCATAATTGGTATTGGAAAGATTGGAAACGACTCAACTAATGCTATTGAAGATGTTTATCTGGTTGACGGACTTCGGTATAATCTTTTATCAGTTTCTCAACTTTGTGACAAAGGAAATCGGGTGACTTTTTATAAGGAAAAATGCGAAATTCAGAATGCCAAAACGGGTAACATCATTCTAACTGCTTATCGTAGAAATAATGTTTATGAATTGTCAACTAACTCTCTTGCAGAAAAGACACTGACCTGTCTCAAGGCTTTGACCGATGATTCAAGACTTTGGCACCGAAGACTTGGACACATTAATATGCACACATTACACAAGCTTGCTTCTAAAGACTTGGTTCGTGGATTGCCTAAACTGAATTTTTCATATTGATCTATGTGATGCTTGTGTAAGAGGTAAACAAACTCGCATTTCATTCAAACCAAATCATGATGTAAGTACTTCTAGACCCCTTGAACTTTTACATATGGATTTGTGTGGTCCTATGAGAGTCAAAACTCCAAAAGGTAAACAATATGTTCTTGTTATTATTGATGATTTTTCTAGATTCACTTGGGTATTCCTTTTGCGAGAAAAATCTGAAGCATTAAAGGAATTCTCAAAGCTGTGCAAAGAACTTCAAGTGGAGAAAAACGCCTCCATTATATTCATTCGTACAGACCATGGAAGGGAGTTTGATAATTTAAATTTTGATTTATTTTGTGAAAAATTTGGTATTAATCATAATTTTTCAGCTCCTAGAACTCCACAACAAAACGGTGTAGTCGAAAGAAAAAATAGAACGTTGGAGGATATGTCTAGAACAATGCTGTTGGAGAATGAACTTCCTCAAAATCTGTGGGCCGAAGCAATAAATACTGCCAACTACATTTTAAACAGATGCCTAATTCGACCCATATTGAAAAAGACGCCCTACGAGTTGTTCAAAGGGAGAAAACCAAAGATTTCATATTTTAAGCCATTCGGTTGTAAATGTTTCATTCACAATAATGGTAAGGATAATCTCGGTAAATTTGATGCTCGTAGTGATGAAGGTATTTTTCTTGGATACTCCTTAACTAGTAAAGCATATCGTGTTTTTAATAAACGTACAAAATGTGTTGAAGAAAATATTCATGTTATTTTTGATGAAAGTGATAACAGTGTTTTGAGTGAAAGTTCTGCAGACTTAAAATTGAACAGGGATCATGAAGAATACTCCTCTGATGAAGAGATTCACTCTCTGAAGAAGAATGCTCAAAGTCTAAAAAAGGTTGTGGACAACGCTGATCAAAGTCTTAATCCTCATCTCCAAGACCTTGAAAAACTGTTCAATAATCTTAACCTTCAAGAAAAACCAGATGATGAACCCGATTCTCAAGACCTTGAATATGTCAATCAAAACCCTGAAATTCTTCAACCTGATCGGACTCTAGACCAATCTCAGATCTTTCATGATAAATTACTCTCTCCCACTTCAAAAGAACCTGAAACCAGTACTAAGCCTAGACCTCGCTTTAAACATGCATCTTCTCATCCGTCATCAAACATCATTGACAGTGACAAACCGGGTATTTTAACTCGATCTCATCTTAAGAATCTTTGTGCTTTTTATGCTTTTGTTTCTCTTGTAGAACCAAAGAGTTATGTTGAGGCTATGAAAGAACCCGACTGGATTGTGGCAATGCAAAGTGAACTTAATGAATTCGAACGCAACAAAGTTTGGAGACTTATGCCTAGACCAGCCAATCACTCAATCATTGGAACAAAATGGGTTTTTCGAAACAAGCTTGATGAAAACGGTAAGATTGTACGTAACAAAGCTCGACTAGTTGCACAAGGATACAATCAAGAAGAAGGTATTGATTACGAAGAAACTTTTGCACCTGTTGCTCGCTTAGAATCTATTCGCATGTTGCTTGCATTTGCTTCTTACATGAAAATAAAATTATTTCAAATGGATGTTAAATGTGCATTTTTAAATGGTGTTTTACAAGAAGAGGTATATGTAGCACAACCTCCTGGTTTTGAAAATGAACGTTTTCCAAATCATGTCTATAAACTTGACAAAGCTCTTTATGGTTTGAAACAAGCTCCTCGAGCTTGGTATGAAAGATTGTCAAAGTTTTTATTAGCAAAAGGTTTTATTAGAGGTTCGATTGATAAAACTCTTTTTGTTCATTTCAAGGCATCTCACATCCTAATAATTCAAGTTTATGTTGATGATATACTGTTTGGATCTACTGATGAATCTTTATGCAAGGAGTTTTCTAAGATTATGACACAGGAATTTGAAATGAGCTTGATGGGAGAACTAAACTTCTTTCTCGGGCTACAAATAAAGCAAGAAAGGAATGGAATTTTTCTAAATCAATCCAAATATACTCGGGAACTCTTAAAGAAATTCAACATGGAAAATTCTAAAGTTGCTAAGACCCCTGTAAGTTCTTCTCTCTCCTTAGATAAAGATGAAAATGGTAAGTCTGTTGATCAAAAGGTATACCGAGGTATGATTGGATCTCTTCTTTACTTAACTGCTAGTAGACCTGATATTATGTTTGGAGTATGTTTATGTGCACGTTTTCAAGCTGATCCAAAGGAATCTCACTTGCAAGCTGTGAAAAGAATTCTTCGGTATCTTAATGGAACCAAAGATTTTGGTCTTTGGTATCCTAGCACTAATAATTTTGAACTTGTAGGATATTCAGATGCAGACTTTGCAGGTTACAAAGTTGATCGTAAGAGTACTTCAGGAAGCTGTCAATTTTTGGGATCATCTTTGATTTCATGGCATTCAAAGAAACAAAATTCAGTTGCACTATCTACTGCCGAAGCTGAATACATAGCAGCTGGAGCCTGTTGTTCTCAGCTTTTATGGATAGCTCAACAAATGAGAGATCTCAGCTTAAATTATCGAGGTATCCCTATAAAATGTGATAATACTAGTGCTATTTCTATAACAAAAAATCCTGTGCAGCATTCCAGAACTAAGCACATCGATATTCGACACCATTTTATTCGAGATCATGTGGAGAAAGGAGATGTTTCCATCGAATTCGTTCCTACTGAGTTTCAATTTGCTGATATCTTCACAAAACCCTTGGCTGAAGAACGATTCAACTTCATCAGACATGAGTTAGGTATGTTAAATAAGGAAGCATCAACGTAGGGGAGCAAAGAGGGAACTTAAACAACGCCTCAAAGGTATGTTTTTACGTTTCATAGGTTTGAATATTGTTTCAAGGCCTTGAAAACTTAATATGAAATCTGTTTGACACTTGGACTAAACCCAGTTTTATTCAATTAATGGATAAACACTGGTGCGTATTTTTTTTAAATTATTTCTCTTCTCTCCTTCCCACTCAAACTTCTCATTCTCTCTCCACTTCTCTCAAATCTCTCTGCACCTAAATCCCCACTTCAAACCCTAACCTCATTCCGGCAAATGGCTCCCAAGCGCACATCGTCTTCTTCCAAGAACTCTGCCGAAAAGAAAAAGAAAAAGGTTGCTGAATCGTCATCTCCTCCTATTTCCTCTGCCGCAAAGAAAGGAAAACGAGCTGCTGTTCCGTCTTCGCCGCCGTCGCCGCCTTCTTTCGCCCCTCCTGAAGACGAGTTGGTAATTGAATCTCTGCCCTCTTCATGGTTTAATAATTTTACTGCTCAAGGGATATGGAAGGATGGATTTCATACTAGGCAAACCTTTGCATGTGAACCTGTAGACAAGGATTTCTTTGAAACCTTTAAGATTCCTATTTTAGATGTCTTGAAAACCACCGGTCTTTGGAATTTGCTGAATGTTGGTTCTGTCTCTTATCCTAGGCTTACTAGACTGTTTTATCTCAATCTTACTGCCTCTAGAAACTGTGGTGAACTGATTTTAAAGTCTTCTGTTAAGGGCATTTCATTAACTCTTAACTCCTCCCTGTTTGCTACTCTTTTTGGTATTTCTGAAAACGTATGTACTGACTCTTATCCCTCTAGAGCTGTTTGTATTTCTAGGGCTAAATCGACTCTGTTTTTACAAAACTGTCCTGTGAGTAAACAATTCACTCACAATGTTTTGAACTTACATGCCAAAATGCTTTTTACAATCTTGCAGCGCTGTATCATTCCAAAATTTAATTCTAGAGAACTTTTGACTGACCATGTCTTACACATTCTCTATCTCTGTTTTAACAATTTCCAATTGGATCTGCCTGCTCTTATTTTAGATCATATGAACATCTCTTCAACTAGTTCTCGTGCATCTCCTCTGCCTTACTCAAATCTCTTAGCTATAATCTTTAGATATTTTGGTGTTCCTACTGCAGATGAGCCAGTTGAGAAATTTACTGGTTCTTCTATAGGTTTAGAAACTTTCAATAAGCTAGGAATGTTTTTAAACTCTGTCGACAAATGGGTTTTCCAGTCTGATCTAACTTCTGATGAATTGAGTTCTCTTTCTCACGGTCAAAAGGTTTTAGGTTCTTCAACTCCTGTCCCTCCTCCTTCCATTACCTATGAACAGTTTCAATCTCTTGAATATGAAGTTGAGGCCTTGAGATCAAACCATGAGTCTTTTAGAAGAGAAGTCATGGATAAGCTGGACTACCATACTGAGATGTTAAGGATGATCAACTTGAAGGTCAATCAGATGTTCTATCTGAATTCCCTTACTTTCTGCAAAGTGGGCAATATCATTCCTTTGAGTGAAGATGCTGAGCAGTATGCAAGGGAAAGAGCTTCAAATGTTTTGCTCAATGTGGAAAGACAGGTTAGAAATCAGCCTATTGAGCGTCCTGTTGTCCAAGAACCTTGCCTCCTTACCATAGAAGAATATCAAGTGGTTCAACGCCTGAGGAAAGAGCATGCTCAACGGGATAAAGCCATGGCTCAAGCCACTGCTCGTCAAGCCCAGCAACGATGGAAAGACAAAGTTCATTCTGAACTTCGTGAAAAGCAGCAGTTCTGTCCTTCTTAATCTTGTCCTCTCCTGTCTACCTTTTCTATAAACCTTAACTTTTTATTATGTCCAAGAACATTAACCTCTCCCTCCTTGATGGAGACAAAAAGGGGGAGAAAAATACTATATCTTTGTATATATATATTTTTGTTCTTATGCAGGTTTATGCAGTTATTTTTGGTATATATATGTTCTTATGCAGGTTATGCATTTTTTATGCTTTAATTCTGTGGTTATGTTGGCTGATAAATATGTTGCTGATGATGATGTTCTGGTTTATGTTTTAACTGATGAATATATTCTGATTTATATCTTGATATAGGTTCTGATTTATATTTTGATAGATTGCCTACATATCTCAGCTTTTGCAGGTTACATATTTCAGTTCATTTATGTATTTCAGTTTATTTCCATTTCAGTTTGTTTGCTTACACATTTTCAGTTTTTTAGCCTTGATTTATTTTTATAAGTTTATTCAGGTCAAGATTTTGAAATCATGTTTCAAACCCTTGAAAATAACTGACTAGGTATTTTGTCTTCATCAAGGGGGAGATTGTTGACTCCTTGATGATGAAGACAAAAGTATTTGGTTTTTATACAAACTGTTATTTATTTGGTTTTTATACAAACTGTTATTTATTTGGTTTTTATACAAACTGTTATTTACTTGGTTTTTATATTTTGTTATTTATTTAGTTTTTATTTGTTAGATAAATAAAGATATTTAGTTTTATTTAAACTACTCAATTGTTAAGTATCTTTTTGTTATTAGAGTTGTTTATTATGGAATATCTTTTTAGTCAAAACTTATCTTAACAAAGTTAGATTTTGTTAGGTTTTATTTTGTTTTGCAGGTAATCAAAATCTAGTCAAAGTGAGATCTTCATCTGTTTTAAGAAGATTTTGATTCCTTATTTCTTGCAACTTCATCAACGTATATTTTTGAAGACTCTATTTAAAAGCGTGAAGTTGAAGTGTTTGATATAGAATATAATACAACAGAACAGAAAAAGAAGAACACAGAAGCGCTCAAGATTTTTCTACTTCCACTACAAGATTTAATCACCTTCTATCTTAAGTATTTATTTTTGTTAGAGTTTGATTATTTCTTAGAGTTATTATACTATTAAGAGAAAAGAAAAATTTAGACGTAATTTTATTTGTATTAAATTGGGTGGCTAGTCTTTGTAGCAGGGTGCTACAGGTTATAGAAGAAAAGGTGAAATCTTCTAGGATTGTACTAGAACCCTAAAGGAACAATATAAATAAAATTAACGTCTAAATCCTACGGGTTAAAAGAAACCCTTAGGCGGAGAGTAGGCCGTTTTAACGACCGAACTTCGTAACAAATCACTGTGTTTTTCTTGTTTATTTATTTTGTTATATGTTTTATTTTTGATATCTGGTTCAAGACTTTGAATATATAATTAATTCTTTTTATCCGCGATTATCTGTTATACTCTATTCACCCCCCTCTAGAGTATTATTTTCCTACGTATAACTATCAGTTTAAATAACACTAAATATCTTTATTTATCTAACAAATAAAAACTAAATAAATAACAGAATAAAAACCAACTAAATAACAGTTCGTATAAAAACCAAATACTTTTGTCTTCGTCATCAAGGAGTCAACACCTGTTTCATATAACAAACATAGAATGGGTACAATATATGCAAGAAAACAACGGCAACAAGAAACAATCCAATAAAAAAAAAAACGATGTGTAGACTTGGGAAACGGAAAATGATATTTAGGATATGACACGTGGTGTATGTGATACGTGTGTGACGTGTAGAGAAGAAAGTTGTTAGAATCAGCGGAATAGTATATATATGTATTTTATTCTATTATTATTATTTTTTTTAAGCAAATTAGATGTGAGAAGAAAAAACAAAATCAGCAAGATAACATAAAGTATTGTTTCCTTCTTCTTCCTTTTTATTTTATTATATTTTTTTATTCTATTTATTTATTTTTAAAAATGAACATACTAATTACCTCGAGAAGGGCTAGCTCCGCCGGGGATGTCAACAACCATCCTGAAGTCATCATCCAAGTAATTTTAGAAATTAATTAAAAAATAATAATAATAATAATAATAATAATAATAATAATAAATTGATGAAGGTGAAAAGTGAACCAGTGGATCCACTCTCTGAGGCTGGGCTCGCTGGGCTGGGCGCATCAGGGTCGGTCATAATCTGAAATGGAGAGACATGCAATGTCAATAAACAAAAGCAAAATGCAGGTGAAAGAGAGGCATTCATACATACCAGTGTGTAAAGCTCATCCGGTCGGCCTGAAAAAGTAATGGTAGGTGGTTCAGTGGCCATTGAAGGTTTGATGTCGCAGCCGTTGGTGATCCGTTTGCTTTGGAAGTGAGCACTCATGTTGACAGTAGGAATGAACATATCGACTACCTCACCGATAATTCTTCCTACCACCAAAGGATCCACCGATGTTCCGATCGACCCCATTACAGACAGCACAGCAAAGAGAGACTAAAACACTAGAAAGAGAGAGAGAGAGATAGTTGATCAGTGTGAGAAGGGAGAGGGTTTATATAGAGCCGATTCTCACTTAATCAGTGTGAACGTCATTACATGCATAGGTCCCCATTCTAAACGAAGATTGACTCAAACCCTCGTCTTATTTGAGATGGGTTTCATCACAGCCGTTCATTTGATATTCGTTAAGAGATGCGTACCTGCAAGATATGGACAATGCCACTGTTTTTGCTGGGTCCATGCGTGCGTCCATGCTGACGTTTTAAATGGTTTTATCTCAAACGTTTGCTTCTCTCGTCAGTTTCCTTCAACAGATGTTTAGAAGTGCGGTAAGTTTTATATCCTAAGCCATTTCTACCGCGGTTCCAAATGCTCATTTCTGTAATCGTCATTGGTTTCACTATAATCACCATTTACGTATGCGAATGCCAAGTATCTTTTATTATTTTTTAATAACAATTATTTGTGTTTTTCATTTATAATTCTCATAGCTGATCTAAAACTGTCTGAGGATGGTTAAAAATATTTTTTCAACATTTATTTATTTTTCTACATATTTTATAATTAAATATATTGCTGAATTATATTTACTCTTATTTTGAATATTTCAAAATTTTTCATTCATATTAACTTACAATTATATTGTTACATATCTACAATACGGATGAAATTTATTATTGATTTTGCAAGTCATCATTCTGACGAGTTTAAATTTACAATTATATTGTCACAGCAATATTTTTGACGAGTTTTGATTATAATTAAAGCTCTATTTTTTGTTCTGAGTTGTTTCATTTTAGTTGGAAATAGGATGTAACTAGAACATAATTACCAAACCTGATCAATTTCTAATTGGGAAGATCCTAGTAAATGACAATTAGAGAACACATTTGTATTGATAATAGGTTAAAAAAAAAAAAAGAAAGAAGAAAAAGTAAAAAGAGAGAACAAATTAATATCAAATGAATATAAAACCTAGTAATTTTGATTCAAGTGTTGAAATTATGAATTGAAATTAAAAATAGTGTCGAAATTATGAATTGGAATTAAAAATAGTGAAACAATTGTCGAGAATGTCTATATAGAGATATAAATACGAGAGAGAGAAGAGAGTAAATCATGTAAGAACATAATCTTGTGCTATATGAGATTTTTAATTTTGAGTCAGGGTCACCCGTTCGAATTTATTTTTGGATAAAAAGAATCTCACACTAATAAAATTTTCTTAATATTTTATATACCATTTTAAAAGATGTAGATAAATAGAGATTAAATCAAAATCTATATATCAAATATTTTCATAGCAATATACATGAATTTATTTTATTTATTTTTTTTAATGGGGAGAATGAATGTAAAAAAGAAATTTATATTCCCTTATTATTTAATTCTTTATTATCATTGGAATATTAAATTTAATAATAAACTGATTATTGTTCTCTTTAAATTTTAATATGTATAATTATTACATTTTTTATTCTATTTTTGACACCGATTTTATTTTTATATTGAATGTTAATGTCTAATTACTAATTTTATTTTTTAATTTAATTAATAGTAATTGAAATTCAAATATTATATAGATAAAAGTTTGTTAAGATTAACTAACAAAAGTTGACTGAAACAGTCAAGTCAAGAGTTAAAATATCATGTTTAATTCAAAATTTAACCGTACTATTTCTACAGCAGAGTTGTTTTATTATTATTATTATTATTATTATTATTATTATTATTAAATAGTAGATATTGTTTGGACCGGAAAATGGCTCTCTCTGTCACGTTACATTTCATTTCACCATCCCGCTTATTTTATTTTAAAAAAAAAAAGTGAATAATTGAGGACAGAGATCATAAAGAGCAGTTGTTGTTCATGCAATGAAGCTAGTGAACCAAATGGAAGTCATGCATAGCCTCAAACGAATCACAGAAGAAATAGACAATTATAAGAGAATCTAATGATGAACATGGCTGTCATGCACAGCAAATAAACCTACACAAGTGATATGGTTGAATTTACAATTTTCTCTCTTATATTTATTTAAAATTAAAACAATTATGGTAATTTATCCGTTTTTATTTTAAGGAATCAAGATTTAAAATCGATAGACCTAATCAACCTTAGATTAGTTGAGAATTTAGTATATGAAGGGTGGAATCAAAGCTACCTCCTCCACCACCTTGATTTTAATTTCAATATCAATTTTAAAATATTGTTGGGTAGCTCTGCATGTATAATTTAGTGTAATAGAGGTCCATGCCTGCCTCAAATGTAATATATAAATTTTTTAATAAAATAATATTAAAAATTAAAAATTTAAATAAATATTATAATTAACTTAAAAGATTAAAAGATTTGTTATTGTTTAATAACTGAAAATGGTAAAAGAAAAAGTTGCATAAGGAATGATAATTTTTAATTAATAACCCTGTCGCTGAAAGTTTGGATCGAAATTTTCGTCACTTCAAGCGATATTTTTTCAATAAGTAATTAAAATCTTCAAAGAAGCTACCGGTAATTTCTTTTTTATATATTTAATTTCAAAAATATTCTATATTAGACATATTTTTTTCTGTATTTTTTTTAAATATTATGAATTTATAACCGTTAAATTAATTATATTACCATGAATAACAGTCTATTAAAAAAAAAACTATACACCGTTATAAAAAAGTTTAACTATAACCATTTTAATTTTATATACATCTAAATTGAATTAAAATAAATATTCAAAGTAATAATAATATTTCTAACGAAATAAGAGTTATAGCTAACTGAAAAAAAGTTAAAAAAATATATATTAAAAATGTAATTCATCTGTATGTATATCAACCAAATTTGATATGACGACTGTGAGTTGAAATAAACAAGAGCAGTTGGAAGGCCCAGCTCTAAGAAGAATCGAGTCATGGGTGGATTCATGAGCCGAGCCTACACTTGTACCTGTTCCATATAACAGTGATGACGTGGATTATTTAACACAAACTCAAGCAAGCAAGCAGGAATGGAGGGCTTGACATGGCACACTACCACTGAACATATCGACCCCTTCGTGGATGATTCGACCCTCAACCAAACACAATCATCAACACACAGAAAATACAAAAGAGCAAAACACAAGAGAGAGAAGAGGGATTTTCTTTTCTGAAATGCAAAGAAGTAGAGGGTTTATATATATCCCATTCTCACTTCACTTTATTACCGTAACCTTCACTACATGCATTTTTAAACTAGGATATGAATAGCTTGACATGTGTCTTGGGTCCACGTCATGACTCATGACTCTAACTTTCTTCCTTTATAAGTTAATAAAATGGTCTCTTTTATAACTTTATATATCGGGAAAGTGAAAAAAAAAAAAAAAAAAAAAAATCTGCTAGGGTTTGAAATGTGAGAGATTGCTTTGTTGGTGTGGCTTTGAAATGTGAGAATGGAGAGGGTTTATATAGAGCCGATTCTCACTTAATCAGTGTGAACGAAGATTGACTCAAACCCTCGTCTTATTGGCGATGGGTTTCATCACAGCCGTTCATTTAATATTCGTTAAGATATGGACAATGCTACTGTTTATCATGGGTCCATGCTAACGTTATAAGGGGTCATATCTCAAACGCTTCAGCTTCTTTCAACTAGATGTTTAGCAGTGTGGTAAGTTCTATATCCTCAGCCATTTCTACCACGGTTCCAATCTATAATTAGTCTTCGTTTCACTACAATTACCATTTTATTATTTTTTAATAATATTTTTTTTTCATATTTTTGAATTTTTTTAAATATAAAACTAACGGGAGATGTTCGAAGTGTAAATATTTTCTCCGAACATATATTTGTTTATAATTAAAGATATTGCTGAATTATATTTTTTATGCTTTTAATATTTTAATATTTCAAATTATTATTTCATTTATATTAAAATCCAGAATGATGATTTTAGATTCGCAGCAACATTTTTGACAAGTTCTAATTACAATTAAAGTTTTATTTATTTATTTATTTATTTCTTTTATTTTCAGTTGTTTCATTTTAGTCGGAAGTAAGATGTAATTAGAACATAATTACCAAACCCGATTACCTTGTGATCAAATTATTTCATTCATATTAAAATTCATGATTTTAGATTCACAATTATATTGTCGCAGCAATATTTTTGACGAGTTTTTATTATAATTAAAACTCTATTTTTTGTTCTGAGTTGTTTCATTTAGTCGGAAATAGGATGTAATTAGAACATAATTACCAAAACTGATCACTTTCTCTCTGAGTAAATGGGAATTAAAGAATATATATGTATTGATAATGCGTTAAAAAAAAAAAAGATGGAAAAGTAGAAAGAGAGAACAAATTATTATCAAATCAAAATAGATAAAACCTAGTAATTTTGATCTAAACTTGAAATTATGAATTGGAATTAAAAATAGTGTGGAAATTATGAATTAGAATTAAAAATAGTGAAACAATTGTTGAGAATATCAGAAGATAGATGTAGATATAAATATGATAGATAGAAGAGAGTAAAGCATGTAATAGCATACTCTTGTGCTCCATTAAAATATGAGATTTTTCATTTTGAGTCAGGGTCATCCATACGAATTTTTTTTGAAAAAAATTAATTTCATACTAATAAAATTCTTTTAATATTTTATGTTCAATTTTAGGAGATGAAAATAAATGAAAATTAAATCAAAATTTATATATCAAATATTTTCATAGCAATGCACGTAAACTTATTTTTTTCATTTTCTTTAGACCGTATGGGGAGAATGAATGTGAAAAAGAAATTTGTATTTTCCTATTATTTAATTTTTTATTATTATTGTAATATTAAATTTAATAATAAATTTATTAGTGTTCTCTTTGAATTTTAATATATATAACTATTACATTTCTTCTCTATTTTTTACACCGATTTTATTTTTATATCGGATGTTAACGTCTAATTACTAATTTTATTTTTTTAATTTAATTAATAGTAATTGAAATACAAATATTATACAAATAAAAGTTTGTTAAGATTAACTAACAAAAGTTGACTGAGACAGTCAAGAGTTAAAACTATCATGTTTATCTCAAAATTTAACCATACTATTTCTACAGTATTTTATTATTATTATTTATTATTATTATTTACTTTTTTTTACTGGAAAATGGCTCTCTCTGTCACGTTACATTTCATTTCACCACCCCGATTATTTTATTTAAAAAGAAGTGAATAATTGAGGACAGAGATCATAAAGGGCAGTTGTTGTTCATGCAATGATGTTAGAGAACCAAATGGAAGTCATGCATAGCCTTAAACGAATCACAGAAGAAACAGAAGAAATAGACAAATATATGAGAATCTAATGATGAACTTGGTTGTCATGCACAGCAAATAAACCTACACAAGTGATATGGTTGAATTTACATCCCCTGTTGGACCGCTCTTCAATTCATTATTTTTTAACCCCAAAAACTCCTTCACAGCTCTGAAATATGGTTGAATTTACAATTTTCTCTCTTATATTTTATTTATAATTAAATTTTTTTTTTTTTGGTAATTTATCAGTTTTATTTTGAGTAATCAAAATTTAAAATCGATAGACCTAATCAACCTTAGCTTAGTTGAGAATTTAGAATCCACCACCTTGATTTTAATTTCAATATGAATTTTAAAATATTGTTAGGTAGCTATGTATGTATAATTTACTGGGATAGAGGTCCATGCCTGCCTCTATATTAGAGCTTTAGGATGTGCAACTATTTCTGTCATTATTCAAGAAAGCTCAATGCTAAAAAATTTCATAAAATTTGGAACATGGATAAACCAATCGACTTATTGGTTGGATTATTAAATTTTAGGGTAGTTTTCACCTTCTGTTTTGTTTTATTTTTTTAAAATATCTTAAATTATAAGATTTTAAAAAATAATAATTTTATGTATATTTTATAATTGTTTATTTTTTCATTTGAGACCGATTTAAATATTTTTATTGGTTTTGATTTCTAATATTGTTAAATTTTCATTCTAACTTAGTTTAAATGCATTCTATAGATTTGTACACCATGAAAGTACAAATATTAGCAAGTGGAGTTATCTATTCATAAATTAGTTTAATGGAATATACTTTGTTTTAGACTGTGTTTGGTCACATCAGCGTTTTTTTTAATAGTGTTTAGCGTTTTTGATAACGTTTAACATTTTTAATAGAGTTTAGCGTTTTTAAAATAGTGTTTAGCGTTTAACTTTTTAGTTAGTGTTTTTAATAAATAATATTTGGTAAACTAGCGTTTTAATTATCTAATAAAGTTTAAATGATGTAAAAAGGACATGTAAAAATGTTAATTAAATTTAAATTTAAAATATGATTTTAGAATAAATAAATTAATTATTTTTCAATAAATAACAAAAAGTGAATAATATATTTATAAAAATCAATTTTTTCTATGTCTTTAAAAAAATTATTTAATTTATTAAAACCAAAATTAAAATAATAAGTTAAGAAATAATTATAACAAAAAATTTGATAAAGAGATTAATTTTAGGTGAATAAAGATAATTTTGGAAAAACAATTTCTACCGTTTTGATTGAAATTCTAAACGTTGCTCAGATCAACGTTTTACCACTAGACATAGATTTTAAATACTTTTAGAGTTTTAACTGAGTCAAAATACTAAACTCTGTCAAAAACTCTCCTACCAAACACAGCCTTAGTAGATTGTTTGAAAGAAAATTATGTGATTGTATGTATGGTTATTTTAAAATATAAAGTTGTTGTGTAATTTAGTCTTGATTAATAATAATAATAATAATAATAATAATAATAATTATAATAATAATATACTTGAGGGAGTGGAGGTCTAAAGTTAAAATTGTTAATGTTAGAAAAAGCTAATTCTACATTTCACTCAATTACAAATAAT
This sequence comes from Cardiospermum halicacabum, assembly GCA_031304145.1. NCBI lineage: Eukaryota > Viridiplantae > Streptophyta > Magnoliopsida > Sapindales > Sapindaceae > Cardiospermum > Cardiospermum halicacabum. The sequence continues at coordinate 9,768,852 of CM062393.1, forward strand.
TTTTTTAGTGGTTTTTAATAAAAATATTAATAATTTAAACTATCAATATTATATTTTAATTAAATATTTAAAAATATTTTATTTAATTTTTTATCCAATATTATGATTATAAAAGATAAATATATTTAAAAAATTATTTTATAAGAAGATCAAAATATTTAAATGAAGGTTATCATAAAAACATAATTTTTTCTATATATAATTTAAAAATTTATAAATATATTATTTTATATCACCTCACACCACTCTATATCCTTTTTTCTAATTTTAAAATTATAATTCCATCTACTTCTCTCTCTCTATGGTATGGTTTAATTGAAATATATATATTGATATGTAAAGAATTGTTAATTATTATAAATAATTTTGAATATGTATATTAATATATTATTAATTAATTAATAAATTAAATTAAAATGGCTCAAGTTATTACAAAAGTTTTTTTTAAAAAAAAAATTTTAATCTAATATTCATTTAACGATGATTCCTATTATATAATTATTAATTAATAAATTATTCAACTACAACTTTATTTGATTTTTTTTTTAAGTCATCAACTGTTTTTATTTAATTTAGTTTTATATGAAAATAATAGCAATTAACTTATACAATTGCTTTTTATAACTAAGAATTTCATTGATAATTTTAAATTTAAATAAAAAAAGTCTATAATTTTAAAAATAAAGATTAAATAATATTAAAATAATGTGCATAAATGTACTTATTAAATAGTATTTTTACGGAACTTTTTTAGATCAAAATTAAGTAAAATTTTTAATTAATTCAAAAATAAAAAAATTTTCAATTTTAAAAAAAAAATAATTTCTTGAAAGGGAGAAAATTAAAAATTATATGTATATGTATTTTTTTTATTAGTAACATCTTAACTTACATATCTTATTTGTGAAATTGAATAAGTAAATAATTTTATTTTAAAAAGTTTTGATCTTAGTATAGTCAACCATATTGAATTTACGATAGGACATGTTTATTCAACACCTGTTCATCTATTATACTATTACAGGTTTTTTAAGTAGGAAAAAATCATGATGTCTGTTACATCTGTCAAGGCTTTATATTTGTCAAACTACCACATACAGGCAAACAGAACTATAAGTTAAACAAGTGATTGTTGATATCAATTAGATTTTTCTTCTATGAAAAATACAGAGAGTGAATGGTTTGTTTGACTTGATATTATACTATTACTACAATTTATCATTTGTTGATATCAATGTAGATTTTCCTCCTATTTGAAATAGAAAAATACTTCATGTACAGACAAATATATACAGAAAGCGTACAGACACATTTACATTACATTTTTACCCTTCTTGAGGAGAAAGCGTACAGACACATTTACATTACACTTTTACCCTTCTGGAGGAGAGAGAATGAATGAGAGAGTAATTAATGATTAATAAAAAAGAGAATGAGAGAGATACGGATTATTAAGAAGAGAGAATGAATGAGAAATTAAGAGGAGCATTAAATTTTCAAAACAATAGTAAAATATTTAATTCTCTCTCATTAGATGTAATAATCAATACTTTGTTATCTCTTTCTCTCCTCTCTCTATATATATAAATATTATATTAATTTTAAATTCTATCTATATTATTCTATAACACTTTTTTTAATATATTTTTAACTTCTTTCATTTATATATTGAAAAAAATATATACAAATTGTTATTACAATAAATGGAATTTGATATATTTCAAACTTTAATCTGTCAAGTCTAATAAAATTGATTAATTAATTATTTTATTTGAAAAATATATAATTGCGTAAATTAAGATAGAATCAAAAATAAATATTTATTTTAAATATTTATTTGAAGTTTTGAACTTATCATATAGACATAATGTATAAAAAAAATAATTTTCTATCCTCGAAGTCAAACCAAAGTAAAGAAGCAAACTCAAATGACTCAAATATACTGGTTCTTGTCAAAAGAAGCCTGAAGCCTAGTCAGGCATAGAACAATGCGAAAACTAATGGATTTCAGTAAAAAAAAATTTATACTAATACTCAAAATAGAAAAGTCATATAAGTACTAGTATAGATGGGTAAGATGACATGTAATGTTTGCCCTAAAAAAAGATGCAGCCTTTCTGAACCCGTCCAAGGGCAATTACAACGGTATAGAGAATAATATCAAAATGCATTTTGAAGTAAAATTTTCAAATATAAGCCTATGTCAACTAAGTTCATTTAAACATTACTTATCTAATCAGTTGTAGCACAAAATATTTTAGTGAACAAGTCCAAATAGGCCCGAGTGCCTTTAATTAATATATATATATATGTGTGTGTGATTAGTTTTGAATCTATCTATGAACTCGTCACAAATAGGTCAAGACAATAATATAAAAGCTAATTTTGAAACGGGTAGTTCGATTCAAAGCCTGCTTTAATCAAATTCGTTTAAATCTTGTTCATCCATGTTGACACAACTATTTAATAATTGCAATTACTTTTACTTCATAGCATTAAAATTAAAGCATACGGGTCTCGGGAGCATCTGAACTTGACTATACTTTTCAAGTTAACTCTCAAACTTCATGAATGATCAATTTAGTCTCTCAACTTCCAAATGATGGGTCAATGAAACCATTTTCACTGATGTGAAGGATGTCTAGTAGCAAAAATGACTAACCTCAAAATGTTAATTAAGCCTTCCACATTAGGAAAAATGGCTTAATTGACCCAAAATTTGAAAGTTAAGAAGTTAAATTAACCATTCATGAAGTTTGCAGGGTAATTTGAAGAATAGTGAAGTCCAGGAACTTTTGAGACCCTTATGCCTAAAATTAAATATAAAAAACATTATCAATGTCATTCTGACATTTTTTTAAATGTCGGAAACTATAAAGTTGGAGCCTTAATATTATTTTTACCTTTTTTTTTTTTCGAAACCTTACTGATAATATTTATAATATTTTAAAAAGAAATGTAACGAAATACAAGTTAATCAAATTATTTAAGAAAATATAATATTTAATTACTTTTTAACTTTATTAAATTTTGTTAATAAAAAATAACAAAATTAACTGTACTATGCAAAATTGCATTATATATTCAAACATGATTTCAATTTTCAATACAGTACACAATGTCATACTTTACAAAATGGTAACACTAATCATCCAAGTAATTGTTTGAATCTTTAGTTCAACCTATTTTAGTATATATGTATATATATATATATATATATTCAATTGCACAAAAAATAAAATCCAGACCAAGAATGATATGTGGTGAAGTTCATGAATTTGACTAAACTAAAAATTTACTATTCAAATCTACTTCAAATCCGTGGGTTCGAATTTGAATGGATTCCAAAGTCGTATAGGTTTATTTTCATATTCAAACTCAATTATTTCCCTTACAAATTCAAAATCTACCTATAAACCGGCAAGAAACCATAATGGATTTATGGATAAAAACCACAAGTTTCCAAGTTAACGGATAAAATGATTTTATTTTTTTTATAGTCCAATTTACTATTTTTTTAAAGTAATTTTACTCTTAATCTTGATTAATTAATATATTTATTTCATTCTTTAAAATTTATAAATATTATAATCATAATACATCATATTCTAATTATTTCCTATGTCTATTTGTTTTTATAAAATTATATAATTGTGTTTAAAGTCATCATATTAATTTAGAGTGACCAAAATAAAAATTTTATAATTAATTTAAATATTTGTCTCCAGTTAAATACTAAATGTTATATAGTAGCATCTATTAAAATTTTAATGATTAATTTTGATTATTATTTATAAATAATTTATTTTAGTTATTTATTTTAAGGTTGTCTCTTAATTTAAATATTTTAATAAGAGTCAAATGGTTAATTATATGATTTATTTAATCTAAATTAATTTATATTTTAAATATATATAAATAGTTAATTTATTTTTTAAATATACTAAATATCATAATTAAAAAAATTAAATTAAAATGTTTATTATGAAATAAATAAAGATGTTAAATATATTGATTATGAATAGAAAGGTGTAATGTTCTGTTTTATTAATGATGATTGGAAAAGTATGAAAGAGAATAATAAAAGTGTGTGCTATAATAGGAAAGAGAAGGATGACATGAAGTATTTATGACAACTACCATATATTTATGAAGGGTATATACATATAGCACTACCTTTTGAAATATAGAGAGTGAATTTTTTTTTTTTTTTTTTTTTTTTTTTTTTTTTTTACCATACAGTTATACTATTACAATCCTTTTAGCATCTACTAATCATAACTCTGTTACATCTGTCATAACTCTGTTACATCTGTCAAGCTACCACTTACAGGCAAACAGAACTATCAGTCGCACAATGACTTGTTGATATCAATGTAGATTTTTCACAATCACTTCTTGATATCAATGTAGATTTTCCTCCTATTTAAAATACAGAGAGTGAACTGTTTGTTTGACCTGATGGTTATACTATTACAATTTTTTTAGCATCAAATAATCATAACTCTGTCACATCTGTCAAGTTGCAGGCAATCAGAACTATTAGTCGCACAATCACCTGTTGATATCAATGTAGATTTTCTTCCTATCTGAAATAACAGAGAGTGAACTGATTGAGTGAATTGATTGTTTGACCTGACAATAAAATTTGTTATAGCTAATTAAATTATAAAAAGTAACAATTTTCATCCTACTTGAAATACATAGACTGAAAATTTATTTGACTTGAAAGTAACCGTAACAACAAAAGTTTGTTATAGCTAATTAACCAGTAAAAAATAACATTTGGCCATGTTTAAAGTAATTTATATTTCATGAGAATTTGTGTCTGAATACTTATATTTTTTAATATAAAAAAAAGACAAGTTAAATAAAAATTTGGTTGTAAGTAGTTACATTTTTTAATATGAAAAAAAAACTAAATAAATATTTAACTTTACCATATCTATTTCAAATTATAAAAGTGTAAAATTAATAATGCGTAGACATTGTTGGAGTCGAATTCCGGTGAACCTTCGTACCCTTTCAAGTTAAGGACTCCGATTTCTCAATCTCCGTCTGTTAGTTGTTTCGAAATTTGTTGTAATGTTTTTGGGTATCTTTACCTTTGTTTATATAGATTTCCTTCACGCTCCAGGAAATTCTAGCTGACTGCTTTTCTAGAACCCGAGATTCGTGGAGATCCATCCATACTCCAGTTAAGACTTTCTAGAAGAAAATTCACTTTGAGCAGCCGAAAATAATGGGCTACGTTTCGGCCGCTCCCATCGTGATTTTTCTCCAAGCCCAGTTATTTAAGGCCCTATTTACTATTATTTCGGCTGAAATAATTGGAGAGGCCTAGTGGGTTTGAACTTTTGAAGCCCACTTTTAGGGTAGTAGCGGCCGTAACCATAGAAGGTCCAGGCCCATATCATGGGTATTAGCGGCCGTAACCATAGAAGGTCCAGAAAGTTCCTCTATTTGAGCGGCCGAATATCCCTTGGTATTATGGGCCGCATCAGTAACTCCCCCCCACTCCTGTGTTTAATGAAATTCAATAACAACAGGAGTTTATCCAAAATTTCGGCCGCAACTTCATTCGACCGAAACATACGATTATTTCTAAACCGCCTTAGGATTTCTTTTGGAGGGAAAATGTGATGATGTCACTTTTAACTCAACCATGATTAGTTTCTTGGAAAATGTGCCGTCTTCATAAAGAGACTTTTCATTTTTCATAAACCATTCAAAAACTGGAAGTTTTTCACTCTTCGCCTTCTCTCTCTACCGGAAATTCATTTCAGGTGGAAACGGCGTCGAAAACTAGGTAAGTTTTCATTTTTAATGCCAGAATCCGAACCCTCACCAGTTGCTGAGTCTTTTCAACCTATTTTCAGGTCTTTCTGAGTCCTATTCTAGGGAGAAACGAGATATCTTCATCGTTGTTCTTCACTTTCAAGAACACAGGTAGGTTTTTGAAGAAACCCCCTTTTTCTCATTTGATCCATTTTGTGTTGGAAAATTGTACATTTTTCTGTTCGTTTTGATTCTCCAAATGAAAACACAAAACTGTTTCGGCCGCAACCCCGTTAGTATAAAATTTAGGTTTATGTTACCGCGGCCGAGCTCAGTCACACCCTATTGCGGCCGTACTTAGTTATATCTTATTGCGGCCGAAATTAGTTAGAACATACTAGCTACTGACTACGGGAGGGACTCATAGTATACCATTATACAGCGGCCGCATAAATTGTGAGAACGCGTTAGATCGATCGAAAAGAAGTACATCGATCGCGCAATTGCGCTCAACTATTAACTTCACTAACAGCCATCTTTTGGGTTCAGGAGTCACATGGAGAACTCAAATTGTAGACAGTCAAGGAGGAGGATACTGCGATAGGACGAAGCTGTCTTAGGTCTACCCTCAAAATCTTTAGATAGGGAATGCAGTCCTAGCGGCCGCAGCGTTAGAACAGCTTCCACCTCTACAAGTCCAAGTTCTTCATAGAACAGACAAACGGCCGAAGAAATGGAGGTGACACTAGCTAGCTCAGAACCCCACGTACGTTTGCCATATGGGATGGCAGAATCAATGGTTATATCTCGGCCGCATGGACAGGGCATCCCACTAATTGACGTGGAAAACCCGCAACTACCTCTACGGGACATCGACCGAAGCATTAGGCCTTGTACATCGTTATGCATTCATTCGCGGACAAATCTGACTGAGGCTTCTCTTAGATTAATGAGGATAAATTTTGATATTGCGGATGATGTCGAGCTAGCGTTACTGGCCGATCATGAGCATCCTGGTTGGTTGGTGCCTGGATGGCATTTCTTCTACTTGGATCCATTGGAGAGTGGGATCCGTTTCCCTATAAAAGGGTTGGCTAAGACGGTCTTGGACCACTATGGAATCGCCCCAAGCCAATTATGCCCTGGTGGGTGGAAAATACTGCTGTCCCTTGATGTATTAGGCTTAGCTCAGGGTTTACAGCCGCTTTCTATTGACGACTTCCTGCAAAGCTATTATTTGCGTGACCATAATCGGGATAGGGGTCGGTATAGCATCTGTGCGCGGTCGAAACCTACTGCCCCCATAATAAACCTACCCACACGAGATGACAAAGTTTGGAAACTTTCTTATTTCCTCGCGAGAGGAAATATTGCGGCCGGTAGCAATCCTTTAGTCCTGCAATGGCGGCTCATAGGTAGTTTTTATATAGCAAATTTCAATTTTCTTAGACCGCAATGCTAACAATAAAAATTTTGTACAGATCCTAGTGAATTAAGCAGGAAGAGAGATTTCGATCGTGTACGCCGGAGGACAGCGCAACTACTAGCGGCCAAGGAAAAGCAACGGCAGTGGAAAATACTCTCCGTACCCTTGAAGCTATACCCTACTTTTCTCTGGTCGGGCTTTAAATCTCGGATCGAAGGTAGATCTTATCCTCTACCTAAGTCCATTTTCGGGTGGGCACTTGCGAGAGTTTCCACCGAACAATTGTTTAGACATCGATTTCTTGACCCTGTTACGCCTTTGGAGCGTATGGTTATAGGCGAATCGATGGAATCTGCAAGAAGGAGAGCGCAGGACATCTCGTTCCTCGATTTGGAAGAAACGATGAGGGACCGAAAAAGCAAAGGGAAGAAAAATAAATCGAAGAAAAAGAATACGGCCGCAGAAGAGCAAGAGAAGGATCCAGAAACCACTGTCAGTCCTGAGACAGGGGAGACGACAAAACGGCCAAAGAGGCCTCCTATGGGTGATTTGAGTAGGTCCATGGAATCTATTTCCCTAATCGATCATCCGGAATCCGGTCTTCAGCTGCTGATGGGAAACCAGCTGGACACAGATCGGCAGGCTATCTCCAACTGGGGCGATGACAGATTGGTCGAGTTTGCGGCCTCTCGAGCATAGTAGGTACATCCCGCTTTACAACTTTCCATTCTGCTATTTTGATTTTCACATCTTTAATTTCACTTTTGTAGGCTGCATTTGTCGCGTATGAGATGGGTCACAGGCTACGTTTGGTTCGACACCAACATGACATCATCAAGGGTGAACTTGCCACCACGCGGTCAAAGCTGGAACAAAGCCAAGATCGTCTGAAAGCTGTGACCGAAAAAATGGAGTCTTAGAATACCACAATCTCGGACCTCAACACTAAATATAATGATCTCTTGGCCGAAAAGAGTTTAGAAGATCGCGTCCGCACACTAGAAGAGGATCTGAAAATCATGAAGGCGGCTGCCCATCTGAAGACTAAGTATGATCTGTTCAAGGAGTTTGAGCAGCACGGTGGCTCCGAATGGGATCTTCAGGTCGCTTACAGCGCTTGGGAGGCTTTCGTCTCCTATGAAGACGAGACCGAAGATGAGGAGGATGAAGATGACGAAAGAGAGGACGATGGTACGGGAGGGCCATCTAACCAAAGCGGAGAAGACCAGGACAATGCTGATGCTTGATCTTCTTATCACCAGCCGCGGCCGCATAGTAGTTATGCTTTAATTTAATTGTGGACTCGTTATTTTTGTTCGCGGCCGTTACATTGTCACTTTTGAATGACTATTTTGTTTTGTAAAAATGATATGAATTCATAACTAAACTTTTTTATGCAAGTGCACCATAAAGTTCTATGTGTAAAATTTCAGTATTTTCGTTGAGTACAACAAATGGCAATATCGTGGCCGTAATTACATGTTTTGCGCAGGAGTTGAAATGTACGCGATATCTTCATAGATCGATGATGAACGGCCGTGCTTGAACGAAATGGGACTTATTTATCCAATCTGCGGTTGTCCTGAAATAGGACGTTTAGGGGGTCAGCCGAATATTAGATATTCGAAGGCAATTTCAGTCGGTCGTGAATACGTACCGAAAATGCGGGTCGGAGCCTGCTACATCCATTGCCTGAAAAGGTCATTTTGGTGGACTAGCTGCGTGACCTGAATTTTTTTTGAGATGTGAGTATTAGTTTAACAGAAGTGTCCCGTGTTTGTCAACGCAATCCGTCGTAGGTGAGGAATTATTGAGTACTGGAAAAGAAAGGGCAAATATGCGAAAACGGGTGTTACCTTATTGACGATATAGCTTTAAGTGTGCCGCATTCCAAGGGTTGGGCACCCGCTTTCCCACGCCAGCTGCCTCTAAAACGGTGTAGGGTCCTTCCCTATTCGGCACTAATTTTCCGTCCACTGGTGTTTTAGTATTCTGGAAGACTTTCCTCAGTACAGCATCGCCGGGCTTGAACTTGCGGACACGGGTCTTTCTGGCGTGCGATCGCGCTAGGGCTTGCTGGTATGATTCAATGCGGACCAGGACTGCTTCTCGCCTTTCATCGATTATGTCCCTATTCAGTGACAATAGCTCCTCGTTCCATTTTTGGTCGATCATAGATCGAACCTGCTTATGCGTGTTTCGCTTGGTATTACTGCGTCTGTGCCGTAGACCAGGGCGAATGGGGTGTCACATGTTACTCGTTTAGGTGTGCAGCGGTAGGCCCAGAGCACTTCGTGGAGCTTATCGTCCCAGGTTGTCTTTGCTCTGCCTACTTTTTTCTTTATCATTCCGACGATCGTTTTGTTGGTTGACTCAACTGGTCCGTTAGATTGCAGGTAACGGGGTGTTGAGTAATGTAACTTGATGTTCCAATTGCTGCAAAATGTGTTGAAATTTCTGGAGCTAAACTGTGCCCCGTTGTTTACGACTATTTCTTTTGGGACACCAAATCTGCAGATGATGTGCTGCCAAACGAAGGACATCATTTCGCGGTCGCGTATATTGGCTAATGGGGTTGCTTCTGCCCATTTGGTGAAATAGTTGGTGGCGATAAGAATGTACTCGTTGCCTTTCCCTGTCTTGGGCAGTTTACCTACTATGTCCATCCCCTATTGGGCGAAGGGCCAGGAGGGGAGAAAGAGGTGTAGTTCTTCCGCGGCAAATGTGTTACGTTTGCGTGCTTCTGACACTCCTGGCACCTAAGGACAAAATTGCGAGCGTCGGCCCTCATTGTTGGCCAGTAGTATCCTGCCCGGTGGGCTGCCAACGCCAAAGACCTAGGGCCGCAGTGTCCCCCGGCGCTGCCCTGATGCAATTCGCTAAGTAGGTAGGTAATTTCGGCCCCGCTAACGCATCTAAGCAGTGGCCCGTCAAGGGATCTTCTATAAAGGACGCGATCTGGATCACCGGGTAGACTGATCAGAGTGTAGCGGGCGGCCTGTACCTTGATCTTGCGGGCTAGTTGTTTGTCAGCAGGCAGTTCGTAGTCTTGCATGTATCGCTAATTGACGTCCTCCAATCGCCTTCTTCAATTGAGAGTATTTCTAGAGCGGCTTCCTCGCATAATACAGATTGGTGTAATATGGTGATGGGTATATTTCGGGCGCTACTTTCCTCGGTTATGGCACCGAGATTAGCCAGTAAATCGGCCCTGAGGTTGCGGTCGCGGGGGACCTGCTTGATGGTGAAGTATGCGAAGCTGGCCCGTAATTGGTCCACAATTTTTAGATAGGCGACCATCTTGGCGTCTTTTGCTTGGTAGTGGTCGTTTACTTGGTTTGCGACAAGCTGGCTGTCGCTATGGGCATCTATGTTTTTTGCCCCCATTTCGATGGCTGTTTGCAGACCAAGTACTAGTGCCTCGTACTCTGCTTCGTTGTTGGTTGTCCGCCATTCGCACTTGATTGCTCTCTCTAATGTGTCGCCCTCGGGTGTTACAAGGACCATTCCCAGGCCGCTGCCCCTCTGGCTGGTGGCTCCGTCCACGAACAGTTTCCAGTGTTGCGGTTGATTGCCTGCTATGTTGTGGACCTCGTCCGCCTGCTTCTCGGTCACCGCGGGCGTGGAGTCGGCTAGGAAATCAGCCAACGCCTGGGCCTTGACGGCGGATCTGTGCCGGAACGTTATGTCGTGCTCGCTTAGCTCGACGGCCCACTTTACCATCCTTCCTGAGAGCTCAGGTCTGTGAAGGACTACCCTGATGGGGTGTTCTGTTATGACTACAATGGGATGCGATTGAAAATATGGCCTGAGTTTTCTGGCCGCTGTGACGAGGGCTAGAACCAGCTTCTCCATCGGCGTATATCTTTCTTCAGCGAGGAGCAGTCCCTTGCTTATATAGTATACTGGCGCGTGCTTTATTCCTTCAACCCGTGTAAGGACTACGCTGACGGCCGTTTCGGATACGGACAGGTACAGCAGTAGTTCCTTTCCGTCGAGCGCTTTGGATAGGACCGGGTTGGATGAAAATTTCCTTTTGATAGACTCCAGCGCTTCCTGGTATGACCTGTCCCACTCAAAAGGAACATCTTTCTTCAGGAGGCGAAAGAATGGACGACTTCGGACGAAGCAGGAATAAATCTGTTCAATGCTGCTAGGCGGCCCGTTAGCTTCTGAATATCCATTTTTACTTTCGGTTGTCCGATATTCTCTATTGCTCGTACTTGGTCCGGGTCCACCTCTATGCCTCTCTTGGTGACCAGGTAACCCAAGAATTTTCCTGAGGCGACGCCAAAGGAACACTTGGAAGGGTTTAGCTTCATGTTGTAGTTTTCCAATACTTGGAATGCCTGCTCCAAGTGTTCAAGGTGTTGCTCGGCTTTCAAGAATTTCACTAACATGTCATCGATGTATACTTCCATAGTTTTGCCGATTAGGTTGGCGAACATGTGGTTAACGAGTCTCTGGTACGTGGCACCTGCATTTTTGAGGCCGAAGGGCATTACTTTGTAGCAGTAGCTGCCTCTTTCTGTTATGAATGCTGTTTTTTCGGCGTCAGCGGGGTGCATCAGTATCTGGTTATATCCGCTGAAAGCGTCCGTGAAACTTAGCAGCTCGTGTCCGGCTGTTAAGTCAACTATGGTGTCTATGTGTGGCAGTGGGAATGAGTCTTTGGGGCAGGCTCTGTTCAAATCAGTGAAGTCTATGCAGACCCTCCACTTACCGTTCTTGCGGACGACGACTACATTGGCCAGCCAGTCAGGGTATTGTACTTCTCTCACAGACCCGATGCTCAGGAGTTTTTCCACTTCTTCGTTTACGACTCTGTTGCGGTCGGGTGCAAATTTCCGTCTCTTCTGTTTGATGGGCTTATACTACAGATCTACATTCAATTGGTGTGTTATGATGTTGGGGTCAATGCCTATCATGTCCTCATGACTCCAAGCGAAACAGTGGCACTTGCTTGACAGGAAACGGATGAGCTTTTCTCTAACTGTCGAGTCGAGTCTGGAACCGACGAGTACTTTCCTGGTGCCGTCAGATGGGTCGATAGAAATTTCATCCAGTGTGCGCTCCACTTCTTCTGCGTGTGGAGCTTTCTGTAATTGCTATGCTGACGCTGAGTGTCGCCTCATGCCATTCGCGTAGCATGCTCTTGAGGCGGCCTGATCGCCTCTTATCTGCTTGATTCCTAGCTTGGTTGGGAATTTGATCAGCTGATGGTATGTGGAGGGTATTGCTTTCATGTCCTGTAGCCATGGACGGCCCAAGATGGCGTTGAAACTGGAAGGTCCCTCTAACACACAGAAGCGAGTATACTTGTTGACGCCTTCGGCCCAAACGGGTAGTTCGATTTCGCCGATGGTATGTTTTGCCTCACCACTGAAACCAATGAGGACCATGGCTTGTCTGGCTATTTTAGACTCTTCCACTTGCATTTCCTTCAGTGTATCCATATAGATGATGTTCACCGAGGAGCCGTTGTCTACCAGTATACTTTTAATGAGGCAATTGGTTATACCTAGTGAGATGACTAGTGCGTCGTGGTGTGGGTTGAGGACGTCGATGCTTTATTTAAAATTGAATGTCACTTCGAGCTCGTCCTCAACCGAGTGTGCCTCTTGTGCTCGGCCGCTGACATTGTGTATCCTTCGCATGCTTCTTTTTACTGCTGAGTATGTTGCTCCGCATTCAAAAGATCCGCCCATGATCACGTGGACTGTGCGCACCATCTGTGGCTCTTGTTGGTCGTCTGGCGTCTGGTTATTGATGGGTGCGTTGGTCTGAGCCAGGAACCTCCTGAGGTGTCCTTGTTGTAGCAGTCGATCCACCTCGTATTTGAGTGCTACGCAGTCAGCCGTGTTCTGGCCGAAGTCATCATGGAAAGCGCATTGTTTTGCCGCATCTCTTTTCTTAGGGTCTGACCGCAGTTTCCCGGGCCATCTAACGGTGCGGCCGAGTTTACCCAGTTTTTGCATAAGTTGCTCTGTGGTGATGGACCAGTCATGCCTTGGCGGTTGGGGTCGCGTTTCTGCCCTTACTGCGTTGGTCTGATTAGCGTCAGGCCTGGGTAGCGGTGAGCGATCGTAAGGTGCGTAGCGTTGTCGATTGCGGTCTCTGCTTCTATGATCTGGCTTTGTGGTGTGCACCGATTGTCGGCCTACGAGGGGTTCGCGGGGGACCCATTTGTCATCTTCTTCCCATCTTGCCTACGCGAAAGCGCGTGACAATGTTTCTTCCATAGTTCTTGGTTTGTATTTGATTAGGTCGGAGTAAAGATCCGACCTTTGTAGCAATCCTTTGGCAAATGCGCGAATAGCCGTATCTTGGTTGTAGTTTGGTATTATTTTCTTCTCTTTATTGAATCTTGCAATGTAGGCTCTGAGAGACTCACCATTCTTCTGTCGAATGGCGTAGAGGTCGTCGGATTGTCTTTCTAGTTTTCGGCTGCAGGCGAAATTCTCTATGAAAGAGTCTGTCAACTGTGAGAACGACCCGATTGAACCTATCGGCAGGTTCACGTACCATTCCAGCGCCGGTCCCGAGAGTGAGTTTCTAAACAGTTTGCAGAAACCGGCTTCTAGTATATCTCTTGTAAGTGAAGTCGTCAGCATCGCTTGTCGGTAGTGGGCGATGTGATTGTCTAGATCGGTCGTGCCATCATACATCTTGAATCTTGGCGCCGTGAACTTGTTGGGCAAATCCACTAGGGCGATTTCATCGGCGAACGGTGTCTCCGTAAAGGAATCTTTTGCGGATCTGCGCAATGGGGGTGGTATTCCTGGCAAGAACCGTATCATCTCTTCCATCTCCTGCAACCGCTTCGTCACTTTTTGCGGGAGGTCACGGTTGTGCAGCCGGTCTTCTTCTGTACGTGGCGGGAGGTTAACAACGGGCGTTGTCAAATTTCTTGGGTTGTAGGTCCGCAGTCTTGGAGTGGTGCGTTGCGATCGCGGATTGGATTGCTCCTTCAACGCCTCCTCGGCTCGTGGCAAAATTGACCCTTTGTTAGTGGCTGGTGGCGTGTCCGCCGGAATTTCCTCTAAGTCGTCATCGTCATCGTCGTCGAAAGCAGTGGCGTCGAGTCGACGAATAGGTGAGGTCATTCCTTCGTTTCGTCCCAAGATTGGTCAAGTGTTCAACATTTGATCGCGACTTGTTATTTGGTTGTCGGTGTGTCGCGTCTTTCCGCCTCTCCTGCCGGGCTCTCTTTGGCTGCCGGTTGCTTCCTTTTGTAGTGAACGCATCCCTTCGACTGTCTCTTTCAAGTTTCTATTCTCTTCTTCTAATGCGGCCAATCTTGCCGTAAGTTGTGCGAGTATGTCGGCCTGACGTGAATTATCGCCGGGTGTGGAAGCGTCCTCTGCTCCTTGTGTGGTTGTTGACATCTCTGGTTTGTCTTAGATTTTCTTGGTTTGATGGTTGTTTTGCGATTTGCAGACGAAGAAGAATCCCCACGGTGGGCGCCAAACTGTTGGAGCCGATTTCCGGTGAACCTTCGTACCCCTTCAAGTTAAGGACTCCGATTTCTCAATCTCCGTCTGTTAGTTGTTTCGAAATTTGTTGTAACTGTTTTTGGGTATCTTTACCTTTATTTATATAGATTTCCTTCACGCTCTAGGAAATCCTAACTGACTGCTTTTCTAGAACCCGAGATTCGCGGAGATCCATCCATGCTCCAGTTAAGACTTTCTAGAAGAAAATTCACTTTGAGCGGCCGAAAATAATGGGCTACGTTGCGGCCGCTCCCATCGTGATTTTTCTCCAAACCCAGTTATTTAAGGCCCTAGTTATTATTATTTCGGCCGAAATAATTGGAGAGGTCTAGTGGGTTTGAACTTTTGAAGCCCACTTTTAGGGTAGTAGCGGCCGTAACCATAGAAAGTCCATGCCCATATCATGGGTATTAGCGGCTGTAACCATAGAAGGTCCAGGCCCATATCATGGGTATTAGCGGTCGTAACTATAGAAGGTCCAGAAAGTTCCTCTATTTGAGCGGCCGAATACCCCTTGGTATTATGGGCCGCATCAGACATGAAAGAAAGAAGAAATTTATGAAGAAACAGAATATAGAGAAACTAATTTCATTAAGAAAACCAAGCCCAACACATAATAAGTAAGAGCCACATGACATAGCACAAACCACGAGGAAAAAAACGCTGAAGAAACAAAACAAAACAAAAGACATAATTATTGAATATGAGCAGAAGAGAAGATGATGAGATCAGGTGGTTCTAGTCTGGGGTTCCCTCCGAGAGTTGAAATAAACAAGAGCTGCCGGAGGACCCAAGTCCAGCTTCTCTGAGAAGCTCCTTGTGTTGAAGTTGGCTCGATTCATTGGGGGACCCACCGTTCCCAGCCTACTCTTCTGCTTAAACAATATCATCACCAACCTGTGGACTCCTACAGATGGCCTCGGAGCCATATAGGGTACCATCTCTACACCTCTCGAAGGACTTGCACCTCCAGGAATGTCCAAAACTATCCTGCATGATAATTTCTGTAAATAATAAAATTATATAAAAAAAATTAAAATTCATAAAAATCAAAAGGTAGATGGTAGAACCAATGTATCCACTCTCGCATAGATGGTTCACTCGGAGTGGGCGCATCTGGGTCGGTCATAATCTGAAATAGAGATACATATGTGTAATTATATCGCAAATCAATAACATGCAAAATCAAAGACATACCAGAGTGTAGAGCTCGTTCGGGTTTCCATCAAAGGTAACAATTGGTGGGTCCAAAGTCATGGATGGCTTGATATCACAGCCGTTAGTAACATGTTTGTTTTGAAATGAGACTGACATACTCATACTAGGTATAAATGGATCAATTACATCTAGAATTTTTCCTATTACCAAAGGATTCATTGGAATTGACATTGTGAAAACAAATAGAGATAGGGAGAAACGAGAGATTTTATTTTCGGTGTGATTTTGAAAATACAAAGTAGGGGTTTTATATGCGCGGAACACTCGCCTAATTGACTATTAGAATTTTATATATATCCCTATGAGACACATATGTAAACAGATAATAAAATTTTATGTATATTTTCACACGCGGCTTTAACAATGTTGTAATACTATTTTATCTCTTTCACCTACCCACCATTACTATAATGTTATAAGTATTTTCATATTGTGTTATATTTGGACGACTATTTATATGTTTTATCTATGTTCGAATATAGTTATTTTGGAGACGAAAGTATTTATTTCTTTTCTCTCTCTAAATGAAGTCATATAGTTATTTTATGAGGTAAGTTTTTTTTAATCTCCCAATAAAATTTTGTTCATTTTATCTCTCATACTAGCATTATTTCATATCAATAGATAATTGTATATCCTTTAAATATAGTCATTTTATTTCAATAATTGGATTGTATATATAAATTTAAAAATACCAATACATAAACAAAAAAATTAAAAAACAAAAACCTAAATTTGATTAAGTAGGATAAATTTATTTAATTTTTTACCGAATAAACTAATCTATAATTTTTTTTCCTTTTTTTCTTTAAGTTAAAAAATATAATAAATAAAATACAGTTAAACATCCCTGCAACTGCAATTCTATATAATAGTAATTTACTATAACAACTATATTTCTTTCGGAACTAATTTTTTATATGTTATTTTAATAATCTATATCAATAATTTGCTTATAACAGAAATAACCGTAATTTCAATAAAACATTGGGTATAATTCATATGTAATATATATTTTTTTTCAGTTAAAAAACCTTCACTACATGAATTTTTAAACTCTTAAATGAATATCTCAACATTTGTCTTCACTCCACATCATGACTCTAACTTTCTTTCTTTATAAGTTAATAAAAGAGCTCCACATCATGACTCTAACTTTCTTTCTTTATAAGTTAATAAAAGGGATAATGTAACTGTAGCACAGTTGTGCTAAATTTTTATTTAGGTACTCTAACTTTATTGAATTTCATGTAGGTAGTTCAACTTGCAAATAATAGGTCATTCAGATTATTCGGTTGACATGACACAATGTGCGAGTTACAAGATTGAAGTGCCTACATGAAACCTCACAAAGTTAGACTACCTATATAAGAATTAATTTGTAAGTTGAAGTACCGATATGAAACCTTGTAAAGTTGGAGTACGTAAGTGAAAGTTTTGCACAACTGTAAGTACCGAAAGTTACATTATCCTTTAATGAAACGAGCTAAGCTTGCTCTTTTATAAGGTCATTTATTTTATACAAATCAAACTTTAGACTTTAAAAAGGTTAATTTCAAAAACCACCCAATTTTTTAAAAACATTTTATTTCTTGTATTTGATTTTGTAAACTTTATTAAACCACCCAAAATCAAAATCATCTATGGTTTTGGTGATTAATGGATGCTTTTAATATTATTGAGTAATTTTACTAATTATTTAGTTATTATAATTTTTAATAATTTTTAATTTTTTTTTAGTAATTTTAGTAAATTATAAATATTTTATTAAATAATTTAAATAATATTTTATTTTTTATTTTTAATTTTATCTTAACCAAACAAAAAATTTTATAGTTATAGAAATTTTAATTTTAAATTCATTAATTTTAGTAATTTATATTTTTGGTGTCTAAATTTTATTTTTAATAAAATAAATATTATATTTTAAATATTTTTAATTATTTTGTTTATTATTTTTATAAAAAATTAATAACTTGTTAGTTTTAATTTTATTAAACTACATGTACAATCAATAATTTTTTTAAAAAAAAATTTAATTATGTAGTTTAAATAGTTTTAATAAAAAATTTAGGTTTTTTTATATTTATTTTTTTGAGAAAAATAAATATTAAATATATCAATATTTTTTTTATTACTTTTTAATTTTAAAAATGTTTATTTGTTTATATTTATTTTAAAAATCTATAAAATTATAGTACAACAATAACACAATATTTTAATAAAATTTCAAACCTATCTATAATTAAATAATCTCTTACGCTAGGTGTTAGTAAATTAAAAAAATAAAAATTAAAACAATAAATTATTAAAAATTAATTAAACAAATATTTAAAATCTGTTAAATCTACAGAATAATTTTTTTATTTAGTAACAATTTAAAATAAAAATTAAATCTTAATTTTTATTTTAAAATTAACCCACTCATGATTTTTGAAATTAACCCATATATATTATTTAAGTTATCTATAACTCTTATATTTTGTTAAAAATAATAATATTATTCTATTTTGAACATTTATTTTAATTTAATATAGAAGTACATAATTAAAATGGTTACAATTTTATTTTTTTAAATATTTTTTTAACTTAAATAAAAAAGAAAAAAAAGATATATATTAGTTTAGCCCAATTAATTATTTTTTCTTTTTTTTTTTAAAAAAAAATACTTTTTCATCTATATAGGTATTTCTAAATTTATTGATACAACCCAATTATGAAATTAAAGGACTGTATTTAAAGCTTAAGTAAACCATTGCCTATTTACATAAATGACTCTACTAAAAACGAGATAAAACAAACGCATGTATGGTTACATAAAATGACATTATTAAGAACAAACAAAATGATTATATCACAATATATTTAGGAGTTGTTACATGGCCTACCCGCTAGTCCACTTTTACCGCAAACTCATAGGTGGGGATCATTTATAATTGGTTGATAAATAAATAAAAATAATTTGATGTCGGAAACGTGTGTGAATCGACTGAAAGAGTATTGCGAATGAATAAGAGGAACAATTCGTTTGCTCAATTGATTTACTGAAAAATATAATATCAAGTCCCCTCTTAGAAACCCTAAACACCCATTTTATAAGGCGTTACTCTTAACCCTAACAAAATAATTTCAAAATTACGAAAAAACTCTTAAAATAATAAAAGTTCAAAAAAACCCTCTAAACGATCCTGAAACACCGAAATGCATCGTAGGTCATCGCCAGAGGCAATGTGTTTGATTTCAGATCGCCGTTTCGCTTCAACCTGTCAAATTTGTGCCCTAAATTCCATACCCAAAATCAATGCCGAAAGCCCGGTGCATCATATTCTCCCCTACTAGAAAGAAGATTCGTCCTCGAATCTAATTCATCTTCACCAACAGCAAGATCTCCAAGTTCTTCTTCGTCTGTATGATAGGGCGATAAATCTGCTACATTAAAAGTCCCGGATACATTGTACTTACCCGGTAGCTCGATCTTGTACGTATTGTCATTTATTCACTCTAGAACCTTGAATGGACCATCAGCTCGAGGATGTAATTTGCCAAACCTGCCAACTGGGAATCGTTCTTTTCTGAGGTGAATCCACACGAGATCACCCTCTTTAAAGACCACTCTCTTCCGTCGCATATCCACCCTCTGTTTGTACTTCATGTTCTGCTTAGTAATTCTGTCATGAATTTCAGAATGCAGCTCATTAATCTGTTTTGCGTGTTCATCTGCATCAGAACTGAACTGCTTGACTAAGGGTAAAGGCGCGAGATCCAGAGGAGTAATTGGATTACGCTCGTAGACTATCTCGAAAGGACTCTTACCCGTTGTTCGGTTCTGTGACCGGTTATAAGCAAACTCTGCCTGACATTATTAAGAACAAACAAAATGATTATATCACAATATATTTAGGAGTTGTTACATGGCCTACCCGCTAGTCCACTTTTACCGCAAACTCATAGGTGGGGATCATTTATAATTGGTTGATAAATAAATAAAAATAATTTGATGTCGGAAACGTGTGTGAATCGACTGAAAGAGTATTGCGAATGAATAAGAGGAACAATTCGTTTGCTCAATTGATTTACTGAAAAATATAATATCAAGTCCCCTCTTAGAAACCCTAAACACCCATTTTATAAGGCGTTACTCTTAACCCTAACAAAATAATTTCAAAATTACGAAAAAACTCTTAAAATAATAAAAGTTCAAAAAAAACCCTCTAAACGATCCTGAAACACCGAAATGCATCGTAGGTCATCGCCAGAGGCAATGTGTTTGATTCAGATCGCCGTTTCGCTTCAACCTGTCAAATTTGTGCCCTAAATTCCATACCCAAAATCAATGCCGAAAGCCCGGTGCATCATATTCTCCCCTACTAGAAAGAAGATTCGTCCTCGAATCTAATTCATCTTCACCAACAGCAAGATCTCCAAGTTCTTCTTCGTCTGTATGATAGGGCGATAAATCTGCTACATTAAAAGTCCCGGATACATTGTACTTACCCGGTAGCTCGATCTTGTACGCATTGTCATTTATTCACTCTAGAACCTTGAATGGACCATCAGCTCGAGGATGTAATTTGCCAAACCTGCCAACTGGGAATCGTTCTTTTCTGAGGTGAATCCACACGAGATCACCCTCTTTAAAGACCACTCTCTTCCGTCGCATATCCACCCTCTGTTTGTACTTCATGTTCTGCTTAGTAATTCTGTCATGAATTTCAGAATGCAGCTCATTAATCTGTTTTGCGTGTTCATCTGCATCAGAACTGAACTGCTTGACTAAGGGTAAAGGCGCGAGATCCAGAGGAGTAATTGGATTACGCTCGTAGACTATCTCGAAAGGACTCTTACCCGTTGTTCGGTTCTGTGACCGGTTATAAGCAAACTCTGCCTGAGGTAGCACCACGTCCCACTGTCGTGGATTATCACCAACCAGACTTCGCAGTAAATTCCCCAAGCTTCGGTTGACAATTTCTGTTTGCCCATCGGTCTGGGGATGATGAGATGAGCTAAATTGCAACTTGGTTCCCATATGCCGCCACAGAGTATGCCAAAAGTGACTTACAAACTTCACATCACGATCTGAGGTCATAGTTTTAAGGACTCCATGCAGCTTGACAATCTCCTGCAAAAATAAACGAGCAACCTGTGAAGCATCAAAGGTCTTGTTACAGGGAATAAAGTGGACCATCTTGGAGAATCTGTCGACCACCACCATTATGGAGTCATTATTCCGCTGTGTCCTCGGCAACCCCAACACAAAATCAAGACTGACATCTTTCCACGGTGCAAGCGGAACAGGTAAAGGTATGTATAATCCAGCATTAGTACCCTTCATTTTGGCCACGTGACATACTCGGCACTTCTCCACAAAACGTGTCACATCACGCTCCATTCGAGGCCAGTAGCAATGCTCACACAGCAAGGCCATCGTCTTATCAGTTCCAAAGTGTCCAGCTAAGCCCCTTGCATGACTCTCAGTAATAATGAACTCCCTTAAAGAACACATAGGGATATACAACCTATTTCCCTTGAAGAGAAAATCAGCCACTAACAAAAACTGTTGGAACGGACCTGTTTGACACTTTTTCCAAACATCTCCGAAATACGGATCATCAATATATAATTCCTTAAAAGAGTCAAAGCCCAAAACTTTTACCTGCATTGTAGACAACATGGAATGTTTTCTGCTCAATGCATCTGCCACCTTGTTCATCACTCCAGCTTTATGCTTAATCACGAAACTGAAAACCTGAAGCAGCTCCACCCACTTCGCGTGCCTAACATTTAGTTTCTGTTGCACATTAATATATTTCATGGCTTCATGGTCAGAATATAAAATAAACTCCCTCGAAATAAGATAATGACGCCAATACTGTAAGCTCCGTACTATGGCATAGAATTATCTATCATACGTCGAATACTTCTTCTTTACTTCATTCAACTTCTCACTGAAAAATGCCACCGGTTTATTTTTCTGACTCAGTACACCCCCAATACCCACGCCTGAAGCATCACAATGTACTTCAAAAACCTCATGAAAATCAGGAAGAACCAAAATCAGGGCTTCAGTTATCTTCTTTTTCAGCAACAGGAATGCCGCTTCCGCCTCTTTGGTCCACGTAAACTTACCCCCCTTTAGACAATCCGTAAGAGGTGCAATGATAGTGCTAAAATCTCGGACAAACCTCCGATAAAAAGATGCTAACCCATGAAAGCTGCGTACCTCATGGATATTTTTCGGAGTTCCCCAACTTGTAATGGCCTCAATCTTCATCGGGTCTACATGAATGCCTTCCTGCGATACTATATATCCCAAAAAAGTCACATGATTAGTTAAAAAGTGACACTTCTTCAGATTGGCATATAACTTCTGCTCCCTCAAGGCCTCAAACACTGCTCGTAGATGCTGTAAATGCGTCTCAATCGAAGCACTATAAACCAGAATATCATCAAAATATACGACAACGAATTTGCCAATAAAAGAACGAAAAACCTGATTCATCAGTCTCATAAAAGTGCTCGACGCGTTAGACAATCCGAATGGCATCACCATCCACTCGTACAGGCCATCTCTAGTCTTGAATGCCGTTTTCCACTCATCTCCAGTTCGCATTCTGATTTGATGATACCCACTCCTCAAGTCTATCTTCGAAAAGACAGTAGCCCCATGTAACTGATCAATCAAATCGTCAAATCGCGGAATGGGAAAATGATACTTGATTGTAATTTTATTGACAGCTCTGCCATCTATACACATTCTCCATGTTCCGTCTTTCTTAGGGACTAATAATGCCGGCACGGCACAAGGACTCATACTCTCCCTGATCGCACCCTTTTCCAGCAACTCCTGCACTTGCCGCTGCAGCTCTTCATGTTCCTTAGGGCTCATTCTGTATGCCGCCTTATTAGGAATAACAGCTCCTGGGATGAAGTTCATATGATGCTGAATGTCTCTCATTGGTGGCAACCCAGGCGGCAACTCCTCCGGTACAATGTCAACAAACTCCTGAAGTAAGGGCCTGACTTGTGAAAGGACTTAGAACCCGCAGTATTTGGCTCTACCACTACAACAGCAAAAAGTTCAGGGGCACGCACCGCCTCCTCCCGGAATTCTGATCTGGACAACAGATTATTCTGCACTTCTTTTCTCAAATCGGTAGGCCCAGGGTAATAGCTCTGATACCAACTGATGCCGGAAACGTGTGTGAATTGGCTGAAAGAGTATTGCGAATTGAATAAGAGGAACAATTCGTTCGCTCAATTGATTTACTGAAAAATATAATATCAAGTCCCCTCTTAGAAACCCTAAACACCCCTTTTATAAGGCGTTACTCTTAACCCTAACAAAATAATTCCAAAATTACGAAAAAACCCTTAAAATAATAAAAGTTCAAAAAACCCCTCTAAACGATCATGAAACACCGAAATGCATCGTAGGTCATCGCCAGAGGCAATGTGTTTGATTCAGATCGTCGTTTCGCTTCAACCTGTCAAATTTGGGCCCTAAATTCCATATCCAAAATCAATGCCGAAAGCCTGATGCATCATAATTATATAATAAATGTAAATTAAAGTCATTCGATTATAAATCAACACGAATGAGTAGGCGGTAAAAGTGGATTAGGAATAGGCTACACATCATTACTCATATATTCGGTGAGAGAAAAATGAAACACATCATTACTCATATATTCGGTGAGAGAAAAATGAATTTTTTGTGAGAAACAACATAAATAAACATGAAATAATATCATGTAAAAAAACACTTATAACATCATAATATGAAGGTTATACTTTAGAGAGATGAAAATGATAAATAAATATCGACTTAACACTGGCTGAAAACATTTATAACATCATGATATATGGGTTAGAGCCGAGTCTATATAAACTTCTGTTTTCTTTGCATTTCAAAATCACACTGATATGAAAACTCTCTTCTTATTAATGATGTAGTTGATGCATCTAGACCTAGTATGAGTATGTTTGTGTCATTCCATAACAAACATGTTACCAACGGGAGTGCTTGACATGGCACACGTTCATAACAAGCTTGACGTAGACATACTCACACTAGGACTGAATATATCCACCACGATCACACAGAAAATATAAAAGAGCAAAAGGGAAGAGAGAATAGAGATTTTCTTCTTGGTGTGGTTTTGAAATGCAAAGACGTTGAGAGTTTATATAATCCCATTCTCACTTCACTTTGTTAGAGTAACCTTCACTACTAAATGAATAGCTCGACATGTGTCGAGCTTCACGTCATGACTCTTAACTTTAGTTCTTTATAAGTTGATAAAATGGTCAAGCATGGCTCTTTTATAAGTTTATTTATTTATACATATCAAACTTTAGACTTTTAAAAAGCCTATTAGATCTACTCAGCAAATTTGGTTGTTAACTCAACATGAAGAGTCTATTTCAAATTGTTTCCACTTTTATTGTTTAGTTATGAAATAAGAAATTAAAAGTCATTTTTAAGAACTTGTTGGAGGTCAAAAGTTTTTCTCTCGATTGTCCAAACATCACCATAAACTGCTTTCAGAATCTTTAAGGAAATATAATGTCAATGATTTACTAGGTATGAATTTTAAAAAATATTTTAATTTTAATTATTTAAATAATATATTATAAATATAATACTGAATATGAGTAAATTATTACAATATTAACCTAAAGTATGGCAGGTATAATACAAAAACATACCAAACAAAAGTTTTATTACTACATATTTAATAAAAAGTATTATAAATTAATAGTGTAATGGGTTTATCGTGTTGATTCAAATTCTCGTGTCAATACATCAAACTCTAAATGGGTTTATGCTATGTCAACGCATCGTGTCATGATCCAAATAATCATTCTTACGTTGTTTACACTCCATGGTACCAAAAAAAAAAAAAATTATTATCTACACTCCATGATATAAAAAAAAAAAATTGTTATCGTTGGAAATGCAACAAGCAAAAGTTTAAAAAATTTAATAATAGGTATTAATTTTATAAATTTGAAATTATTAATTTTTTATAAAATATTACAAAAGCATTATCTAATATAAATTAAAAATTTTAAAAATAGTATTTATAAAAATATTTTAAAATCATTTATTAAATATTATATAATTTTAAAAATTAGAAAAACATTAAATGATTTATAATATACTATAAATGTTAGGAATATAATAAATTATATATTAAAAAATGGGCTATTTTTATTTGTAGGTGTGTAGTCCATTTTTAAAAAAATTGAATTTACAAAAATAATTCAATTTTATAAAAATGATAAAAATTTTAAAAAATTTTAAAAAAACAAATTTTTATAAACTTTAATTTTTGAAAATAAACTACACATAGTTCTGATCACCAATCACACCTACATATTTGTGATCATTAATTGTGATGTACCTACTTTACAAAATAACATTTGTAAAGAACAACAAATAATTCTCCTTCCCTAATTCTACATTTCACTAAATTACAAATAATTTTAGTGGCTTTTAATAAAAATATAAATAATTTAAACTATCAATATTATATTTTTATAATTATATTTTCTAGTTAAATATTTAAAAATATTTTATTTAATTTTTTTATTTAATATTATTATTATAAAAAATAAATATATTCAAAAAATTATTTTACAAGAAGATCAAAATATTTAAAGGATGATATATCATAAAAAATATATATATAATTTAAAATATATAAGTTTTATATTACCTCACACTAACTCCACATCCTTTATATAATTTTAAAATTATATTCCATCTACTTTTATCATATGCTTTAATTGAAATATATGTATGTGTAGGAAAATGGTTAATTATCATAAATTATTTTGAATATATTTTTGGATATATATATATATATATATATATGGGTAATTATCAAAAACCTCCCAAGTTTTGAAACGTTTGATTTTCTGCCACCAATTTTCAAACGTTGTACTAAACCGCCTCCATTTACAAAACCAAAGTTGTTTTCTGTTATGATGGGATGTTTTCTGTTAACGGGGGCGGTTTGACACAAACGTTTAAAAAACGGTGGCGAAAAATCAAACGTTTCAAATTTCGTAGGATTTTTTATAATTACCCTTTATTAATTCTCTAAATAATATTAATACGTTTATCACTATCTCAATTGGAGGATCATAATACGTTTATCACTATCTCATTTGGAGGATATGTTATGATTTATAAATATAAATGTGATCTTGTTTAGGGGTTTTTCATAATATAAAATTTAAATTATTTTTTTAAAAGAATTATTTAACTAGTTAGATTTCAATTGTTCTACACTTTATTTCATATTTTTATCAAAAGTAGTTTAATTCAAATGTACCTTTTTATTTATTTTTAAATTTAAATATTTAAATTAATTTAATTTATTAACCTGTTTATTTCTTTAAAATTTATTTTTTTTTAAAAAAAATTATATATCTTTTTTCTTATTATTATTATTATTTATATTTTATTCCATTAATTTTATATTATAATTTGCGAAATGATAATTATTAGAATAAAAATTCATGACAATATCTAAAACTTTTAAAATAAAGGAATAATTATTCTGCATTTTTTAATTATAATAAATATAAAAATTAATATTAGAAATGGTAAAACTAAAATGGTAAACAAAATATATTACCAATTAAAATGATGTAAATATATAATTTATAAATAATATTCAATTATTATTACTACAACTCTAACAATTATTAAAACATGTAAGTATATATATTATTAAAGAATAATGGACTAAAAAAATCTACCACTAAATTAAACTTAATAAAAGAAAAAAAAACGATTGTAATCACGCATTATATATATTCTTCAAATACCAAAAAAATATTGCAAATTCTTCCAAGTAATTTGGATAATCACACATTATATATCTTCTTATTTTTCAAATATTGTTCTGCTCACCTGCAATTATAATCAAATATTGCTTATGCTCACTTGCTATTTTTGATATTTATGTTTTATTCCATTAGTTTTATATTATAATTTTATTCTACATAAATAAAAAAAATTAACAAGAAAATATATATATATATATATATATCATTTAGAGAATTAATAAAGGGTAATTACGAAAAATCCTCCAAAATTTGAAACGTTTGATTTTTCACCACCGTTTTTCAAATGTTTGTGTCAAACCGCCCCCATTAACAGAAAACATCCAATCATAACAGAAAACAATTTTGGTTTTGTAAATGGGGGCGGTTTGGTACAACGTTTGAAAACCAGTGGCGAAAAATCAAACGTTTCAGAACTTAGGGGTTTTGGCAATTACCCATATATATATCAATATTATTCTACTATATTCGTTTAGTAAATTAAGATGGCGTTAAGGTATTATAATTTCTTTTATTTATTTAAATCTAATCTTGGATCATTTCTATTATATAATTGTTAATAAATTATTCAAGAACTGTTACAAAAACCAAATCAGAACCTACAAGAATGACTTACATAAACACTAGAAAGATGATACTAGAGAGAGAGAGGAAATCTCAAAGAGTGAATTGGCAATTTTTACCCATACCTTCTTCTTCTATTTATAGGCAATTTATGGGACACTTGTTACATACAAACATACATAACTCATGCAAATTGACACATATCTAAGTTGGTGGAATCCAACTATATACCATTACATAATACTCCCCCTTGGATTTCACCATCGACTGCCTCGTTAAAAACCTTACCAGAAAAACCCAGTGGGACAAAAAAAAACTGGATAAGGAAAAAAGAGTACAGTTTGAACCCAGACATTTTACAAAACTCCCCCTGATAGAAACACCCATGAATCAATCAACTAATTTGGAGAGTCTTCGCATTCCGATTCCGTGAAGCAACCTTTCGAATGTGGAAGTTGGTAATGTCTTTGTCAGTAAATCAGCCAAATTGTTTGAAGATCGAATCTGCTTCACGTTGATTTGTCTGGATTCTTGGAGCTCGTGGGTGTAGAAAAATTTGGGAGATATGTGCTTCGTTCTATCCCCTTTGATGTATCCACCTCTCACTTGGGCGATACAAGCAGCATTATCTTCGTAAAGAATTGTTGGCTCGTTTGATTGTGGGATACCACATGAACTCTGAATATGATGTATAACCGATCTCAACCAGACACATTCCCGGCTGGCTTCATGCAATGCCAAAATTTCAGCATGATTTGAAGAAGTAGCAACCAAAGTTTGCTTTATGGATCTCCAAGAGATAGCCGTGCCATTATATGTAAAAATATATCCAGATTGAGAACGAGCTTTGTGTGGATCCGAAAGATAACCGGCATCAGCATATCCAACCAACCCAGAAGGATTATCTGAATTTGAATAAAACAGTCCCAAATCAACAGTTCCCCGAAGATATCTAAGAATATGTTTAATCCCATTCCAGTGACGACGAGTCGGGGCAGAACTGTATCTAGCCAATAAATTTACAGCAAAAGCAATATCTGGTCTCATACATTGGGCTAGATATAAAAGGGCACCAATTGCGCTCAAGTATGGTGTTCCAGAATCCAAAACATTTTCATCATCATCTTTGGGTCTGAATGGATCCTTTTTGGGATCAAGAGAACGAACGACCATTGGGGTGCTTAATGGATGAAATTTTTCCAAATTAAATCTTTTTAAGATCTTTTCTGTATAAGCTTTCTGATGGATCAAAATTCCATTATTTCTATGTTCAATTTCTAATCCCAGACAATATTTTGTTTTCCCCAGGTCTTTCATTTCAAATTCTCTTTTCAAATATTCAACAGTCTCTTGGATTTCATTTTGAGTTCCAATCAAGTTCATATCATCAACATAGACTGCTACTATTGCAAAACCAGATCCTGATTTTCTAATGAACACACATGGACAAATAGTATCATTAATGTACCCTTCCTTAATTAAGTATTCACTTAGACGATTATACCACATTCGTCCAGACTGTTTTAATCCATATAGTGACCTTTGTAATTTCACTGAGTATAACCCTCGAGGTTTATTAATTTCAGGGATTTTTAATCCTTCTGGAACTTTCATGAAGATTTCTGTATCCAAGGAACCGTATAGATATGCAGTTACCACATCCATTAACCTCATTTCCAGATTCCTTTCTTTCGCTAATCCAATCAAAAACCGGAAAGTAATTGTATCCATCACAGGTGAATACGTTTCATCAAAATCAATCCCAGGCCTTTGTGAGAAACCCTGAGCAACCAATCGGGCTTTATATCTCACAATTTCATTTTTCTCATTTCGCTTTCGAACGAATACCCATTTATAACCAACTGGATTAACACCTTTTGGTGTTTCAATAATGGGTCCAAAAACGTTCCGTTTATTCAATGAACTTAATTCTGCCTGGATTGCTTCTTTCCATTTTGGCCAGTCATTTCGTTTCCTACAATCAATGATGGATTGAGGTTCATAATCATCATTCATCACATCAATAGCTACTGCATATGAAAACATATTATCAACAACAAAGTTTTCACGGTTCCAAATTTCTTTTGTATAATTAATGGATATTTCTTCATTCTTGGATACATTTACCTCCTGAGAGGTCTTTTCCTCAGTTGGATTTCCGACTTCCACAATTTGTAAATTTTGATTAGTATCTTTCGGAGGTATCATATCAATAGTATTCTCGATTCTAACTTTTCGTTTTCGTGGTACAATATCTTTGGACCAACAGGTCTACCACGGTTTCTCTGGATTTCAGATGCCTCACCAGTTACCATCTGTTTTGATTTCTCAGTAGGCACATCCAGTCGAGCTGGTGCATTACATGCTGGTATATGAGATTTCGTAACTTTAGTAGCATCAACAAAACTATCTGGTAAACGGTTCGCAATCATTTGTAAATGAATTATCCTACGTACTTCATTTTCACTTTGACCAGTACGTGGATCTAAATAATGCATCCTTTCACTTTTCCAAACGAGTTCATTTTTACCAGTATTAGAAGGTTCATCCTTTCCAAGTCGTGGGAATGATTTTTCATTAAAATGGCAATCTGCAAATCTTGCAGTAAACACATCACCCGTCATGGGTTCCAGATATCTAATTATAGATGGTGAATTATATCCAACATAAATTCCCAAACGACGTTGTGGTCCCATTTTGGTTCTCTGAGGGGGTGCTATGGGAACATATATAGCACAACCAAAAGTTTTGAAATGAGATATATCTGGTTTATTTCCAGTTACCAACTGTAACGGAGAATATTCATGATATGCAGTGGGTCTCAGACGTATCAGTGTGGCTGCATGTAATATTGCATGACCCCAAGCGGAAATCGGTAATTGAGTTTGTAACAACAATGTTCGGGCAATCATTTGAAACCTTTTAATAAAAGATTCCGCTAATCCATTCTGGGTATGAACGTGGGGTACTGAATGTTCAACATTTATACCAATTGACATGCAATAATCATTAACGCCCTTGATGCAAATTCACCAGCATTATCCAAACGAATAGTTTTAATCTGATAATCTGGAAATTGTGCCCTCAATTTATTATCTGGGCAAGCAACTTAGCAAACGCCACATTCGTGTTGATAATAAAGATACATGTGACCATCTCGCAGATGCGTCAATCAACACAATAAAGTACTTAAATGGCCCACTTGGTGGATGAATTGGTCCACAAATATCCCCTTGAATTCTTTCTAAAAACGATGGACATTCAATATTTACTTTAAGGGGGATGGTCTAACTATCAATTTCCCCTGAGTACAAGCAGTACAAAAATTATCTTTTGATATCAATTTTTTAAATCACTTAATGGATGTCCATTAGAATTCTTAACAATTCTACGCATTATTGTGGACCAGGATGGCCAAGTCTATCATGCCATATTGAAAAACTTTAGGGTCAGTTATTTTCTTATTCATTACAGCGTAGGCTTCTATGGAGATATTTTCGTAAAATATAAACCAGATGACAATATGGAGTTTTTCCAGAACAATTTTCTGTCCAAAAACAATAGACGTGATATACAAATACTCCATATTTTGTTCATTCACTGTCTCAATATGGTATCCATTTTCCTGATATCTTTAAAACTCAACAAATTTCGTTTCGAATTGCTCGAATATAAAGCATTATGGATACATATTTTCATTCCCTTTTCTAACAGCATTATAGCTTTTCCATATCCCTCAATTAAATCAGCAGAACCAGATATGGTATTTACTCGAGCCTTATATTCAGATATGTTCAGGAAATATTTTTATCTCGAAGGATAGAATGAGTTGTAGCACTATCAATCAAACATATTTCTGAAATATTTCCTTGAATTTCCATATCTTTTCTGTTCAAATAAACACAATATTTACATTAGAAAACATATCCATTGATATTTCTGACTTTAATTACAAAATGGATATATACAACAAAATTCAAAATATAGTCAGAAAATATTTACATAACTTCTATTTACATTTCCATATTTTTTCAGACATCACTTTTGTTTACATTTTCAGCACTATTCAGGAAATTTTCAATATCTAAATCATCGAAAAAAATCCGAGGTATAAAAGCTTGAAATATTTCCCTGAGATGTTCCTTCTCCACTCTCCACATTTGCAGCATTTGTTTCAACAACTTTCAGTTTCCCTTTCTGGGAAGCTTGATACAATCTACCAAATGTTGTGGAGTTCGACACTGGCGGAAAATGTTCAGTGCTCCCACATTTATAGCACACACTTCGGGAATCGTTATTTCTAAAATTTCCTTTGGGTTCTGGGATCCATCTCTTGTCCAGACCAGATTTCCACGATTATATGGATGTGAACGATTTCCACCTCTCCTTTGGTTTCGGCCTCTACCACGGCCCCCAGTATTGTTTTCATGGCTTTGTCCACAGCCCCATTGTTGTTATTACGGCCACGACCCGGCCACGTCTAAAACCACGACCCCTACCACGATTCGGGTTTCCGTTACCCCGATACACATTATTGTTTACTTCTGGTGGGGCCATCGCACCAGGAGGTCGTAACTCATGGTTTCTTAACAATATTTGGTTTTGTTCTTCCATTCTTGTCAGATCGGTAAGCAACTCACCAAAGGTATTAACTTTATTTTGCCTGATCGTTGATTGTAATGTTATTTGATCGGCATGGAAGGTGGATAATGTTTTTTCAATTTTCTCCCCTTCACTTTTCTTTTCTCCACAAAATTCTAATATCGCCGCAATTCGGTGGAGCTCAGAACTATATTCACTGACTGTTTTAAAATCTTGGAACCTTAAATGGATCCATTCATGTTGAGCCTTTGGGAGATCTATATCTCTCATTCGTTCAAATCTATTTTTCAGGGATTTCCACAAAATCAGTGGATCCTCAACATTCATATACTCAGCTTTCAAATTTCATTTATATGATGTCTGATAATTTCCATTGCTTGAGCCTTCTGTTTAATAGAAGTTGCATTATTTTCGCATATAGTATCTTCCAATTCCTGGCTTGCAAATGGACTTTCAGATCCGATGTCCATGTTATGTAATTTTTTTAGAAAGTTCCAGGGCATGGAAATCCAATTTTTTCAGTTCTGACATTTTCTTTTCTTGAATTTCTATAAAAATATTATATTCACAATAAAATAAATAAAATAAATAAATAATAATAAAATAAAATAACAATTTTCAATAAATATATTTCCAATTAAAAATATCATCCTCTTTTTTCAAATAATTATTCTCTTTTCATCAATTGTTTTTTCATTTTTTCATTTCCTCTTTTATACCAATCCCTTCATTTCCTCTTTTCTACAAAATTTCCAATTTTCTCTTTTTATGGTTCCAGCCAATTTTCTATTTTCCTCTTTTTATGGTTCCAGACCAATATCTCAATTTTTCAATATAATTCCGACAGCATCTCAGTATAACCAAAACATCGTTACCATCACTTTCTGATCTAGAGGATCCGTCTGGGCGGCAACCAGAGAGCATACTCGTGCTGATAACGTGTTACAAAAACCAAATCAGAACCAACAAGAATGACTTACATAAACACTAGAAAGATGATACTAGAGAGAGAGAGAGGAAATCTCAAAGAGTGAATTGGCAATTTTTACCCATGCCTTCTTCTTCTATTTATAGGCAATTTATGGGACACTTCTTACATACAAACATACATAACTCATGCAAATTGACACATATCTAAGTTGGTGGGATCCAACTATATACCATTACATAATAAGAACTACTTTATTTGAATTCTTTTTTAGTTATCAATTTTTTTTATTTAATTTAGTTTTGAAAGGGAAATACTAGCAATTAAGTTATACAATTACTTTTTGTAACTAAGAATTTCATTGACAATTTAAATTTAAATGAAAAATTTTATAATTTTAAAATAAATATTAAATAATATTAAAATAATGTGCATATATGTACTAATTAAATACTATTTTTACGGCGTAAAAATACATTTTAACTAATAAAAAATTTTTTGAGATTAAATTTGGTAAAATTTTTAATTAATTTAAAAAAATAAAAATATTTTCAAATTATTTTTAAATTTTTTCTTTAAAAATAATTTTCCGAAAGGGAGAAAATTAAATATTATATATATTTTTTATTAGAAATATCTTAACTCATATTTTTTATTTGTGAGATTGAATAAATAAATAATTTTATTTTTAAACGTATTGATTTTAAAATAGCGGTGTAAAAATTATTGATTTCAATGTAATACTACTCAACTATATTGAATTTATAATACGAAATGTTTATTCATCACTTATTGATCCATTATATTATTAATTTTTTTAGCAGAAAATAATCATTACGTCTGTAGTCAAACTACACGTACATGCAAACTCAACTATCAGTCCGCAGTCACTTGTAGATTTTTTTTCCTATCTGAAATGGAGGGAGTGAATTGTTTGTTTGATCTGACCGTTGTATTAGTATTACAATTTTTTAGCATTTTACATCTGTTAAGTTACCGTATGCAGGCAAACAAAACTATTAGTGGTACAGTCACTTTTTGATATTAACGTAGATTTTCTTCCTAAATGAAATACATAGAGTGAACTGTTTGTTTGACCTCACAGTTGTAATATTACAATTTTTTAGCATCAAATAATCATAACTATGTTACATTTGTAAAGTTACCATAACCAGGCAAATAGAACTATTAGTCACACAATCAAGGGTTGATATCAATATAGATTTTCCTTCTATATGAAATAGAGAGAGTGAACTGTTTGTTTGACTGGTAGTTATACTATTACAATTTTTTTAGCATCCAATAATTATAACTCTGTCACATCTTTCAAGTTACAACATGCAGGCAAACAGAACTATTAGTCGCACAATCACTTGTTGATATCAATATACATTTTCCTCCTATCTCAAATACAGAGAGTGAACTGCTTGTTTGACCTGACAGTTATTACAATGTTTTAGCATCAAATAATTATAACTCTACTACATCTGTCAAGCTACCAAATAGAGGGTCAAGCTACCAAATACAGGCAAATAGAACTATCAGTCCCACCATCAGTTCAGTTGTTGATATCAATGTAGATTTTCCTCCTATTCAGAGAGTGAACTGTTTGTTTGACCTGACAGTTAAATTATTACAATTTTTTAAACATCCATAATTCATCTGTCAAGCTATCACATATAGGCAAACATAACTTTTAGTAGCACAATTGGCTGTAGATTTTTCTCTTATTTGAAATACAGAGAGTGAACTGGTTGTTTGACTTGACAGTTATACTATTACAATATTTTTAACATCAAATAATCATAACTCTGTTACATCTGTCAAGCTACCACATACAGGAAAATAGAACTATGAGTGACACAATAAGTGATATTAATGTATTGGTATCAATGTAGACGCACAATCACTTGTTGATATCAATGTAAATTTTTCTTCTATTTGAAATACTGAGAGTGAACTGATTGTTTGACTTGACAATTATACATACAATATTTTTAGCATCAAATAATTATAACTTTGTTACATCTGTCAAGTTACCACATACTTTGTTACATCTGTCAAGTTACCAAATACAGGCAATACAGAACTATTAGTTGCATAATCACTTATATCAATATAGATTTTTCTCCAATCTAAAATACGGAGAGTGAACTACTTATTTGACCTACCAATAATAGTAACAACGAAAGTTTGTTATAGTTAATTAAATTATAAAAACTAACAATTTTCCTCATATTTGAAATATTTGACCTAACAGTAGCAGCAACAACATGGTTATAGCTGATCAAATTATAAAAATATAAAAGTAGCAGTTGGTAATATTTAAGTTAATTCATATTTCATGAGAATATGTGTCTGAATGCTATCATTTTTAAATATAAGAAAATAATAAATTAAATAAAAATTTTGTCATAAGTAGTTAAATTTTTTTAATATCATTATTCTGAGGGAAAAAAAAACTCTCAATAAATATTTAATTTTACCATATCTATTTTTCCTATTATACATTATTATACGAACATGAACCTGAAATAATCAAATAGAACATTCTTTAATACTTAATGAAACTACTTTTTAAAAATGGATTGATTTAGTTATTAATTAGAAATTAATTTTAAGTAGATGTATAATTAATTATAATAGAGTTTTCTTTAATTTAATTATTATTATTGCATTACCTTTATACTTTAAAGTAAATTAATTTATAATTTATAGTGGGTTAAAAGTTCCTAAAAATGTAATATTAATGATGAATAAACATTAAAGAAAAAAAAATAAGAAAGAAAGTATGAGGAAACTAATTTCATTAAGAAAACTAATCATGAACCTGTGGACTCCTACAGATGGGCTCGGAGCCATATAGGGTACGATCTCTAGACCTCTCGAAGGACTTGCACCTCCAGGAATGTCCAATACTATCCTGCATGATACTTTCTGTAAATAATAAAATTATATCGAAAAATTAAAATTTATAAAAATCAAAAGGTAGACGGTAGAACCAATGTATCCACTCTCGCATAGATGGTTCACTCACAATCTGAAGCAGGTATTACCTTGTACATAATCCCTTGTTGATACCAGTGTAGAGTGTAGATTTTAATGTAGATTTTCCTCCTATCTAAAATATAAAGAATTAAACAGTTATATTAGCATAAAAGAATCATAACTATGTTACATCTTATGCAAACACAAGTATCACCCCACAATCACTTGTTGATATCAATGTAGATTTTCCTCCTACCTAAAATACAGAGAGTTACCTGTTTGTTATAATATTACAATCCACAATCACTTGTTGATATCAATGTAGATTTTCCTCCTCCCTAAAATACAGAGAGTTAACTGTTTGTTATAATATTACAATTTTTTTTAGCAAGGAATTATGACTCTATTACATCTGTCAAGCTACTACATATCAATGTAGATTTTCCTCCTACCTAAAATACAGAGAGTTACCTGTTTGTTATAATATTACAATCTACAATCACGTGTTGATATCAATGTAGATTTTCCTCCTCCCTAAAATACAGAGAGTTAGCTGTTTGTTATATTATTACAATTTTTTTAGCAAGGAATCATTACTATGTTACATCTGTCAAGCTACTACATACAGGCAAACAGAACTATCACCGTGCAATCACTTGTTGATATCAGTAATATAGAGAGTGAACTGTTTGTTTGACCTGACAATTATACTATTATAATTTTTTAGAATCAAATAATCATAACTATATTACATCTATCAAGCTACTACGTACAGGCAAGTTGCACAATCACTTGTTGATGTCAATGTAGATTTTTCTCCTGAGTGAAGTGTTTGTTTGACCTAACAGTTATATTAGTATTACAATTTTTTAGCATAATATAATCATAACTTTGTTACATCTGTCAAGCTACCACATACAGGCAAACAGAATCACTTGTTGATATTAAATGTAGATTTTCCTCCTATCGAAATACAGAGAGTGGACTGTTTGTTTGACCTTACAGTTATACTATTACAATTTTTAGCAGGAAATAATCTAACTCTATTACATCTGTCAAACTAGCACAGTTGAACATAACTATCAGTCTTACAATCACCTATTAATATAAATATAGATTTTACTCCTATCTAAAATAGAGAGAGTGAACGACTTGTTTGACTTTACAGTAATAGTAATAGTAATAGTAACGTAGAAATTTTGACATTTTGACATACTTAATTAAATAATAAAAAGTAACCATTTTCCTTGAAATACAGAGAGTGTGAACTGATTGTTTGACCTGGTGGTCATATTTAAGTTAATTTATACTTCATGTGACTAGGTGTATGAATACTACCATTTTTTACTATGTTTCTTAATACTACCATTTTTAAATATAAAAAAATTGATAAGTTAAATAAAAATTTGATAGTAAGTAGTTAAATATTTTAATATCATTTTATTATGAGGAAAAAAAATCTCTCAGTAGTTATTTAATTTTACCATATTTATTTCTCCTATTATACATAATTATATAATTATATGAATTTATATAAATTAACATGAGATAATCAAATGCAACATCTTGTAATATTTTAAGGAACTACTTTTAATAATGGATTGATTTTTACTAATAAGAAATTAACATTAAATAAATGTATAATTAGTTATAATAGTTTTCTTTTAATTTAATTATAATTATTAGATTAACTTTATATTTTAAAATAAATTAATTTATAACTTATAATGGATTACAAAGTTCCAAATTGTAAAATTGTAATATTAATGATGCATAAATATGAACGAAAGAAGAAATATACAAAGAAACAAAATGTAGGAACTAATTTCATGAAGAAAAGTAAGTCCGATACATGATAAGTAAGAGCCACGTGACAAAGTACAAACCACAAGGAAAGGAACGCTGAAGAAACAAAACAAAACAAAAGACATAATTATTGGATATTGGGTGGCTTCATGAGATCAGGTGGTTCTACTCTGGGGTTCCCTCCGAGAGTTGAAATAAACAAGAGCTGCCGGAGGACCCAAGTCGAGCTGCTCTGAGAAGCTCCTTGTGTTGAAGTTGGCTCGATTCATTGGGGGACCCACCATTCCCAGCCTACTCTTCTGCTTAAACAATATCATCACCAACCTGTGGACTCCTACAGATGGGCTCGGAGCCATATAGGGTACCATCTCTACACCTCTCGAAGGACTTGCACCTCCAGGAATGTCCAAAACTATCCTGCAAGATACTTTCTATAAATAATAAAATTAAAATTCATAAAAAATCAAAAGGTAAATGGTATACCAATGTATCCACTCTCGCATAGATGGTTCACTCGGAGTGGGCGCATCCGGGTCGGTCATAATCTGAAACAGAGATACATATATGCAATTATATCACAAATCAACAACATGCAAAATCAAAGACATACCAGAGTGTAGAGCTCGTTCGGATTCCCATCAAAAGTAACAACTGGTGGGTCCACTGCCATGGATGGCTTGATAGCACAGCCATTAGTAACATGTTTGTTTTTGAATGACACTGACATATTGATACTGGGCATAAATGGATCAACTACGTCTGGAATGATTTTTTCTACCAGCAAAGGATTCACTGGAGTTGACATCGCAGAAACAAGCAGAGATAGAGAGAAAGCAGTAAGATGAGAGATTTTATTTTGGGTGTGATTTGGAAATACAAAGAAGCAGGGGCTTTATATATCTGAACACTCACCTAATTGACCATATACCCCAATTTCCGGGCCACGTTTCTGATTTTATAATAAAATCTTATATATTTTTTCACATGCGTTTTTAATAATATTTTAATATTATTTTATCTCTTTTATCTGCCCATTATGACGTTATAAGAATTTTCACACTGTTATATTTGGGTGACTATTTATATATTTTATACATGTTCAGAATATAGTTATAGTTATTTTAGAGATTGAAGTACTTATTTCTTTTCTCTTTAAATAGTCATATAGTCATTCTGTGAGATAAGTTTATTTTTAATCTCTCTTTCTTTCATATAAATAGACCATTGTATATCTTCAAATATAGTCTTTTTTTTTTAATAATTGAGTTGTATCTATAAATTTAAAAACACCAATACATAAATAAAAAAAATTAAAAAACAAAAATCTAAATTTGATTAAATGGAATAAAAATATTTACGGATTAAACTAATCTATCTATATTTTTTTTTTCTTCTGTAAGTTAAAAAATAAAATAAATAAAATATAGTTAAAAATCCGCAATTCTATATAACAATTTACTATAATAATTATATATTTTTTTCAATCCATTTTTTATGTTATTTTAATTTTTTATAATTAATTTAAATAGAATATTTCGTATAAAACTCATCCTCTCATGGTTTAAGTTTAAATAAATATTGTAATAAGTAATGATAATCTTTAATTGATAACCCCGAAAGTTTGGATCCAAATTTTTGCCAGTTGAAGCTTTTTTTCATCGTATTTGAATAAATTAAACTTTAAAAATATTCTAAATTAGGTTTATATTTCTCGTATTTCCTTAAATATTATGAATTTATAACAATCAAATTAAATATGTTACCATTATATACTAATAACAATAGTATATAAAAAAGAAAAAACTGTGTGTTGTTATAGAGAAATTTCACTATAACCATTTTAATTTTATATACATCTAAATTCAATTAAATTAGATTATCAAAATAAAATAATAATAATTATTCTAACAAAATATAAGAGTTATAGATAACTAAAAAAATTTTTTTAAAAAAATACAAAAATGTAATTCATCTGTATATATCTCAACCAAATTTGATATAATTATTAAGGAAAAAAAAAAGAGGAAATATTTATTAAGAAAACCAAACTAGATACATATTTAGCAAAAGAGGTTGATACCACAGCTTACATCTAGATTTAACTCGACAGAATATGAGAGCCTAGACAACGAGTATACGTTATCGGTAGAAGATGATGAGCCTGTGAGCCGAGCCTACACTTGTACCTGTTCCATATAACAGTGATGACGTGGATTATTTAACACAAACTCAAGCAAGCAAGCAGGAATGGAGGGCTTGACGTACAAGGACACAGACATACTCACACAACCACTAAACATACCGACCACTTCGTGGATGGTCACCAATTACAATCATGAACACATACAAAATATAAAAAAGAGAGAGAGAAGAGGGATTTTCTTTTTTGAAATGCAAAGACGTCCGGGGTTTATATACATCCCATTCTCACTTCACTTTTTTTTTTTAGCGTAACCTTCACTACATGCAATTTTAAATTACTAAAAAAAAAATAGCTCGACATGTGTATTGGGTCCACATCCTGACTCTAACTTTCGTCCTTTATATAAGTTGATAAAAGCATGGCTCTTTTATAAGTTATTTATCGGGAAAATGCCAAAAACAAATCAGCTAGGTTAGGTTATTTACCACCCGTGTTTGATAATTAAATAAAAAAATTTCTTTTACATTTTGGATGAAAAAGTGAAAAAGACTATCTAAATAATTTAGAAAAAAATACTAAAAATCTTCTAAAGTTATTTTTCTACAATTTACTACCTGTATTTGAAAATCACATATTTTACCTCATTTGTAAATTTTAGATTAGTTCAGTGTTTATGTTCATATATTTTCTTTACTTTACTTCCTAATTTTTTCTTTTTCTAATGTGTCATATTTCATTTATGACATATTCCATTGATTACATAATAGAGTAAAAAAGTATTAATTTATTAATGATATATAAATAAA
The DNA here is from genome assembly GCA_031304145.1 of Cardiospermum halicacabum. Taxonomy (NCBI): domain Eukaryota; kingdom Viridiplantae; phylum Streptophyta; class Magnoliopsida; order Sapindales; family Sapindaceae; genus Cardiospermum; species Cardiospermum halicacabum. Next base: position 9,809,467 of record CM062393.1, read on the forward strand.
TAACTCAAAAAGTGTACCTAGCTATTAATAATGACATAAGAGTAAATAAGTTAGAAAATGACCTAATTTATAAAAGGAGATACTACAATTCTAAGCATGTCACTTCGACATGTTTTGGAATAGTTTTTATATAATGGATATAAAAAGATTAACGAGTTAAGGAGTCATCCAAATATTAAATTCATCCAAATATTAAATTCGTACGAAATTGGACATTTCAAATGGAATATATATGCAGACAAACCATAAAAGTTGTTTAAATTTAAAAAATCTTTAAAATCTTGAAAATTAAATACACCCAAACTTTAGAGGACTCTGCACAAATTCTTATTTAGACATTTTAAAACTTTCAAAAACCTTTCTAAAATACGGAAAATTGTGAAAATTGAACCTTTAAAACTTGAAGTTAAGTTCATGGGGTCCGAAATAGTTCATTTAAGTTTTACACAATGACAAAGTTTGATTTCATTTAATGAGCCCACTTTCCAAATTTACCCCTGAACTTAATTTTTATTTACAGAATTATTTATGTAAATATAAGAAATCGAATTAATAGCTGAAAGGACGAAATTGTCCCTGTGCTGGTTTCATCCCTTTTAGAAACACTGAACACCACTTCAGACAATCACGACCATTTCATCATATCCTTCACAATCGATGTCTAGTTATCATTTGATCATCGACATCAGGATTAATCATCGATTTTGGGTTTATATACATCCCATTCTCACTTCACTTTATTAAAACTACTAAATGAATAGCTCGACATGTGTATTGGGTCCACGACCTGACTCTAACTTTCGTCCTTTATATAAGTTGATAAAATGGTCCAGCATGGCTCTTTTATGAGTTTATTTGTTGGGAAAGTGCCAAAAACAAATCTGCTAGGGTTAGGTTTTTCATCTATTTACCATCTGTGTTTTTAATAATTAAATAAATAAAAAATTCGTTAGATTTTGGATGAAAAAGTGGAAAAGATTAATATATCTTTACTGTATATATTTAGAAAAAAAAAATAGTAAACACTTTCTAAATTTTTTTTTTCTAGGTGTTTGAAAATCACATAATTTACTTCATTTTTAAATTTTGGATTGGTTCATTGTTTATATTCATATATTTTCTTTATTTTACATTGTAAAGTTTTTCTTTTTCTACTATATCATAATTCATTTATGACATATTCCATTTATTACATAATAGAGTTAAAAAATATTAATTTATTAATGACATATAAGTAAATAACTCAAAAATAAACCTAGTATTAATAATGGCATAAGAGTATGATGCACCGGGCTTTCGGCATTGATTTTGGGTATGGAATTTAGGGCCAAATTTGACTGGTTGAAGCGAAACGGCGATCTGAATCAAACACATTACCTCTGGCGATGACCTATGATGCATTTCGGTGTTTCAGGATCGTTTAGAGCGGTTTTTTGAACTTTTATTATTTTAAGAGTTTTTTCGTAATTTTGGAATTATTTTGTTAGGGTTAAGAGTAAAGTCTTATAAAAGGGGTGTTTAGGGTTTCTAAGAGGCAGACTTGATATTATATTTTTCAGTAAATCAATTGAGCGAACGAATTGTTCCTCTTATTCAATTCGCAATACTCTTTCAGCCAATTCACACACGTTTCCGGCATCAGAGTATATAAGTTAGGAAATGACCTAATTTATTAAAGGAAATACTACAATTCTAAGCATGTCACATCGACATGTTTTGAAATAGTTTTATATAATGTATATAGAAAGATATTAATGAATTAAAGAGTCGTCAAAATACTAAATTCGTACGAAATTGGGTATTTCAAATGGAATATCTATATCCAAACAAACCAAAAAATTGTTTAAATTTAAAAATTTATTAAAAATGTTTAATAAATGAATCTCAACACTAAAAATTAAAATAAAATATATTATGAACTAAAAATTATAAGAAAATAATACATTATCTTTTTATTTCATTTTATATCTTACAACTACATTACTATCTCTTTATTCTTACTAAACATTCATCTCAAACTTCAACATTTAGTTTAAAAATTAATAGCTAATTGCTACCTCAATTACTAATATAATGGCCAGTGCAGACACGCTTTTAAGTTAGGAAAAACATACTAAAATTTTGATCTATAAAAACAAAATATGAATTATTGGACCATACCTATTAATGATAATATAGAATGACATTTACTTTTTAAAGATTTATTATCATATTTATTATTTTATTTTAAATCGTAATTTATAATACTTTTAATTTAATTATAGAACCCGGATTTTTTTAATAGTTTTTTTTTATAATTTTATAGTAATATAAAAATATTTATAAATTTGTAAACATTGAGGTATATAATTTCTCGATGCATATGTATAATTTTTTTTAAAAAATAACAGTTTGAAAAATGACCTAATTTTTGTATACAACAAAATTAAATATAAATAGATAACTTCTTAAAAATTTTGAAAATGATTATTTGAATTCCAACTTAAGTCAACTCTATTCAACTTATGATGGCCAAAGTTTATTCCACACGTGCTTGGCAATCAGATTATTAGCATCCACGCACAATAAACTAACAGATGTCAAGCCCATAAAAGCCCAAAAAAAGTTCATTTTGCTGTCAATTCAAACCGCAGTCGCAGTGGCAATTGTGGACAAAATAGTTGATTCTCCTCGTACCCACACGACACTGATATTGAAAGTGCTGTCATTAGCTTTATCTGGTTGACCACAACACCAGATTTACACATGCTCAAATTGACACTTATTGGAAGAAAAACAAAAGTTGATTATTTTATTTATTATAATAACTAAATATAACTGGGAGTGTTCCAAATATAGTAAAATTGTAAATATATATTAAATATTTTTTTAAAAATTATTTATAAAATAATAGAAAAATATTAAAAATTAATAAATTTCTACTCATATAATAAATTAAAATAATATAAAAATATATTATTTATGAAAAATAAAATATTAAATTAAAATAAAAAAGAGAACCTTGAAATTGTATTATATATATATTACCATAATTAATTACATGATAGGGGTCTGTGGTGCCAAATAAACCACAGCCAAATATCTGGCTAAGATTGCTTGAGAAAATAGCTTAAAAGTTTACAAAGATGAATTCTCAGAGTTTCTGCTCTAATGAGTAAAAATTGGATCCTTTTACGATCATCCCTATCTCCTATTTATAGGAGATATTTGAGTCCTATTTCTATTTGGATTGGGACTCCTTGTTTCCCTTGAATTCGGTCTCCTTTTATCAGATGGGCTTTAGGAATCCTAGGCCTGGTATGGTAAGTCTTCCTTTTCCGATTGGGATCTGGGAATCCTTGTTCAGTTAGGTAATCATTCGGTGGGCTGGTGTGCTCTGGTTTGGGCTCTGCTGGGCTCGGCCGAGTTGAATCTGCATTGGACCTTTGGCTCCATTTCGGTCGAGCCTGACTTCGGCCTTTGATTCCTGGGCCTTTGATTCCCTTTCGGCCGAGTATAGTTCTTCGGGTACCTCTTCTGTCTTCGGCCGAGCTTGGTTGCGGACTTTGATCCCCTTTGCATGTTCTGTCCTTCGACTATGATGCCTTATGGTCATTTTCCCACCACAGTAATCCCCCATTGCCATGGCTTGAATCTTTCGAGCATGGCAATCTATGTCAATTTCGGTCGAGTTTTGGTTGTGTCTGATCTTGGTTCTCGACCGATATTTCTCTAGTTTCTTCGGTGGGCCACGTCAGTCCTGGTTGTCTTGTCTCAATTAGTTTTGGCTGCTTCTCGACTGTTGTGCCCTAGATTTTGCCATCATGGTGGCTCCTCGTCTGCCGTGTCCAAGATTTGCCATCATAGCAGCTGCCCTATAAATAGGTTGGTGATTTCTCTCTCTCTCTTCACTATGCTCTTTTCTGCTTTCTCTCACTAACAAGTTTGAAGCTTTTCATCTTCTTCCTCCGAATCTGCTGCTGTTCTCGTCGGTGACGTTCCGTCGTGGTGTTTTCCGGCTTCTTACAGGTTAGTTCGCCTCTGACTTGTTCTTCGACTTTCTATTTCGTTTTAGTTTAGGATTCTGACGTTTTTGAGGCTTTAGGGTTTCGTCTGTTATTCATAAGTTTTTTTTTTTTGACTGTTCATCTGCTTTGTTGATTTCTGATTTTTGATTTTTGACTTTGGCTTTTGATTTTGATCCTGCCTGCTTATGTTTTTTCTTCTTTTGTTTGTACTAACTCGGTCGAGTGTCTCTAACCTGCTGTTTATTCTCGGTCGATTGTAGATGTCTACTGACTCTTTGGGTACGTCTACTTTTGGCGGTTTAACTTCTGAGTTCTCGACCGCGGAGGAGGTGGGGGAGGAGTGTTCATCGGTTCGCAATTCTCCGGCCGAGTCTAGTCCCCAGGGCATTTTGCCTCCTTTCTTCAATGTTAGGAGCACTATGACCATGGATGAGTTGGAGTCGGCCTTCTTTACCTATAAATTCCCAGGCTGGATTCGGGCTAGATTGCCCGAACCCGAAGAGAAGGTGGATGATATGCTGGCGGATGGCTGGGAACCTTTCTACCTTCGTCATTTCAAAATAGGACTTAGGTTTCCAATCATGGGTCTGGTCGAGGAATTGTGTTCTTTGTGCCAGATTCATCCGAGTCAGCTGACTCCTATGGCTATTAGGCTTCTTCTTTGTGTCGATCGTTTGAAGGAGAAGTTCAATTTGGAATTTTCGGTTGACGATTTCTTCTACTCGTATTTCGTGAAGCGTGAGAATCCAGAATTCGGCCGATACGTCTTGAATGCTCGAGCGAACGCCCAACTCTTAGTCTTAGGTTTTTCTTCCAACGAGACTCGATGGAAGGATAAATATTTTTTTTGTCAAAGGCGTTACCCGTTTGGGGAAGGGGTTGGGTTATCCTCCCTTTTGGCGTGATTCTTGTAGGTTTCAATATTTTCATTTTTATTTCGGGCGAACGTTCTAGTCGATTGATTTTTCTTTTCTTTTTCAGCATACTTTGGGACAAAGAACTGCAGATCTTCTCCTCGGGCGCAGACTAGGAGTGAGGCCATTCTTGCTATTCCGGCCGAGTCTCGGGAATACAAGGTGCTTTTGGGTGAGCTGTCTGTCAGCCGTCTCTGGGCTTTTACCAGAACAAGTAAGTTGTTTGTGTTGTGTTTCAAGTTCCTTCGATCGAATTTTGCTGATGTTTGTCTTTCCAGAGTTATCTGACTACGTGATGTCCAAGCCTGAGGGTCAGAGAGCTTTGGCCATGCGGGCCATCATGCGCCAGATCCTGGCGGAACAAGAGAAGGCCCATGCGCCTGGTCCTGCTGGGAATGAAGGGCCGGTCAAAGAGCGACCTGAGCCGGCCGTCGAGCCTGTCCGTCCGAGTCCTGTTCCTTCGGAAGCTGCTGAGGCTTCTCGTCCGACCGTTCCGGAGGGTTCTCGGAAGCCTTCACGCTCCTCGGCGGCGAAGGAGAAGCGGCCGATGGCGGGTGGCGTGGCGCCGGCCAAGAAGCGGACCAAGCATATTGGTCAAAAGCCTCGTGGCGATTGTCGTCACGTGATTGACTTCCCAGGGGATTCCTCTACTAGGGAGATATCGGCCGAGATGATTGCGGCCGCGGACGGTTTTTTCTTTCCCCAGGACGAGGAGTGGTTGGAGTCCTTGTCCTTTACAAAGTTCTACGAGATGTCTATCTCGAGCCTTTATAGGGTAAGTTCGTCTCTTGTTTGTTCTTTTAGGTGGTTTCTTTGCTTACCTTCTTTATCTTCAGGGGCTCCAAGGGGCGGTTGGTATGCGCAAGCATTTTGGCCCTGTTTTGCGGGACAGGCGGGCTCTTGAGGCTAAGTATCAGTCTGCCTCGGCCGAGTTAAAGGCGACTCAGGATGACTTGGGCAAAACAGTGGCTCAATGTGCTGAGGCTGTCAGCCGAGTTGAGAGGGTGGAGGCTCATAACGCTAGGCTAGAGGCCTCGATTGCTTCGAAGGATGCGGAGCTAAAGCGCCAAGCGGCGGAGCTGGAGGAGTTGAGGGCGGCGAAACAAGCCTCACTCGGTCGAATAGAGGAGCTCGAGAGCCGCGTTGAGAGCCTTACCATCGAGGCAGCCCAAACCGAAGTCGTGATCAGGTCCTTTTCTTTGGAGCAGGTCATCAAAGGATCTTTGACTCCTGAGTCTGCTCAGAAGAAACTGGACGCATTGGCTGCTCTTCGTGAGGAGAGTTGAGCGAGTATCGTGTACCTTTTTCGATTTTTTTTTTTTTGTGTACTCGTTGTAACCCTCCCCCCCTTTTTGATTAATGAAATTTTATCTTTCCTTACTTTGTGCTGAATTTGTTTGTGAGGGGTGTAATCCCCCAGCTGTTTAATTGCGATTTAAGCATATTATTTCTACGCTCACCGTTCTTGATTTTTGTTGATCTTTTCGACCGGTCTGCTTCAAGGATTTCTGGGTTGCCCTTTGGACAGTTTTTGCTCTTTGAGCGGTTGGTCTTCACCCGAGACCCTCCAGATTTACCGGGGGCTTGCCTTTGGCAATTTTTGGGTTGCCCTTTGGGCAATTTTTGCATCGCTCATTGAGCGGTTTCGTCTTCGCCCGAGACCCTCCAGATTTACCAGGGGCTTGCCTTTGGCAATTTTCGGGTTGCCCTTTGGACAATTTTTGCATCGCTCATTGAGCGGTTTCGTCTTCGCCCGAGACCCTCCAGATTTACCAGGGGCTTGCCTTTGGCAATTTTCGGGTTGCCCTTTGGGCAATTTTTGCATTGCTCATTGAGCGGTTTTGTCTTCGCCCGAGACCCTCCAAATTTACCAGGGGTTGCCTTTGGCAATTTTCGGGTTGCCCTTTGGGCAATTTTTTATCGCTCATTGAGCGGTTTTATCTTCGCCCGAGACCCTCCAGATTTACCAGGGGCTTGCCTTTGGCAATTTTTGGGTTGCCCTTTGGGCAATTTTTGCATCGCTCATTGAGCGGTTTTGTCTTCGCCAGAGACCCTCCAGATTTACCAGGGGCTTGCCTTTGGCAATTTTCGGGTTGCCCTTTGGGCAGTTTTGCATCGCTCATTGAGCGGTTTATCTTCGATTGCGAGTGTTTCGAGGAAAATGGGCTATTTTTATTGCTTTAAGATGTGGCCTCGTCAAAAACCCTGCTTGGGGAAAAGAGTGCCTGTTATTACAGATATTGTTACATTAGAATTGATACCTCTTTAGGTGGTGGATGTTCCAGCTGTGTTCCACCTCTTTCCCTTCTCTAGTGAGCAATTTGTAGGATCCTTTTCCTGATGCGCGCTCTATTTGGTATGGCCCTTCCCAACTTTCGGCCAATTTGCCATGGCTCTGATTCCTTGTGTTCTGGAAGACTTTCCTGAGTACCCAGTCTCCAGGTTGGAAGGCTCGGGCTTTGACCTTTTGTTGTATCGCCTTGCTATCCCCATTTGGTATTCGGCTATTCTTCGCTGTGCGCTTTCTCTTTTTTCATCCGAAGTGTCTCTCTCGAAAGCCAGGACTTGTTCGTTGGCCCTTTCATTTAGCCTTTCTTGGGGTGATAGGACTTCTGTTGGGAGTACTGCTTCTGTTCCGTATACCATCGAGAAGGGGGTTTGCAACGTTGAAGTTCTAGGGGTTGTTCTGAATGCCTAGAGGACTTCGGGAAAGGCTTCGGGCCACAATCCCTTGGCTCCTTCCAGTTTTTTCTTCAGCGAGTCTACCACTGCCTTGTTGGATGCTTCGGCTTGGCCGTTGGCTTGGGGGTACCTTGGAGTCGAGTAAGTAAGTTTTATGTTTAATTGGTTGCAGAAGTCTTTCAGAGTCTGCGCTATGAATTGAGGGCCGTTGTCAGTGATAATTTCCCTTGGTATGCCGAATCTGCAGATGATGTGCTTCCAAATAAATTTCTGTACTTCTTGCTCTCGGACTCTCTCCAGTGCTTCGGCCTCTATCCATTTTGTGAAGTAATCGGTTACCATTAGTATATATCTTTTTCGACCCTGCGTGGATATTGGAAAAGGCCCGATGATATCCATCCCCCATCTGTCAAACGGCCATGGAGAGGTGATGCTGTGTAGATTTCCGGCGGGAAGGTTGGAGTAATTGGCGTGTCTTTGGCATTTGTCGCACTTTTTTACAAGTTCGGCCGCATCTGTCTTCATGGTTGGCCAGTAGTATCCGGCTCTGTGCGCCCTAAATGCCAGGCTTCTTCCTCCGGAATGGTTTCCGGCTGATCCTTCATGGAGTTCTTTCAGCACTAGCTCGGCTTCAGGGAGGGAGATGCAATTTAGGAAGGGACCACCTATGGATCTTTTAAAAAGTAACCCTCCGATGATGCAAAACCTGGCAGCCTGGGCTCGCAGTTTCCTTGCTTCTGCCTTGTCTTCAGGTACTTGGCCGTGATTGATGTAATTGGCGATTGGGGTTCTCCAGTCACTTCGTTCTATGGTCAAGGTTTCTTCGTACTCAATGGTTGTTTTGGGAAGGAAGGCGTATACAATTGGTCCCGTCGGCTCGTCTTTATGCATCGAGGCTCCGAGGTTTGCCATAGCGTCGGCCCTCTCGTTTTCTTCTCTTGGGACCTGTTTTATTGTGGCCTTCTGGAAGCGCTTCATAAAAGTTTTGGCTATCTTCAGATATTTGGCCATCTTTTCGCTTTGGGCTTGGTATGTACCAATTATTTGATTCACCACCAGCTGGGAGTCGCATTTGATCGTCAAATTGTGCGCTCCACTTTCTTTTACAACCCTTAACCCTGCTATAAGGGCTTCGTATTCGGCCTCATTGTTGGTGGCTGGGAATTCGCATCGGATTGCTTGAAGTATTGGGGGTAGATTTGGGGGCCTGAGATATACTCCTAGGCCGCTGCCGCTTTGTCTGCTGGTCCCGTCTACTTCTAGTATCCATTCGTCAGTTGAGGGTGTTATCAGCTGGTTAACATCGACCGAGGCTGTTTCGGCCGGTGGAGCTTCCTCGAAGTCAGCCATGAAATCTGCCAGAGCTTGAGATTTGATCGCCCTCTTTCCCTCGAAGGATATGTCGTGCTCGCTAAGTTCTAGGGCCCATTTCATTAATCTTCCGGATTTTTCGGGTGAATGGATGGCGCTTCGGAGGGGTAGCGCAGTTATGACCGCAATTGGATGCCCTTGGAAGTATGCTCGAAGTTTTTTTGCAGCGAATATAAGGCTCAGGATCGCTTTTTCCAGGGTAGGATATCTGGTTTCGGCCGATGTTAGGGTTTTGCTTGCAAAATAGACTGGCTGTTGTTTTCCCCCGATTTCTTTGACCAGAACGGCGCTTGCTGCAATTTTAGAGTGCGCCAGGTATAAGTAGAGTTTTTCGCCGTCTTCTGGTTTGGCCAAGAGTGGAGGGCTGGTCAAGAAATCTTTGATATCTGCCAGAGCTTTGCTGCATTTATCTGTCCACTCAAATTCCTTGGATTTTTTGAGGGCCTCGAAGAAAGGCTGAAATTTTTCTGAAGCTTTAGGAATGAATCGGGTCAGTGCGGCTAGCCTTCCAGTAAGCTTTTGCACGTCCTTCTTGCTTCGAGGTTCTGCTATGTTCAGGATGGGTCTTATCTGATCCGGGTTGGCCTCGATTCCCCTCTTCGTGACTAGATATCCCAAGAATTTTCCCGCTTTGACTCCGAATTGACATTTGGTGGGGTTGAGCTTCATGTTATATTTTCGGAGTGTCTCGAAAGCCTGGCTCAAATGATGTACATGGTGATCCGCGTCCTCGGATTTGACTAGCATGTCGTCGATATAGACTTCCATGGTTTTTCCCAACTTATCAGCGAACATTTTATTCATGAGCCTTTGGTATGTGGATCCTGCATTTTTTAGGCCGAAGGGCATTACTTTGTAGCTGTAAATCCCCCTCTCCGTGATGAAGGCAGTTTTTTCTTGATCGTTAGGATGCATCAAGATCTGGTTGTATCCTGAGTAGGCGTCCATGAAGCTCAACATCTCGTAGCCCGCAGTTGCATCGATGGTGAGGTCGATGTGTGGCAACGGGAAGGGATCTTTTGGGCACGACTTATTCAGATCTGTGAAGTCGATGCAGACCCTCCATTTCCCATTCTTTTTCTTGACGACCACCACATTAGCAAGCCAGTCTGGGTACTGGACTTCTCTGATGGATCCGTTTGCGAGGAGTTTTTCAACCTCCTCGTTGATAATTTTGTTTCTTTCAGGGGCGAACCTTCTGCGTTTCTGTTTGACTGGTTTCGCGCCTTCTTTCACATTTAGTTCGTGGGTTATGATTGTTGGGTCAATCCCAGTCATGTCCTTGTGTGACCAGGCAAAGCAATCCTGGTTGGCCTTGAGGAAGCCTATCAGCTTTTCCCGTTCCTGGCCCTCTACCGCGGCTCCAATTTGCACTGTTTTTGCCCCTTCTTGATCCAGGGGGACTTCGTCTACTTCGTCTTCAGCCGGACTTCGGAGTGTGCTTGGCCGAGACGGTAATTGCTATTCTCCGACCCCCTTCTTTAAGCAGTTAGCGTAGCATTCCTTTGAGGAGCTTTGTTCACCCTTTATTTGTTTTATCCCTCGCGGGGTTGGGAATTTGATGAGTTGATGATATGTAGATGGGACTGCCTTCATGTCGTGTATCCAGGGTCTTCCGAGTATCACATTGTACGCGGACCTCGAGCTTATCACGAGAAAGGTTGTGTGCAGATTGATCCCTTCTGTGAATACTGGTAGTTCGATCTCCCCAATTGTTGAGGTGGCTGTACCGTCGAAGCCGATAAGGGAGACGGCCTTTCTGCGCATCATTCTCTCGTCCAGTTGCATATTCTTGAATGTTTCTAGGAATAGTATGTTGGCCGAGCTTCCGTTGTCCACCAAAACTCTTTTTACGGTTAAGTTTGCTATCGAGATTTTGATCACTAATGCGTCGTGGTGCGGCGCGTTGATCCCTTTGGCCTCTTCTTCTGTGAAGGTGATAGAATGATTATCGGCCGTGGGTCCGTCTCTAATATTATAAATACTGAGGGAGTTTCTCAACTTTCTCTTTGCCGCCGAGCTGGTTAATCCGCATATTTCGGATCCCCCTGCGATCATGTTGATCACCATTTCTTCTTCCGCGTTTGCGACCGGGTTCGTTTTTGGAGATCGGCGATTTTTATCGGCCTCGGCCGCGATTTCCCGCCCTTTTTCGGATAGATATTCCCGTAGGTGACCTGCTTTTATCAGCTCGGCGACTTCCCTCTTAAGAGTCCAACAGTCGTCGGTGTTGTGGCCATGGTCTCCATGGAACTGGCAGTATAGTGATTTGTCTTTCCATGTTCCTGCGGGGTTCACTGGTTTGTCGGGCCATCTGACTCTGTCCCCCATCCCTTTGAGAATTGCAAGGGTTTCTCTTGTGGGAATGGTGAGTGGGTAAGGTAGCAATTCTTTTCTCCTCCGGCTGTGTTCGGGGTAGTCTGGTCTCAAAGAATTGCGGCCGGTATAATCCGGTCTAGATGGGCCGCTGCGGTCAGACTCTTTTAAGTCGTTTCTTGGCCTTTCAGTTCGGCCGAAATTCCCAGTACTGTTTCGGCCGCGGGAGCCTGGTGTACTTTGGGAGTTTCTATGATTTCTGGGCTGGAGCTCCTCCTCATATTCCATTGCGTCTTCGGCTCTTTCTAGAACTTCTTCGAAAGTGCGGGGTTTGATTAACTTTAAGCTTTCGTAGAACTTGGAAGTCTTTAGCAAGCCCTTGATGAAAGCTTTGGTGGCGCTCTTGTCTCGGCAGTCGGGAATGGCCATTTTGGTTTCCTTGAATCTTCTTACATATTGTCTGAGATTTTCGGCTCCCCCTTGTTTTAGATCATACAGATCATCTACGTCTTTCTCCTTCTTTCTGCTGTCTGAGAAGTGGTTCACGAATTTAATGACCAATGATGAGTATGACTTGATGCTCTTCTCTGGTAGGGCCGAGTACCACCTTTGGGCGGTTCCTGTCAAGGTGGAACCAAAACTCTTACACATGATTGCTTCCATATCTTCTTCTGGGATATTGCAGGTCCCCATGCGATTTTTGTATCCGGCGATATGGTCCTCAGGGTCTGTTGTCCCATCATACGGTTTCATGTTTGGAATTGAGAATCTTTTGGGCATCTTTGTTTCTAGGATCCATGATGTAAAGGGCATGTCGGAATATCGCATTGTCGACGACCTCATCGTGATTCGTCTTCCTGAGGTTCTCTGTGCTAGGTCTTTGAGCTCTCTGATTTCCTGATCACGACGCCTTTCTCGGTCCTTACGGGTTGATTTTGGGCCTCTGGCCCCTTCATCGGAACTGCTCGTATCGCGACGATCAATGTTTTTACGGCTTTGCGTCGATCCATCGCTTTCTTCTGATGTCTCCTCGTTGGAGTCCTCAAAGTTGAGCTTGCGCTTCCGGAGGGGAGAGTATTTCCGGTTTGGTTGCCGAGCTTTTTCCTTGGTGAGGTTCGTAGATTTCCTTCTGGATTCCGCTTCTTTCTTCCATTGCTCCTTCTCTTCTTCAACCTTCCTCAACATCTCTGTCATGATTGCCAGCTGTTCCTCAGGTGTCTTCAGAACTTGATCTTCCACGTCGGTGGTATTAGGGTTTAGTGGAGCCATGTCTGGTAAGAACAGATGCGGAGAATAATTGTAGATGGAATTTGGAATTTTCAAGAAACCTTAACCTTGTGTGTGAGGTTCGTAGCCCCACGGTGGGCGCCAAACTGTGGTGCCAAATAAACCACAGCCAAATATCTGGCTAAGATTGCTTGAGAAAATAGCTTAAAAGTTTACAAAGATGAATTCTCAGAGTTTCTGCTCTAATGAGTAAAAATTAAAAATTATCCTTTTACGATCATCCCTATCTCCTATTTATAGGAGATATTTGAGTCCTATTTCTATTTGGATTGGGACTCCTTGTTTCCCTTGAATTCGGTCTCCTTTTATCAGATGGGCTTTAGGAATCCTAGGCCTGGTATGGTAAGTCTTCCTTTTCCGATTGGGATCTGGGAATCCTTGTTCAGTTAGGTAATCATTCGGTGGGCTGGTGTGCTCTGGTTTGGGCTCTGCTGGGCTCGGCCAAGTTGAATCTGCATTGGACCTTTGGCTCCATTTCGGTCGAGCCTGACTTCGGCCTTTGATTCCTGGGCCTTTGATTCCCTTTCGGCCGAGTATAGTTCTTCGGGTACCTCTTCTGTCTTCGGCCAAGCTTGGTTGCGGACTTTGATCCCCTTTGCATGTTCTGTCCTTCGACTATGATGCCTTATGGTCATTTTCCCACCACAGGGTCAACAACGAGATGGGATGTAGGGCACTGTCCTGCAGTACAATAGTGTATTTTAAGAAAGATATAATATATATATTATATAATGTTATATTTTATTGAAAATTTAATTTTATTTATGATATTTTATTTAATTTTAAAAATATATAATATAAATTATATACTAATATAATATATTCGTACTATGATGATATGTTATATTACGAAATCAACTTCAATACCTATTAATAAAGCTGATTTAAGCATTTTAATTAATTTTCAGCATCATTAACTATTTTTTAATTAAAATATATTTATTTACTATTTAAGAGAAAAAACAATTGAATTGGATTTTTTGTTTTTTAATTTCATACTAATACTATATATGTAGATTAAAAAGAAATGTCTTGTTTTAGTCGAAAATTCATTTTTAAGATTAATTTAGGAAGTTTTTATTTATAGATCATAATTTATATATATATATATATATATATATATATGAAAGTTTAACTTTTATTCACATATTTTAAAATTTTAGTTTTCATTTTACAGATTTAGTTTTGGAAAATATCTCACCATTGTTGAATGTACTATAATTATTTATCTTAAGAAGAATAGTCTATAAGTTTATAGATATTTTGGAAGTTTTGTGTTATTTGGTGTGCACATAAAGTTTTTGAAAAATTAGGGATGGAAATAAAACGTTAATAGACAAATTTTAATTTTTTTTGTTTCAAACACATTATAAATTCAAATGTGTGAGACAAGTTTTAAATAGTTTTTTAAAATTATTATTTTAATTCAAATCCTAGTTATTTGTAGTTATATATATATAATTTAATTATCATATATTATTTTTTAGAATTTGATGATAAATTTATGGGAAAATTATATAAAATAATCTAAATAAAATTTAAAATTTCAAAATTAATAAAAAAAAGTTTTATTTATATCTTTTATTCATTTAAACTTTGAGTTTCAAAAATAACTTTTCACAGCTGTGAAGGGGCTCTTTCCACTATGTGAAGTGTTATCTTCACATTTATGAAAAGCTATTTTTGAAAAGTGAAAGTTTGAAAAATTGTTTTTGTGAAGTTTTTAAAATTGGACTATATAATACTTCCTCCGATTTTTTTTTTAATTGCTACACTTACTATTCAAACGCTATTCATCAATCATTTTGTTTTACATATGATTTTTTATCTATAAGAAAAAATATAGTCAAGTCAGATCTTATTTTGTTCATCTTAATGTCTATATTTCAAATCTAAAATTCTCATCATTTTTAATTATATAATTAAAGATATTTATCGTTAAAATTAAACATAACAAACCGTACATATGAAAGTGTAGCAATTAAAAGAAATGGAGAAAATACAAATAAAAATTATAAAAGAACAAAAATGAAATTCTCCACAGATTAATTTAACAAAGAAATTATGTTAACTAAATTCACAGTGGCTAATTACTTTGTGTATCATTATTCTAACTATATTAGTTTATGACTTCTATACTCTATTGGATAGAAAATACTCAAACCCTTTTTAATTTTTTGGATTTGGGGTCCTAATATTTTTATTAAAAATTAATTTGACAAATAAATGGTTTATTTAAATAATTAAATTATTAAATAACTTATTAAAATAAATTTTAAACACAATGTAATTCTAAATATATCTTTAATTATTTCTAATTATAAATTATCTATTATTTTATTTTATAAAATAATAACTCATTATTATTTTACAAATTGTGATGAAGATTTATTATATGAAGTGGGGACGTGCCATTGTTTTTTTATTTTTATTTTTTTTCATAAATTCACACATAATTAATCAATAATTAAAATAATACCGGAGGAAACAAACTAGTTACATTAATTGAACAAAACTAGTACAAGAAGTTGATAACAAATCGAGACATAACACAACAATTATTGAAGAGCTTACATCAGACCCTGGCACACGACACAACATGAGCAGCAAAGAGACAAAAACAAGATCAAGACGCAAAAATGATTTTGGGTGAAAGAGAGGCGTTCACAGATACCAGTGTGTAAAGCTCATCTGGTTGGCCTGAAAAAATGATTTTGGGTGGCTCTGTGGCCATTGAAGGTTTGATGTCACAGCCGTTGGTGATCCGTTTGCTTTTGAAGTAAGCACTCATGTTGACAGTAGGAATGAACATACCGATGTTCCGATCGACCCCATTACAAACAGCACAGCAAAGAAAGAGAGAGAGAGAGAGAGATAGTTTTGTTGGTGTGGTTTTGAAATGTGAGAAGGGAGAGGGTTTATATAGAGCCGATTCTCACTTAATCAGTGTGAACGTCATTACATGCATAGGTCCCCATTTTAAACTCGTAAACGAAGCTTGACTCAAGTCTTCGTCCGTATTGGCGATGGGTTTCATCACAGCCGTACATTTAATTTTTGTTAAAATGCGTACCACTACCACCTGCAAGATATGGACAATACTACTGTTTTTGCTGGGTCCACACGTACGTGTATGCTGACGTTTTGAGTGGTTTTATCTCATTTTCTCGTCAGTTTCTTTCAACTAGATGTTTAGAAGTGCGGTAAGCTCTATATCCTCAGCCATTTTTACAACGGTTCCAATATGTAGTTACCATTCACACGTATGGGAATGCCTAGTATCTTTTATTATTTTTTAATAACAATTATTTGTGTTTTCTATCTATAATTATCATATTTTTAAAAAAATTTTTATTTGACGGAAGATGTTTGAAGGGTGTAAATATTTCTTTGAATATTTATTTAATAGTTTTTTTTTAATATTTTTAATTTGTTTATAATTAAAGATATTACTGTATTATATTATTTAGTGTTTTTAATATTTTAATATTTCAAATTATTTCATTCATATTAAGATTTTAGAAGAATAATTTAGATTCACAATTATATTGTTACAGCAATATTTTTGACTGGGTTCTGATTATAATTAAAACTCTATTTTTTCCTCAGTTCTTATATGTTAGAAAAAGAAAAAAATATAGAAAGAGAGAATAAATTATTATCAAATAAAAATATATATAAACCTAATAGTTTTGATCTGAGTGTTGAAATTATGAATTGGAATTAAAAATAATGTAACAATTGCTGAAAATGTTGCTGTTGCTGTTGCTGAGAATGTCGCTGTGAAGATATATGGAGATATAAATATGACATAGAGAAGAGAGTAAATCATATAAGAGCATACTCTTGCGCTCCATATTAATTTTAGATTTTTCATTTTGAGTCAGGATCACCTGTACGAACTTATTTTCGGATGAAAAAAATCTCATACTAATAAAATTTTTCTTAATATTTTATATACAATTTTAGAAGATTTAGATAAATGGAAATTGAATATGAGAAAGAAATTTATATTTTTCTTAATCTCATACTTATACAAGGCATGAATGGATCAATTACATCTGGAATGATTTTTCCTATTACCAAAGGATTCATTGGGGTGGACATTGCGGAAACAAATAAAGATAGAGAGAAATCAGTAAGAAGAGAGATTTTATTTTCGGGGTGATTTTGAAATACAAAGGAGCAGGGACTTTATATAGACCGAACACTCATCTAATTGACCATATATCCCGATTTTCGGGACACGTCTGTAATCAAATATTAGAATTTTCACACGGCTTTAACAATGTTCTAATATTGTTTTATCTCTTTCACCTCCCCATTATAATGTTATAAGTATTTTTACTTTTATCCATGTTTGAATATAATTACTTTGGAGACTGAAGTACTTATTTCTTCTCTCTCTAAGTTGAGAGTAAAGTACTTTCTCTCTATGAATTGAGTCATATAGGTAAGTTTTCTTTTTAATCTCTCAATACAATTTTGTTCGTTTTATCTCTCATAGAAGTGTTATTTCATATCACTAGATAATTATATATCCTTTAAATAGTCATTTTATTTCAATAATTGGATTGTATGTATAAATTTAAAAATATCAATACATAAATAAAAAAATTAAAAAAACAAAAACCTAAATTTGATTAAATGGGATAAATTTATTTAATTTTATAGGTACTAAACTAATTTATAATTTTTTTCCTTTTTTTCTTTAAGTTAAAAAATATAATAAATAAAATACAGTTAAACATCCCAACAACTGCAATTCTATATAATAGTAATTTACTATAACAACTATATTTCTTTAGGAACTAATTTTTATATGTTATTTTAATAATCTATATTAATAAGTTGCTTATAACAAAAACAATCGTAATGTGAATAGAACATTGGGTATAAAACTCATCCTCTATGATGGCTTACCCATGTGTAATACATTTTTTTTCCAGTTAAAAGACCTTCACTGTATGCATTTTTAAACTCCTAAATGAATATCTCTAACATGTGTCTTCACTTCACATCATGACTCTAACTTTCTTTCTTTATAAGTTAATAAAAGGTGTAATGTAACTGTGCGTACCAACAGTTGTGTTAAATTTTCACTTAGATACTCCAACTTTGTTAGTTTTTATATAAGTACTCCAACTTTGTTAGCTTTTATATAGGTACTTCAACTTGCAAATAACAGGTCATTTAAATCATTCAGTTGACATGACGCGTTTAAGTGCCTATATGAAACCTCATAAAGTTAGAGTACCTATATAAGAATTAATTTGTAAGTTGGAGTACCTATATGAAGCCTTGTAAAGTTGGAGTACGTAAGTGAAAATTTTGCACGCTGTAAATACCAAAAGTTACATTATCCCTTAATGAATCGATCTAGCATGTCTCTTTTATATGGTAATTTATTTTATACATATCAAACTTTAGACTTTAAAATGGTTAATTTCAAAAACCACCCAACTTTTTAAAAACATTTTATTTCTTGTATTTGATTTTGTAAACTTCTATTAAACCACCCAAAATCAAAATCATATGTGCTTTTGGTGATTAATGGATGGTTTTAATATTTTTGAGTAATTTTACTAATTATTTAGTTTTTATAATTTTTAATAATTTTTAAATTTTTTGTTTAATAATTTTAGTAATTTATAAATATTTATAAAATAATTTAAATAAGATTTTATTTTTTATTTTTAATTTTATCTTAACTAAACAAAAAAATTTATAGTTATAGAAAATTTAATTTTAAATTCATTAATTTTAGTAATTTATATTTTGATGTCTAACGTTTATTTTTAATAAAAATAAATACATTATATTTTAAATATTTTAATTTTTTAGTTTATTATTTTTTTTTTAAAATTAATAACTTGTTGGTTGTGGTGCCAAATAAAACCACAGCCAATATAAGGCTAAGATTCCTTGAGAAAATAGCTAAAAGCTTAGAAATAGATTTGAAGAGAGTTTGTTCTAATGAATAATCCCTATCGGATCCCTTTACAATAATCTTTATCTCCTATTTATAGGGGATATTTGGGTTCCTTTCCCATTAGGACTTGGTCTTCTAATTTATGTTGGACTTGAACTCATTATATTTGGAGAATGATATCTCAATTGGAATTGATTCTGGAAGCCGTATGTGAAGCGGATTGGGCTTGGGCCCTTTTCTATTGTCTAGAAGGCTGCTGAGTTCATGTCGTCTTTCTTTGGCTGCAAATGGTAGTTGGGCCTCTTGAGCATGTTTCGGACGAAGGCCTGTTAGGCCTGCTTCGGCCGAAGGCATGTTAGGCCTGCTTCGGCCGAAAGCCTGCTGTGGGGGCAAACTGTTTCGGTCGAAGGCTTGATTCTCGACGTACTATTTTTGACTCGTTAGGCTTTAGCTCTTGATGTATTGGAGTGTCCCGAGATGGTTTTGAACAGAGCCTCTTGGGCCTAGTATGCTACTTGTTCGGCCGAAATAGCTATGGTCGAAGCACTCTTTCGGCCGAATTGACATGGTCTTGGGCTTTGGCCTATTTTGCTTGTGAAACTCTGAAACCTTAAACTTTTTGGGTTGTTACAACCTTACCTTCAACCCTTAAAGCTCGTAGGTTATTTTCCCACTACATTAGTTTTAATTTTATTAAACTACAAGTACAATCAATAATTTTTAATTTTTTTTAATTATATAGTTTAAATAGTTTTAATAAAAAATTAGTTTTTTATATTTATTTTTTTTAGAAAAATAAATATTAAATATATCAATATTTTTTATTACTTTTTAATTTTAAAAATGTTTATTTATTGATATTTATTTTAAAAATCTATAAAATTATATTACAACAATAACACAAAATATTTTAATAAATTGTCAAACATACCTATAATTAAATAATCTCTGACTGTAGGTGTTAGTAAATTAAAAAATAAAAATTAAAAAATTAAATTATTAAAAAGTACTTAAACAAATATTTAAAATTTATTAAATCTACACAATAATTTTTTTTATTTAGTAAAATTTTAAAATAAAAATTAAATCTTAATTTTATTTTAAAATTAACCCACTCATGATTTTTCAAATTAACCCATATATATATATATTATTTAAGTTATCTATAACTCTTATATTTTGTTAAAAATAATAATATTATTTTATTTTATTTTTTAATATTTTTTAACTTAAAGAAAAAAGAAAGACAAGATATAAATTAGTTTAGCCCAATTAATTATTTTTTTTTTCTTTTAAAAAAAAATAGTTTTTCATCTATATAGGTATTTCTAAATTTATTGATACAACCCAATTATGAAATTAAAGGACTATATTTACAGCTAAAGTAAACCAGTGCCTATTTACATAAATGACTCTACTAAAAACGAGATAAAACAAACACATGTATGGTTACCTAAAATGACATTATTAAGAACAAACCAAAATTTCTACCTGCACAAAATGATTATATCACAATATATTTAGTGAGAGAAAAATGAACATATTCTGGGAGAAACAACATAAATAAACATGAAACAACATCATGTAAAAACCACTTATCACATCAGAATATGAAGGTTAGACGTTAGAGAGACGAAAATTATAAATAAATATAAACATCGACATAACACTGCGTGAAAACATTTATAACATCATGATATCTGAGTCAATCAAGTGAGAGTTGAGTTTATATAAGAGTAATACTATATATTCTATTATTTATATTTATTTTTGCGGCCTATTTTTACGTGATACTATATCATTGGATATAATTTTTTTAATAATTAATACATTTACTTCTTCAGCCAATCAGTTCTTACCATACAAAAGTAGACAGAGAAATTAATAAAATGAGTAAGCTATCAATTATTACTCCTCTATATGTTCTCTTTGCATTAATCTCTCTTCTTATATACTATTTTCTCTCTACAATGTCAATAATGATCCTTTAGTGGTAGGAAAAATCATTAATGACGTAGTTGATGCATTTAGGCCTAGTATGAATATGTCTGTGTCATTCCATAACAAACATGTTACCAACGGGAGGGCTTGACATGGCACACGTTCATAACAAGCTTGACGTAGACATACTCACACTAGGACTGAATATATCCACCACGATCACACAGAAAATATAAAAGAGCAAAAGAGAAGAGAGAATAGAGATTTTCTTCTTGGTGTGGTTTTGAAATGGAAAGACGTCGAGAGTTTATATAATCCCATTCTCACTTCACTTTGTTAGAGTAACCTTCACTACTAAATGAATAGCTCGACATGTGTCGAGCTTCACGTCATGACTCTTTATTTTAATCCTTTATAAGTTGATGAAATGGTCCAGCAGGGGCTCTTTTGTAAGTTTATTTATTTATACATATCAAACTTTAGACTTTTAAAAAGCCTATTAGATCTACTCAGCAAATCCAATAATTATGAATATATTATTATTTAAATCAGTAATAGTGCAACTTTTGAAATTAATATCTGTATTATAGATGTATAGATGGATTTGTGAGAGTATAAAGGTTGAGAACATGCAATTTAAAAAAGGTGATCTCATGATATATTATATCAAAAAATATATATATATTTAAAATAAAATATAATTGACAAATTTTAGTTATAGTAAACTTCTTAATAATAAATGACCTTTAATGTTATAATGAGTTTTTATTTGGACCTCTTAATTTTAAAAGGATTTTGTATTCTTAAAGTTGAGATAAACTATTCATTTAGACCCTCCAATTTGACGTGTAGCTCAAACCATAATTCGAGATAAATTTATTATTTTACTAATTTGGTTGCTAAGTCAACATGAAGAATCTGTTTGAAATTGTTTTCACTTTGAATGTTTAGCTATCAAATAAGAAAGTAAAAGTCATTTTTAAAAACCGTTGGGAGGTCAAAAGTTTTTCTCGCAATTCTCCAAACACCAACATAAACTGCATTGAGAATCTTTAAGGAAATATAATGTCAATGATTTAGAATTTTAAAAAATATATTAATTTTAATTATTTAAATAATATATTATAAATATAATACTGAATATGAGTAAATTATTGCAATATTAACCTAAAATATGGTAGGTATAATACAAAAACATACCAAACAAAAGTTTTATTACTACATATTTAATAAAAAGTATTATAAATTAATAATTTAATGGGTTTATCGTGTTGATTCGAATTCTCGTGTCAACGCATTAAACTCTAAATGGATTCATGCTATGTCAACGCATCGTGTCATGATCCAAATAATCATTCTTACGTTGTTTACACTCCATGATAAAAAAAAAAAAAAAAAAATTGTTATGGTTGGAAATGCAACAAAAGTTAAAAAAAATTAATAATAGATATTAATTTTATAAATTTGAAAATTATTAATTTTTTTTATAAAATATTACAAAAGCATTATCTAATATAAATTATAAATTTAAAAAATAGTATTTATAAAAATATTTTAAAATCATTTATTAAATATTATATAATTTTAAAAATTAGAAAAACATTAAGTGATTATACTATAAATGTTAGGAATATAATAAATTATATATTAAAATATGGGCTATTTTTTATTTATAGGTCTTATAAAATTTTATTTACAGAATTTCAATTTTATAAAAATGATAAAAAAAAAGACTCAATTTTAAAAAATTTTAAAAAATAAAATTTTATAAACTTTATTATTATTATTTTTTAAATCGACTACACATAGTTGTCAATCACACCTACATATTTGTGATCATTAATTGTGATGTACCTACTTTACAAAATAAAATTTGTAAAGAACAACAAATAATTTTCCTTCCCTATTTCTACATTTCACTAAATTACAAATAATTTTTAATGGCTTTTAATAGAAATATAAATAATTTAAACTATCAATATCATATTTTTATAATTATATTTTATAGTTAAATATTAAAAATATTTTATTTAATTTTTTTATTTAATATTATGATTATAAAAAATAAATATATTCAAAAAATTATTTTACAAGAAGATCAAAATATTTAAAGGATGATATATCACAAATATATATATATATAATTTTTTTATATAATTTAAAATTTTATAAATATATTATTTTATATCACCTCACACGACTCCACATCCCTTTTATAATTTTAAAATTACACATCTACTTTTATCATATGTTTTAATTGGAATATATATATATATGGATATTGTAGTGGTTCGGAACTACAGTTGATCTGGGCAGTTTGGACCTGATGGTTCAGAGTTCAGTGTGGACCGACTTCAAATGTTAAGGGATCCTGCAAAAGAACAGAGAGACATCCGAGCGGATCTGGGGACACCAATGTGGTGTCTGCCGTAGGCACTCCGACGCTCAAATTAGCTTTGGACTTTAGAGAATGAGTTAAAGTAAATGATAAAGAAAGCAATTGTGACTCCCTGTTGATAATAGTTCCCGTCGGAAGGATATAGCTCGGAAATGACAGACACATGGAGACACTTTGGGTTTACTTGGCTGAAATCGTGATAGTGACCGGAGTCAGTAAGAGTTCACCGGAGACCAACTAGAAGTGATTGAACACAAGAGGTTTAGGAATGATTTTGGCAGAGTTGTAAAAGAGCGAGCGATCCCCTTCTAAGAGAACGACCTTCTATTTATAGAGGGTCAGGGACCAGTCAAGCGGTTACTTCTGAGATTCTCGCGGAGAGATCTGCGTGATATCCGGGATTTTGGAGCAAGCAGCTTGGTCAATTTTGACCAACCTCGAAAGATGTTAGGCTGATGGGCTTCTCAGAAGATCATGGGCCCAGTCCCTCGGAATTATTAAACTTGGGCCTGACCATAGCATGTCGGAGGTGTTGGGCCTGGGCCTCTAAATCCGAACCGAGCCTGAAGATTTTGGCCTCTACATATATGTAAGAGAATGGTTAATTATCATAAATAAATATATATATTATTCAACTATATTTGTTTATTAAATTAAGATGGCGTCAAGGTATTATAATATATAGTTTTTTAATTCTAATGTGGGATTATTCATATTATATAATTGTTAATAAATTATTCAAGAACTACTTTATTTGATTTCTTTTTTAGTTATCAATTTTTTTAATTAATTTAGTTTTGAAAAGAAAATACTAACAATTAAGTTATACAATTACTTTTTATAACTAAGAATTTCATTGATAATTTTAAATTAAATGAAAAAGTTTATAATTTTAAAAATTTTAAATATATTAAAGTACTGTGCATAAATATACTTATTAAATACTATTTTTACAGCGTAAAATTACTTTTTAATTGATAAAAGTTATTTTTTAAGATTAAATTTGGTAAAACTTTAATTAATTTGAAAATTAAAATATTTTCAAATTATTTTAAAATTTTTCTTTAAAAATAATTTTCCGAAAGGGAGAAAATTAAATATTATATGTATATATTTTTTTATTAGAAATGTCTTAACTCATATGTATTTTTTTTATTTGTGAGATTGAATAAATAAATAATTTTATTTTTAAACATATTGACTTTAAAAATAGTTGTGTAAAAATTATTGATTTCAGTGTAACTCTAGTCAACCATATTGAATTTATAATAGGAAAGGTTTATTCATCACTTATTGATCCATTATATTATTAAATTTTTAAGCAGAAAATAATCATGACTCTGTTATTGATCCATTACATCTGTAGTCAAGCTATACATACAGGCAGACTGAACTATCGGTGTACAGTCACTTGTTGATATCAATTTAGATTTTCTCCAGTCTAAAATGCAAGGAGTGAATTTTGTCAAGTTACCACAAACATAGAGAGTGAACTTTTTGTTTGACCTCACAATTGTAATATTACTAACTTTTTAGCATCAAATAATTATAATTATGTTACATTTGTCAAGTTACCACAATCAGGCAAACAGAACTATTAGTCACACAATCAATTACTGATATCAATATAGATTTTCCTTCTATCTAAAATATAGGGAGTGAACTGTTTGTTTGACCTGATAGTTATACTAATACAATTTTTTTAGGATCCAATAATCATAATTCTGTCACATCTGTCAAGTTACCACATGCAAGCAAACATTACAATGTTTTAGCATCAAATAATTATAACTCTGCTACATCTGTCAAGCTACCAAATACAGGCCAACAGAACTATCAGTCCCACCATCAGTTGTTGATATCAATGTAGATTTTCCTCTTATCTGAAGTATCTGAAGTATAGAGAGTGAACTGTTTGTTTGACCTCACAATTATATTATTACAATTTTTCAAACATCCATAATCATAACTCTGTTACATCTGTCAAGCTATCACATACAGGCAAACATAACAATTAGTCGCACAATCACTTGTTGATATCAATGTAGATTTTCCTCCTATCTCAAGTATAGAGAGAACCGTTTGTTTGAGGTGATAGTTATACTATTACAATATTTTAAACATCAAATAATCATAACTCTACTACATCGGTCAAGCTACCACGTACAGGAAAAGAGAACTATCAGTCGTGCAATCACTTGTTGATATCAATGTAGATTTTTCTTCTATTTGAAGTATAGAGAGTGAACTGTTTGTTTGACTTGATAGTTATACATACAATATTTTAACATCAAATAATCATAACTCTGTTACATCTGTCAAGTTACCACATACAGGCAAAACAGAACTATCAGTTGCATAATCACTTGATATCGATATAGATTTTCATCCTATCTAAAATACAGAGAGTGAACAGCTTATTTGACCTGCCAATAATAGTAACAATAAAAGTTTGTTATAGCTAATTAAATTATAAAAAGTAGCAGTTGGTCATATTTAAGTTAATTCATATTTCATGAGAATATGTGTCTGAATGCTACCATTTTTAAATATAAGAAAATATTAAATTAAATAAATATTTGGTCATAAGTAGTTAGATTTTTTAATATCATTATTCTGAGAAAAAAGAATTCTCAAATAGGTATTTAATTTTAGAATGTCTATTTCTTCTATTTCTCCTATTATACCTAATTATACGAACATGAACCTGTGATAATCAAATAGAACATCATTTGATACTTAAAAAAACTACTTTTTAAAAATGGATTAATTTAGTTATTAATTAGAAATTAATTTTAAGTAGACGTATAATTAATTATAATAGAGTTTTTTTTAGTTTAATTATTATTATTGTATTAACTTTATATTTTAAAATAAATTAATCTATAATTTATAATAGGTTACAAAGTTCCAAATTATAAAAGTGTAATATTAATGATGAATAAACATGAAATATATATATATATATATATATGAAAAAACAAAATTTAGGGAAACTAATTTCATTAAGAAAACTAAGTCCGATACATAAGAGCTTCACGACATAGCACAAACCCCAAGGAAAGAAACGCTGAATAAACAAAACAAAAGACATAATTATTGAATATGAGCAGAAGAGAAGATGATGAGATCAGGTGGTTCTAGTCTGGGGTTCCCTCCGAGAGTTGAAATAAACAAGAGCTGCCGGAGGACCCAAGTCCAGCTGCTCTGAGAAGCTCCTTGTGTTGAAGTTGGCTCGATTTATTGGGGGACCCACCGTTCCCAGCCTACTCTTCTGCTTAAACAATATCATCACCAGCCTGTGGACTCCTACAGATGGGCTCGGAGCCATATAGGGTACGATCTCTGCACCTCTCGAAGGATTTGCACCTCCAGGAATGTCCAATACTATCCTGCAAGTTGTATCAAGATATGTTCAGCAAATAATAAAATTATATCAAAAAATTAAAATTTATAAAAAACCAAAGGGTAGTGGTATAACCAATGTATCCACTCTCGCATGGATGGTTCACTCGGGGTGGGCGCATCCGGGTCGGTCATAATCTGAAACAAAGACACATATGTGCAATTATATCACAAATCAACAACATGCAAAATCAAAGACATACCAGAGTGTAGAGCTCGTTCGGATTCCCATCAAAAGTAACAACTGGTGGGTCCACTGCCATGGATGGCTTGATATCACAGCCGTTGGTAACATGCTTGTTTTGAAATGTCACTGACATACTCATACAAGGCATAAATGGATCAATTACATCTGGAATTATTTTTCCTATTACCAAAGGATTCACTGGGTTTGACATTGTGGAAACAAATAAAGATAGAGAGAAAGCATTAAGAAAAGAGATTTTATTTTCAGTGTGATTTTTGAAATACTAAGAAGCAGGGGTTTTATGTAAACCGAACATTCGTCTAATTGACCATGTATCCACATATATCCCACACATGTATATAATCAAATACTAGAATTTTATATATGTTATCACACGCGGCTTTAACAATGCTTTAATACCATTTTATCTCTTTCACCTATTCACTATCCACCAATATAATGTTATAAGTATTTTCCCACTATGTTATTTTTGAACTGACTATTTATATGCTTTATCTATGTCCGAATATAGTTATTTTGGAGACCGAAATACTTATCTTTCCTCTCTCTCCAAATGGAGTCATATAGTTATTTTGTAATTAATCTTGTTAAAATTTTGTACCTACTTATACGCCTGATCCTCTACTGACAGCCGCCTACTCATCTACCTAATCCTTCAGCGGATTCTCCATCAGAAGCCTCTCATCAACCGCCTGCTTATCCATTTGATCCTCTGGTGGATCCTCCACCGACAGCTGGCCATCATTCGACGACTCCTCCTCTACTGAGCGTACTTATGCCGGCCGATCCTCTTTATGCGAATAAAATAACCCAAGATGTCTCGATAAAAATTGATGCTGATTTTTAGATTATTCCAAAACAGTGCAGGAGAATAAAAAAATAAAATTAAAAATGTTTACATTATCAGGAGTCCAGAAACTTCAATATCTCGTCTTCATTATTAACCGACTTAAATAGTTAAATCTAGATAAATCTATTAACCGATTTAATAGCCTATAAATAGGCATGTAAATTGTACTATGTAATATACAACCTAATAATACAGAGTTGGTTTTGATCTTCTGTCTCTCCACTTACTCTCTACTTTAAATACTTCCCCGCATTATTTACTTCTAAGCTTTCTTCTAAGCTTTGTTGTTTCTAATATTTACAATTTTACTATCTCTTTGTTTTTAAAGACCATCATCTCCGCTCTTAAACTTACGATATGGTAGACATCTTAGGTATTGGTGATTTAGCTGATGGATATAACCAACATCATCCGATATGTATGAGCTTATCTCCAAGGGTGGAAAAATGATCGACCTTACACTACTGTAATGTAGAAATTTATGATAAATAATAAAGAAATCATTAAATTTAAAAACCCTGTACAGACAGTGACTCACCGCAATCAGCCAAAGCAACCCATAAGCTTAATCTTCATACTGAACTGCGAGAATGTGATAAAGGAGGGTGGACCATGCAATAGTGTCCCATGGAATTGTATTACTCATCTCCTGATTCTTAACCATATTCCAAATAAATGTGTAGATAGTACCTTTTTGTCACTCCTAGTCTAAGATGTATGCATTTATGGTGGATACATATGCCAATATAATGGAAATATTTTAACAGTTTTTCTCGGTCTGAAATGGTCAATTCGATCAAGGATTTTAATATTTTGGACTGAATTGATCCGGAATGGTAAATTCTAGATCGAAAATACATACCAAATCTAGTCTAAAAATTATAGACTTCGGTCCGAAATGTATTTCACCTTGAACTAATTGGTTGAAGATTAAATATTTTTGAACAAGGATTTATAACTTTGAGATAGTCATCACCCAAATTGCAAAATCTAATGCCCTATAATAATCTTTGTTGAGGCGCACAACCCTAAAGCAATTCCAATGAACAAGATTCTGAACCCTAAGTTACATGTGCGGTTGCAAATTCAAGAGAATATGAGTGTACTTGATTCGATTTAGAGTGAAAATTTCAAATTCTAAAATGAAACTCAAAAACTTTCCGCGGTCCCGCGGTCCCACAAATCTGATGTAGCGCGCTGAAAGTTCTCCATTAAGTAGAAAAGAATTTTTCAAATTGGTTCATATTTTACCAATTAAAACCTTACACGTGTTTTTTTTTTAATACTTTATCATTTCTCTCTCCCGTTAATTTTAGTGAGATATTTATTAATTTGAAAGAGACCTTTACTCTTCTTTTTCAATAAATTTTATTTTCACATCTCTTTATTTTCCCTTTTTTAAATCTTCATCTACATTTAATAAATAAATTTTTATCACATGTCATCTTTCATCTTCTTTGTAAATACATTAAATCCAGATTAAATATACTAAATGATTCTTTTCATATATCGAGATATTAATATACATTAAAAATTTACGTTATGAATTACATCTATATATAAAGAGGTCTTTACGATTTAATTTTTCATTTAATTCTTCATACTATCAAAAACAATTCTCTCAAGAAGGTGATCACTTTTTATCTTTTTTTTTCTTTCTATTTTTATTCGGTATGGTTTGTTTGTAGTTATTTTATTTTATGGTTGGGTATTAATTCTTATATATATATATATAATCTTGACAATATGGATTTCAGAATCTTTGTTAAGATTTAATGGTGATCTCTCATTCTCCATCCTTCTTCCTTTAATTTTTAATATTATTGTTTATTAATAATTCTATAATTTTTCTTTTTTATTAATTGATTGTGATGTATTTATTTATTTTGAAATTAAAAAATGGATATATTTTTGTTTTGTTTTATTTATTTATTTTATGTTTACTTTGGCTAGAGGGAGGTCCACATTTAAATAAATAATTCTATTTAAATATTTTTTTTATGAATTAAATATTTGTTCTAACTATTTTAACCAAAAAAATACTAAAATAAAAAAAATAAAACTAACATTAATAGTAAATGAAACATTTATAGACTAATTAAAATGAGATAAAATTATCTTGGAATATAAAAAAAAAAATGAATAGAATTAAATTTATTTAGTAATAAAAAAAATCTTGAAAGAACATTAACTAAAATTAATCACATTTATTATCAAATTAAAATTAAGTGCTTTATCAAATTAAAATTGAG
The DNA here is from genome assembly GCA_031304145.1 of Cardiospermum halicacabum. NCBI lineage: Eukaryota > Viridiplantae > Streptophyta > Magnoliopsida > Sapindales > Sapindaceae > Cardiospermum > Cardiospermum halicacabum. The sequence continues at coordinate 9,839,030 of CM062393.1, forward strand.
GAAAAGTATATATATATATACATATATATAGATGGGGACAGAAATTCACATATAATTAATAGAAAATAAAATAAAAGATAATTATTTATTAATAAGTTATTAAAATTCCATTAGTTGAGTAAATAAAACTAAATAAACAATTTAAAAAATAAAATATAAATAAATCATATAAAGAAAATAAATAATTTGAATATGTGAAATATAAATTTAATCAATATATTATAAATTATGATAAAATTATTTTCAAAAACTAATTGAAATTTGAAAATATTATTCAACATGTTAATTAATTGATATAATTATACTGAAAATATATCAGTAGTTTATTTAATTAAATTATAAAGTATATTCTATTTCTAATATTTCTTCACCTCTTTCCATATAAAAAAAATAGAATTAAAAAAAAAATTCCTTACTATGAAAATATATGTTTTTAAATCTCGCATGGAGAATCTTCGCGTTTTTTTTTACCTATATATTGAACGGGTACAATAGAGATATATCATATATATGCACTTAAATATAAGTGTGGAATATCTAAGTTCAAATTGACATGTGCAAGATTTTATATATAAGATCTTTTTTTAATTTAATTTTAAAACAAGATCCTAAGAGATTTTATAAATATAAGATATATACTTCTAAATAGTTAATTAAAATATAATATTTTTTAAATTTTTTCCATTTAAAAATTTTTATTACCATGATCTATTAATAAATAAATTCAAATTAATATGTTCCTATTTCTTGATAATATAATTGAGGTCTAATTTATTTATAAACAAGATAAATTTAAATTAACACAAAATCTTTAATGGTTAGGTAAACTTAAATTAAAAGTAACATTTTAATTTAATTTAATTAATAATTTTTTATAAAAATTACTTTCCTTATTTAAATAATTTTATATTATGATCTAAAATATACTTTTTTTATTCTTTATACCTAAGTTAAATAAATTAAAATTAACATATAAATAAAATTGCATACAAATATTACACATTTGAATTAGTTGTAAAATTTAATGTTATATATATTGATAAATAAAATGATTTTAAATTTAAAAAATATTACAATAATTTATTAATTATAATTATAATTTTTATATTTATAAAAATTTATGTATATTTAATTTAATACAATTGAATATATTACAATTTTAATTATTATTTTATAAAATTATATTTTTAAATATTTAAAAATTAAATATAATTTATAATTAATATTAATATAATTACTTAAATATTAATAAAAAATTATTTTTTCGCGCAAAGCGCGGGCAATATTACTAGTTTAAATATAAAGTGAAAGAGGTAAATGTAAAATGCTTTTTATTTAAATTATGTGATGCAATTGTGTTATAAATGATTAAAATGATATATCAAAATTGATTAGAAATGGTTCAAACTACATTTTTAATTGTTTAATGTATTTATATATTTATTAAAAAAAATTATTTGAAATACAATTAAATATTTCAATATTTTTTAAAAATAAATAAAATTATAAAATCAAAACGCGCCTAATTTGATATATTTATTTTTTTTATGTGAAAATTCTTTCAAATGAACTTTTTAAAGTACGATTATAGGCCTGTTTGAAAAACATACAAAAACAGACTTTTAAAAGTTTAGTTTTCACTCCATAGGCCAAGTTTCCCAAAATACCCCTAAAACTTTACAATTCACAGATGTTGTGATTTATGCTCACAGTCTGTGAATTACGATCACAACTGTAACTGTGAATGATCTATGGAATGAAAATCAAACTTTAGTTTTGCAAACTTTTCAAAAGTGACCTATAAGTGTATAGTAAACTTTTTATGGTCTATAAAAAAAAATTCTCTTATTTTATTAGATTTTATATATAAATTTTAAAATAATTTTTATAAATATTTATTACCATAAATAAGAGATTTCAATATTCAAGTTAATTATACGTAAATGGTTTAATATGAAAATTGTAAATTCAAACCAAATTGGACAAATTTCATATTTTGAAGCAACCAAATCATGGAAACATATCAAAGCTTTGACCTATAAAGACAAAAGCATACCCTATCAATATTATTATAGAATAATATTTAATTTTAAAAAGTATTTATTGTCAAAGTTATTGTTTTTTTTATTATAATTTATAAATTATAGTGTTTTAAATTTAACGACGATTTGATTTTTTTTTAAAGGATAATTATAATTCTTTAAAAATTTTAGTAAATGATTTTTCAACAATTACGAGCATATATAATAATAATAATAAATATAACAAATTGAAATATAAATATTTTTCCATGGGTACAAAATTAAATATAAATAGATCACTGTTTTTAAACTTTGAAAATTATTGATCTAAATTTCAACTTGAGTCATTCAATTCAACTTATGATGGTTAAAGTTTATTTCACACGTGCTTGGCAATCAGATTATTACCATTCATACATTGTAACAGTTGTCAAGCCAGGGAAAGCACAAAAAGTTCGTTTTGGTGTCAATTCAAACTACAGTTGCACGGGCACTTGTGGACAAAAAAGTTGATTCTCCTCGTATTAACACGACACTGTGATATTAAAAGTGTTGTCAGTTAGCCTATCTGGTTGACAATGACACTTAGTTATATCTAATTTATACGTGTTCAAATATGACACTTTATCGGTAGCAAATTAATTAAAAGTTATCATTTTATTAATTATGATAATAAAATATAATGATGAGGGTTTGAGATGTATAAGGTTGAGATATCAACTAATGACAAATGGAAACGTAAAATATAATATTTGTAAGTAAATTTCGGAGGGAGGAAGAATCTAATAAATATAACATTATTTTGGAAGTTACTTCCTCGGTAAATATTTTTAATTATATACAACTAAAAATTATAAAAATTTTATATTTAAAAAGTAGACATTAAAACGAATAAAACAAGATCCCACTTGAATATATTTTTCTTTATACGTAAGTAACAATATAAAAAACAAAATTGATGAATGAATAGTAAATGCTATTCAAGTGTAGCACATAAAAAAAACGGAGGAAGTATTATTTAATAAATGAAAGTAGTAAAGTATTAATATTTATTTATATTATTAAAAAATTATAATAATATATTTATTAATTAATTAAAAAATAATATTATATATATATTAAATAAATAAATAATAAATAATAAAAATTATATAATAAATTAGAATAATATAAAAATTATATTATTAATGAAAAATAAAATATTAAACTTAAATTATACTAGATATATTTCTACCATAATATTTTTATAATAATTAAATTTTGATACTAATTGAAACACTAATAGCTAATAAAAAGATGCTTCAAATAATTAAATTTTCGAACCATTAGAGTTATTTTCATTTTTGTTATTTTATAATTTTTATTGACATTATATAGTCAAATTTTAAAATTTTTACAAAAATAATCTTTCAAACTTTCAATTTTAAAAAATGAACCAAATTTGCTATTTTATCCTTATGTGAAGACTTTTTACACTCATCTATGTGAAGATGGTCTGTGAAGAAAATCTGCTCTAATAATTTAGTTTTGAATTTTTAAACTTTGTTTGGTTTATTTTATGTAATTTTTCCTTTAAAATTTAATACATAATTTATATATATATATATATATATATATAAAACTATATTACCTACTAATATATAATAAATGATGTTACAATAGGGTGGAAGTAGGGACCTTAGTCCATGTATCTGCCTAACTCATTCAAATTTCACTCGGTGTCTAATTAGAATGTCTCACCATTTATTTTTATCATCAAGCAAAACTAGGACTATATTAATTCAAAATTGGGTTGGTCTAGAATACATTTGAATTGATGAAGAATCTATATATTTAATCATTTCATAGATTTACAATTTATTTGAGAATATACCTTAGTCAAAAATATTTTGAAATAAGATAAAAATATTTTTAAATATCATAAAATATTTTAAATATGGTCAGAATTTTCGAGACAAGTCCAGAATTTGTATGTATCAGTCAGGAATGGTGGGATCAATCCAAATGAGGGATTGCAAGGATGGAGCCAACATTATGTGTAAATTTAGATCCAAATTCAAATTTGAGGTTGGAGTTTTTCAATTTAGTATTTTAAGGTAAAACTAAATAAATATAATAATCATTTCATTCTCCCATTCTCCCATGATAGTTTGAAGTATATATAATTACGCCTTTATAATTTCTAATTTTTAAATATAAATCATTTATCACTTGACATAATTTAGTCTTTATCATACTATATAATAGTAAATTACTTGAATTTGTGGTATGTTTTGAAATTTGTACATTCAATAAATATATAAATTTATCAGTGAAAATTTTTTATGTATAAAAATTATTATATATATATATATATAACACTATTAAATGAACTATTATTATTTTATGTATAATTTTATGAATAATAATATTCACTAAATTAATATAATTTCTATTTATAATTTTGATTTAATTTAAATATATTATCTTCTAATAATTTAAAATTAAAATTTAATCAAATAAAAATAAGTTACAATACTAAAATGACATAAAAATAAAATAAAATTATATATATAATCAACATACATAAAATAAGTCGAATAATAAAAACGAGAAATTACTGTCAATCGGTCGGCGGCGAATCACTTGGAAACAACGTTCAATTCACCGGTTAAGAACCCTAACGAGAAGGAAAACAGAAGCTACTTCTTTTCGCTTCTTAGAAACCTCTCAACAGTTTCACTTTGCAAACACTGTTTGTGTTCAACATTGTTTTAGAATGCTCTGGGATTCTGGGATGATTGAAGAGTCGAGAGGAGGACTCTATTTATAGTAGTCCATAACTAGTTCACTTGAACTGATTCGAATTCAAACAATTGAATTCTTATCAGATATCATCTTACCTATCCATTACTTGATGGACAAGTAAGAGACTAGGGCTGGGCATATGTTGGGTCGACCAATCACCCAGGCCCAATGGCCCCAACCCCACTTCAATATAAGGCTTGGGCTAGTCCATTAGTAGCCCTAAGTCCAACATTCTCTCACTTACACAAGAGAGGCACAATCCACTAAGGACCGTCAAGACTTAAATAGAGAAAACACGCGTCGATCAATCAATTGGTTTTATGCAGTAAATAACTGGTGTGACCAAATGAACCAGTTTCTTCAATAAAGAAGAATAATCTCGAAATTCACTTCATATCCCAGACTACCATGATTTGAATTCACTTCAAACATGTTCGGTCTCAAACGAACCAATGTTCTAAAAACTTTGAAGTACTTCTAATCACTACTGTGTTCCTAAGAACCACAGTCCGTTAACGTGTGATTTAAATGGTGTGAAAACAATTAGAGTCTTCTAATTCGCTCTTGTCCCAATAGTCGATGAAAGTAACCGACATCACAGTCATGTCACATAGGCCGAATTTACCGTAGCCATAAAAGACACGCCAATGACACAGTCATTACACCAACACTCCGGACACAAAAGAGATTATATTAAGGATAAATAAATATGGGATTTTGCACGATAATGAGTAGGGTTTATTCTCAAACTTATCTCCCATAGGGTCAACTTATAGCTGGCACGGTATAAAAGCATGCGCGACAATGAACCTTGCTCTTGCGGAATGAAGACTTTGCAGATATCTCTTGCTACTCGAGGAGATTGCTCCATGACTCAAAATGAAGGCATAATCGGAGTTATCTTCCTCTCATCTAAGTCGGCACCCCAATCAACGTCAGTGTAACCCACTAGATGACTTTCACCACCTTGGTAACATAAAGCATAATCTGAGGTTCCTTTTAGATATGCTAGAATTCCTCTCACATCAATCTAATGTTTTTGTCCTAGATTAGACCGATACCTACTTACTAGTCCTACTACATAGCAGATATCGGGTCTTGTACACAATATAGCATACATCAGACTGCTAATGGTATTTGCTTATGGAACTTTCTGCATCTTGTCACGCTCTTACGAAGTTTTAGGGCACATCTCATGACTCAAAGTGTGCCTTTTTTGCAATGGGTGTGTTCGTAGGCTTGCAATTAGCCATATGGAAACATTCAAGGAACTTTTAAATGTAGAGCTCTTGCGATAAAGCCAATAGCCTCTTACTTTGATCCCTTGATATTTTGAATCTTAGTATATAGGTAGTCTCACCCATGTCCTTCATCTCAAAAGTTGTCAACAACCAGTTCTTTATTGACAACAGAATGTCCTTGTTGTTACAAGCTAAGAGAATGTCATCTATATATAATGACAGTAACATAAAACCCTCACTGGACTTCTTCATTTAAACGCAATGGCCTTCTTGTATCATTTCGAAACTATATGACATCACCGAATCATGAAATCTCAGGTACCGTTGCCTGGAGGATTGTTTGAGTTCATAAATGGACCTCAAGAGTTTAAACACTTCTTCTCTTTGCCTTTAGTTATAAAACCCTCAGGCTGATCCTTGTAAATCTCTTCCTCCAGTCCTCCATTGAGGAAAGCAGTCTTGACATCCATTTGATGCAATTCCAAGTCCATATGTGCGACTAAGGCCAGGATTAGGCGAATGGAGGCGAATCTCACTACAGGTGAGAACGTTTCCTCATAATCTATGCCCTCTTGTTAGGTATAGCCTTTCGCCACCAATCTTGCCTTGTATCTCTCGATCGAACCATCAGTCTTCCATTTAACGTGAAGGACCCATTTATTTTTGATGGCTCTATGTTCTGGCGATAAGTCAACCAAGTCCCAGACATGGTTACTTTTCATCGATTTCATTTTCTCTTCCATGGCTTTCATCTATAGATTTTTGGCGAGTGAATTGAGAGCTTCTTTCACGCTCTTTGGTTCATCACCTCGTGTGAAGCCATCATGAACGTTTCCCCTTCAATCTCATAACGTCGTCGGGGAATGAGGACTACTTCTTCGAGTCCATGACTCAGGCATCAAAGGATCAGAAATCTGTGTACTCCCACTATCATGTTCCAGTGGTGCTGATTCTTTAGGCACTTGTTCACTCCCACTAGGATTGAAATCCATCTATGAAGGAACTAAGTCATCTGATTCATTCTGTTCGAAAAAGGAAGTCTCTATTTCTACTTCACCCCTCTTGGGGAATTCATTCTCAAGGAACACAACATCACGTGACTCTAATTCAGAAATGGTACCATTTAAATTTCTCCTATCAGTACATATCCTTTGGATTGCTCGGGATATCTGATGAAAATACATCTCTTACCCAACTTCCCATATGGGCTAGAAAGATCATGTACATAACAAGTGCACCCCCAGGGTCGCATATAGGAGAGGTCAGGTTTTCTACTTGTCCATAACTCATAAGGTGTAGTTGTCATTGATTTCGTTGGAATCTTATTCAATATATGGGTCGCTGTCAGAAGTGCATCTCCCCAATAAGATATTGAGAGATTTGCTTGTGCCATCATCGATCGTACCATTTCTAATAGTGTTCTATTCCTCATCTCGGCAACTCCGTTTTGCTGAGGGGTCCTAGGAATAGTCAACTGTCCCACTATACCTTTCTTTTGACACAACGTCTTAAATTAGTCAGATAGATACTCTTGGCCTCGGTCAGTGCGTAGCACTTTGACAGTCCTATCTACTAGATTCTCTACCATAGCCAAAAATTTTCCGAAGCAATCTAAAACTTTAGACTTATGAGAGATTAGATAGACTATACTGAAACGAGTGAATTCATCTATGAAGGTAATAAATTATGATGCACCACTTCTAACCCTAACATTCATAGGTCCATATATATCTGAATTAATTATTTCTAACGGAAAAGTGGCCCTAATTGCCTTTCTAAAATGTTTTCTAGTGGCCTTTCCAGACAATAATTACAGCCTGGCAACTCAATCTTATTATAAGATTCTAAAATCTCCTATTTTGCCAACTTGTTCATTCTGTCTTGTCCTATATGACTAAGTCTAGCATGCCAAGTGGAAATATCAATATCACCAGATGCAACAAGAGTAAAACTAGTATCATTATCGACATAAGAAGGGCTCACATAATCATTAATGCAAAGATAAATAAATCCATCAGTCATTTTTCTAGAACCAATAAAACTAGAGTCATAATACAAACTCAAAACTTTTGATTCAAACACTAGTTTATATCCAAAAATCATTAAAACAGAGACCGAAATGAGACTACGTCTAATCTCAGGAGCGTAGAGGACATCACGTAGTAGTAAAACATGGCCTTTTTGCATCCTTAGTTTGCAAGTGCCAATCCCTTTTACTTCAACTCGTGAGTTGTTCCCCATATATATCCATCTATACCACGCGGTATGTGTCGGTACTCTATGAACGCTCATTTGTCTCTAGCTACATGGTCGGTTGCCCCTGAGTCTTCAATCCACATAGAATAAGACTTGGAAAGCAAAACGGTGCTAGAAACAAAAGCATTAGATATTTTAAGATAAGAATAGGATACCTCTTTCTTCGGCTCGGTATAATCACGAGCGAATTGCCCCATCTTGTTACAGTTGTAACACCTGATCTTGCTCATGTCTCTCTTCTGCCCCTTTCCACGTCTGGCCTTCTTTCGAGGGTTTTTGGTCCCAGGCTTATTAGAATTATTCGAATCCTTATCTTTCTTACCGCCCTTATTACCCTTCTTGCCGCCCTTATTACCCTTCTTGCGCTTAGCGTTATTGCCCCTACGCATATTATAATCAGACATGTAAAGTTGACCGGAGGATTTTGCCGCCTCTAGACGCTCGTCCTCGAGTTCGACATGATGGGAGATATCATCAAACATTTTGATGTTATCATTATGTGTCATGTTTATCTTCATATATTTCCCAACTATTTGGGAGGGACCTTATCTCTGCCTACACTTGTTGCTCATACGTCAGGACATGACCGGCTGATTTCAACTCGCGGATCATGTTAGCCATCTCATGAAAATGTTGGCTTATAATATGATTACCGCGCTTACAATAAGTGTCAAACTTAATCGTCAGCTGTTGGAGCTTGGTGGTTGAAGTGCCACCACCCATATAGCCTGTGTAGTGTGGTAATTCTCAAAAGCACAAATTAGGTTATTAGCCATACTCGACAGTATGGTGATGCGCGCAATGTTATTCTTGTGCTTCCAGGATAAGTAGACGTCCATATCACACCTTGCTTGTGCACTTGAACCATGCGCTGGTTCGACCATCGTGTTTGAAAAGGTCTCGAGAGCTTCTTGCTACTCGAGGATATACTGGATCTCGCGATACCAGATATCGTAATTGTCTCCATTGAGTTTGTCACCCTTGTTCAACTCGGAGACAATAGATTTAGTAGCAGAGACCATCACTGACAAGCACAAAAAAGACACATAAGACCATCTATGTTTAATCTAGCATAATCATCCGATAAACATATAAATGCACTAGTTAAAACAATCAAAAACTCATTGAATCAATCTGAGGGTGAATCGGAGAAGATATGTAACGCCCAACCCTCGGCCACGGCGGAGCCGTGAACGGAAGGCGGAGCGCCACATTAACAATCAATACATTCATTCTTTAAAATGCGGAAAATATACAGAAAAGCTAAATGTAAAACAAATTTATCAACCTGTTTCGTAAGCGATAACACAATAGAAATTCATTCGAAATATACATATATATATCCTCAAATAATTGGTTTGATAAATAAGAATAATAAACCTGTCTTGAAACCATAAACAGAATATCCAGTAAAAGTATTACAATCTCGATTAAACTGTTTAAACCCTCAAAAGCCCAAAAATGTCTAAGTAAATGAATTACAATCCTTCGTAACATCAAATTTAAAAATAACATCCGAGTTCATTTGTAAAAGTTCTAAATGCAAGAAAATCAACATGCTTCGATGGAAATGCTTGAATCTCTAAGCTGCTAGATCACCTGTTTCACATTTCAATAGATAGATAAGAAAATTGGAAGAAAAACAACTTCAGACTATTGATGTCTGGTTAGCAAGTCATACTCCAATAAACACACACAATGCTTCTGTTTAAACATACAATGATGAGGAGGCACGCAAATGCACCTAAATCTAGCAATCAAGGGAAGAGAATACAATCCCACCCAAGTCTAAAGCCATTATGGTTCAATAAAGTGAGATAGTCCACTAGAACTAATTATATTCATTAGGTGTGTTCAGTATTATCAAATATCCAATTATGATCTCAAATTTTGTTTAGGAATCCTCAAAGCAATCGACTAATCACTAGCAATCATCACACAATATCAATCTATTTATATTTCCAGGTTTATTTGACTGCCACTAATCTAGGATCAATAATGAAACGGGGCCAATTAGGCTGAAGCCACCAATATGGTCCGAAGACTGAGATCCGTAGAGCCGTTTATTTCCCCTTGGGACAGACTACTACCTTAGAATCCCATCAATTAGGTCTAAAGACCACCAATAACAATATGCTCGCAGGCGGTGGTGCCGTCACACCCAATAGGAGTCTTCACTCAATTTTTCAATGTGGTTAGCTAAACCAAATGTCCTATTTTACTCAATAGGTTGAGATATCTCGGGTACCCTAATGACATGTCATTCAATCACTACTTTCAACCATGACTAGGGCAATCATTATCTTGATTTATTCGGTGATCAAAACACACGATTCAATTAAGCATTCACAATTCCATTATATCAATCCATTGACCTTCAATCAATCAATTGTCGGGTACATTACTAGTGCCTTATCCATTTATTTCCAGCTCTAGCTAACCAATGCCTAAGTCTAACATGCAGTAGACTTATCATTATATCTAAGCAGCAATATACCAATAATGGTAGCAATCAATATCCACCCTATCAATCACTATCTAACTTTACCAATTACAATTCACGTGGTTATCTTGTTTAACCGTATTAATGCACAATCATAAAATACAAAACAATCGTTATAGATTATAAAACGATATTGCTAACCTTTTTTCTAACGATAAGCTAAGCTAAGCATCGCCGACATGATCCTCGGCACCGTCTGCTTCGCCTAACAACAAGAAGGAACAATATTGGTTTAGACAATAGGTCGAACATGTGACGCGCAAAAAGCAAACTTTGTCTAATCGTGAAAGACAACAATCTAACGACTACAAAGTGATAATACAAACGATTTCTACTCGAAACCCAATCCGATTACATACTCAATCATTCAATCCACATTCCCCAAATCCTAGGGTTTCAAACAACAACCTAACCAATTCAATACCTAATCAACCCTAAACCATCAACAAGCATCCCCAATTCTATCAATATTCATGCTTGAAATGAAAAGGAGAAGATTAGGGTTGGTAGGAGACTTACTGGAGATACCCAAACGGAGAGAAAGCGACAAACTAGAGCGAAAACCACTTGCGAGAAGAGAGAATTCGAGAGAGAGGTTGCGAATGAAGAGGATTCGGCCAAATTAGGTTTTAAAAACCTGATTACGTTCGTTGGCAACAAGGCTGGCGATATAGGCCTTATGTCACCAAAGCGCACCGAGAAGAATACTTCTATTTTGCAGAATTCGCTCGCTGGCGACATGCTTGGTGACATAAAGCTTATGTCGCCAGCACAACCAGTGCTGAGCACTTCCGTTCCTTCCTTCGTCCCGATTCATTTTTGCTTCGATTTTCGATATACAATCATTACAATACCAATAAACATTCCCATAGTAATCCAATGAAGGAGAATACCAAACCATTAATCAAAAGTTCAAGAGTTACTAGAAAAATTAAATAACTCAACAATCAACTTTAGTTCGAAAGCAAGAAAATATTTAGCCCCAAAATCAGGACGTTACAAGATAGGCAATCTACCCAATCACCATCCTTGTCCTTAAACTTCATCAACTCGTTAATCATGCAGTGTGCAAACAAGTCTAAGCATGCAAGCTTAGAACATCCACTAAATCATTCAACAACCAAGCAATAATCATAAAGAATTCATGTTATAAAAAAATATATCTATAATATATTAAATTAAAAACTGCATAATAAATAGTTCTAAAAATATGAATAACTCAATATATATATATACTATGGATAGTCCTCTGGGTCCCTATCGGAAGGTGTGAGAGGGGTGTACTCTGGCTCAGTAATCACACTATCACCATCTTGAGCCTCGTCTAGTACCTCAGGTTCTTCGCCGTCTAAATCGACTACTGCGATCTCTTAGTCGCCATAAAAAAATATATCTAATGGAATGGTGAAGAAGAGGAATTCATGTTGTAAAAATATATATCTATAATATATCAAATTAAAACTGCATACTAAATAGTTCTAAAAACATTAATAACTCAATATATATATATACATATATATATATATATACTATGGATAGTCCTCTGGGCCTAATCGGAAGGTATGAGAGGGGTGTACTCTGGCTCACTAATAACACTATCACCATCCTGAGCCTCTTCTAGTATCTCAGGTTCTTCGCCGTCTAAATCGACTACTGTCATCTCTTCGTCGCCATTCCACTAGGTGACTTCTTCCTCTTCACCAGCCCATTGGGCTTCTTCTTCCTCGTCACCATCCCACTCAGGGATTTCCTCTTCTTCACAATTCCATTGGGCTATATCTTCCTCAGGTTCGATCTCATTATCGAATTCATTATCAACCTCATTTTGTTGCTCTAACTCAACTTCAGCAGCCGTTTGCTGCTCTGCAAGTATGTCATCAATGAAGTTGATGTTCTCTTCAGGCACATAATCTCCATGAACATGCGGAAATGGTAGAGGTGCATGAGCTTGAGCAACCGGATGATGCCCTGGATACATTGGGATCGCTAGATGAACCATCAGAGGATGCTGAGGAGACGGTGGACCGAAATGCTGTCCCACCGGGGGACGTTGATGGGGAATATGGGGTGCCCACCTAAATCCTATCGGCTGATGTGGAAGTGGAGGTGGTGGAGCAGTCGGATGCTGCTGCTGGACTGGGTAAGCACGTCCATAAGGAGGTGGTGGCATCATCATCTGCGGGAGATCAGGAGGCAAAATGTGAACGATGGTCGGTGCTAGGTGCTTATTCAAATACTGAGCAACCCTCTCCTTGGGGACCTAGAAGTCATTGTCCATAACGTAACCATATGTATGAGTCATAACTTGTGCAAAACTTCAAATGCACATGTCATAAGCATGCAAACGACATTAGAATAATAAAATTAAAAAAATAAATGCCTTCGTAAATAGAAAATAATATTCCAAAAAATTGCATGCTAAAAAAATCAAAATTGGTAGAAAAGGTAAGCCTTAAAAAAATTGGAGAAAACTATGTTTTTTTTTAAAAAAAATATTTTTTTCGGTCACGCTCTGCCGGACGTCAGTGCTTGGCCAGTGACACGCCACCAGGGCGGCATGGTGCCTGCACTCGCCAGCGACACGGGGCGTGCCTAGACGTTGCCCCGTGTCGCTGTAGCGTCAGCTGCACGTCAGCGTTTAGGTCAATGCTGACCTGTGCGCCACATGGCACCTGGTGTCAACATAAGTGCTGACGTGTCGACACGTTAGCTCTGACTGGGGCGTTGACAGGGGAGCCGGGCCGCCCCTGAGTGCCACACGTGCTCGCCTAGCGCTTGTGGTCCACGCGCCGCCTTGCTGTTGTGAGACGGCGGTTGGAGCTGTTGTGACTGGGCATTGTTCTTCAAACAGTAAACTATTAGTGTTGTTTGGGTCTGATTCTTTCGAATTCGTCCCCAATTTTTGGAAGGCCATAACTCATTTGTTTCTTAACGAAAAAAAATTCATATTATATATCGACTGATTCGTTATTCGAAGAAGAATCCGACGATATATAATTTGCATATAGAAAAAATTTGTGTAAAAAATTTATGCTAAAACACAGCCACGAAATTCACATGCAAAAAACCAATTTTCAGCATCTACTTTACATTTTATTAAGCAAAAATAAACAATGGTAGAATCACTACGCCCAACAACAATAATATGACAAGCTCTGATACTAATGTGGATTCTATAGCCATATTAACAATCAACATACAAAAAATAAGCGGAATAATAAAAACGTGAAATTACTGTCAATCGGTCGGCGGCGAATCACTTGGAAACAACGCATAATTCATCGGTTAAGAATCCCAATGAGAACAAACGCGGAAGCTATTTCTCTTCGCTTCTTGGAAACCTCTCAATAGTTTCACTTTGCAAATAATGTTTGCGTTTAACGTTGTTTTGGAATGCTCTGGGATTCTGGGATGATTGAAGAGTGAAGATGAGGACTCTATTTATAGTAGCCCATAACTAGTTCACTTGAACTAGAACTGATTCGAATTCAAATTATTGAATTCTTATAAGATATCATCTTACCTATCCATTACTTAATGGATAAGTAAGAGACTTGGGCTGAGCCTATATTGAGTGGACCAATCACCCAGGCCCAATGGCCCTAAGCCCACTTCAATATAAGACTTGGGCCAAACCATTAGTAGCCTCAAGTCCAACAATAATATAATTATACTCTACACATTAAATATGTAGAAATTTTACTTTGGTCTGCTTTGGTAAATTGGTGGAGTAGTAATTTTTGGATTATCTTATTCATGTCAGTGGACTTTGTGGTTGTTCAGAAATGATAAAGTCTTCAATTTTAAATCTATTTCACAATTAACTCTTTTGAGTTTGGTCTTCTCAAAAGCTCGGTTTTGAATTAACTCCATCAAGGATTTAAACTACTGGAAATGAAAAATTTTAAATTTTGATGCTGGACATGTGAAACTATTAAGAAGCTCTTCATCTATTACTCCATTGTCTGATTGGAAACCTCCTCCTACCTTAACGCTCAAATGGAATACAAATGAGTCTTTCAAAGGTAAGCCTGGTTAGTCTGGAGCTGGGGTGTTCTTCGAAATCATTATGGTATAGTGATATGTATATTTTCTTGACCTCTTTGTGTGATGGAGTCAAATGAAGCAGAGTTGTCTGCATCGTGGTTAGCATTGCATTACTCTTCGAACTTCATTACTTCCTCAAGTAAAGAAGTTATCTTTGAATTAGATTCTATGAACTGTCTCCTGGTTATCTTCAGATTTGGCATCCAGACCTTGAAAACTAGGCTAATTGTTCAACAAGATTGATAATTTGCTAGCCTATCTTACTTGTTTCAAATTCGTTCATGATCCAAGAATTTGTAATTCATTTGTTGATAATTTAACAAAGCAGGGAGCCGACAGACGCAGTGATTTTGTTAATTGGATGTAACAATTTCTACTTCTAATAAAATTATGATTATATATATATTTTGAAATTTTCCATTCACCCTGCCTTTTTAATATTTTATAATTTATTATTAATTCTGAGATATTTATCTCATCCTCTAATGAATTTCAATATTTTTTTAATTCAATTGAAAAACATTATAAATAAGGCTAATTTAACTATTTTATTATTTTTTTAATATAATCAAATATATATTTAAAAAAGAACCCTTACTTACAACTTCTAAGAATTCGAAGAAAGAAAAAAAGAATTTTCACATTTTCTCCTAATTTAGAATTAGTACTACAATGATTAGTATTTTAAATAAATATATAGATAATATTTAAAAAGGGAAACTTTCACAAATGGCATAAAATAAGTTTGGATTAAGTTTATAGGCCCATGAAAGTTTGTTTTGCACTTATAAACTTTGTAAAAGTTTCTTTTCACCAAATGATCCTTTTGAACATTTTTGCCCTTTTCAATTAAAAAAATTAATTAAAATAAATAAATTAGAAATGTAATTGGATTACCGACATTGCCCTCACTTATGAAAAGAAAATTACTAACATGCACATATAAATAGAAATGCATTCAAAAGACCCAACCCTTCCTACCACAATCAATTTATGTAAATTGCATATCCATTCTCAAGCTCCAACTTTCAACTTCCAATGGTGGTGAGGTTTTTCAATTAATTGGTATAGAGCTCATAAATGTGAGGTAAGAAGAATCTTCCATTATCAATCTTCTTCAATCATCAAGAGTAGTTGTTTGTGGGGTTATGTTATTTGATTTTTAGGGTTTATAGTTAATTTAGGTGTTGGTGATTTTGGGTGAGTTGGATGTTTGAAGTATCAAAATAGGTTGGAAGTGTAGTGTTTTTGGTGAAATTTATTGGGTTTTGCCGATTTTTTTTGGAATTTGTGTATTTGGTTTCAATTTTTTGTTGTTCTATTTGTTGACAATAGTTTGTTTGTGGTTTTAGTTGAAATTGGGGAAATTGAAGTTTATTGGTAGTATTGGTCTTGATCTTAAGGGATTTGCATTTGGTGGACATTATTTGGTGTAGGTTGATATTTAGTAGGTTTAAGAGTTGTTGGATGTAATGAATTTAGTTGGTGTTGTGTTTATTTATAATGGTGTTTTTGATGGGGTGACCTATAAAGGGGGTCAAGGAATTGTTGTCATGCTTTCGAAGGAGGTTACATTTAATCAATTAGTAGATAAGGCTCATGCGAAGAGATCTATTGATAAGAATAAGTTTAAATTGAGGTTACTTTATTTCCTTAATACTTCGGATGGTGGGAAGATGAGGATTGAAATGATAGATGAAGATGATGTAGGTTATCTGATGTTTCAATAACATAAGTTTGTTTATGTGGAAGAAGTGGAGATAAACGTGGATGTACCGGCAACCAATACGGTCAATAGAATACCCGCTTATGTGGATTTTTGTGATGAGGATTTACGTGCATTAAATGAAACCGGTATTTTAGATGCGTTTGATTATGTTCCAACAAATTTTGATGATGATGGAGACGATGATGATGATGACGATGACGATGAAGATGATGTCGATGATGATATTAAAATCAATGGTGGTAATGGTAATGGTAATGGTAATGGAAATGGAAATAGCAATGGCAATGAGGATTGTATTGGTGTTAATGAAAGCTATGTAGGTGATGATGTATTTGCCGCTGGTTCAGGTGTAAATAGACGTCAGATATGGGAGCTGCCTGGAATGGATAATTTTGGTTTTAAGGAAGTTAGAGAATACGCTTTATCAACCCCCATATTCCATGAGTGGTCTTACTCAAGGTTCTATATTTTGGAGCAAGGAGGCCATGAATCTTGCCGTGGGGAGATTTGCTTTGGAGAACAAGCTTTCTCTTTCTGTATTGTGTTTTAATAAAATGCGATTGGAAGTGGTATGCACTGAGATGAAGAAAGGATGCAAATTTTCTTTTAGAGCTAGGAAGAGCAATGTTGATTCCCCTTTGTTTCATGTGACATATTTTATTCCCAATTGCACATGTCTTTGCGATCCAGATAGAGCAGATAGAAGGACGGTCACTACGAAGGTTATTGGTTCTTTTTTCTCCTCCCGAGTTGCTGACTCAAAATTTACTCCCTCTCAAATAATGAGCAAGGTTTGAGACAGATGGGCAGTGCGTTTGTGGTATAGCAAGGCATGGAGAGCTTTACAATATGCCGAGCAAGTTGCTTACGGTACTTATGATGAAACATGGTCATTGTTGCCTCGTTACCTTCATATGTTGAAAGTAACCAACCCTGGCATCATCACTGCCCTTAAGACTAATAGGATGGCTAATTTCATGTACTCTTTCTTTGCATTAGGGCAATGCATCAATGGATTCAAAAAGTACATTCGTCCGGTACTAGCCATGGATGCTACACATTTGAAGGGCTAGCTTAAGAGAGTGATTTACACAACAATGGGGCTGGATGGTTCAGATATGATATATCCTATTGCATTCGGATTTGGCCCTAAAGAGAATGTGCCAGGTTGGACTTAGTTTTTCCGTAATTTACGTGATGCTATTGGAATTTCAGATAATCTCCTTCTTGTTACCGATCGGGGGAAGAGTATTCCTCCCGCTATTCAAGAAGTATTTCCTAAAATTCCTCATGCAAATTGTTACTTTCATTTGAAGTGTAATTTGGGCAACCTTTGTAAGGGAAGAAGTTTTATTCTAGATGTATGGTGCAATGTTGCGTATTCATACTCAAAGGAAGAGTGTCTGAATTTATTGCAAAATCTTGCAAATATATGCCCAAAATGCATGAATCGTTGGTGAATCTTGGACCGAAGAAGTGGTCTCGTTCGTTTTGTCCAAAGAAAAGGTGGGGAATCATGACAACCGGCATTGCAGAGTCATTGAATAAAACAATTATCCCTGCCCGAAAGTTGCCAATAACGGCTGCCCATGAATTCCTTAGGCACTTGGTGCAGAAATGGTTTTGTGCAAGGAGTGCATTTGCCGCTAAATTTGATTCTTCGATGACGGAAGCTGTTAAAGAACATATAAAAGGGTGTGAAAATGTCGTTGAAAGATGTCAAGTGTATCCAATTCAAGATAGCGTGAAGTATCAAGTCAAGAATGAGGAGTTGGGTCATGGAATATTGAATGTCGTTGAGAAATCATGCACATGCAAGAGGCGGGATATGGATTGGTTGCCATGCTTTCATGCTATCGCATATGCTAGGTATGATTTATGTAATGGAATTATGTCGATTATTAGATATACATATATTAATTAGCTATTTTGGTCATTCGAATTATGATAGGTTTGCACGTGTGAGTGTTACCCATCTATGTTATAGATACTTTAGTAAAGATTATTTGGAGGGTGCCTATTCTAAACCCATCTTGCCTGTTCCTGATAACGGCGCATGGCGGGAAGCGGGAGAAGCATCTAGATTAGTGGTTCTTCCAATGATCATGGAAAAGCAAGCAAGACGCTCAAAAGAGAAAAGAATTCGTTCAGCCGGTGAGGTCCATAGGAACAAGAAATGTGGGAATTACGGTCTATTAGGTCACTCTAGGCTTACTTGCCAAAATCCCCCAATTGATTTGTCAAAATTGTGGTCTCACCGGCCATGTTGAAAATACCTGTCGGAATTCGCAGTTAATATGCTCAAAATGTGGTATGATCGGTCACTTTGCGGATTCTCGTCCGAATCCAGCACTCACGTGTAGAAAATGTGGGATGACAGGGCATTCGGATGAATCATGTGAGATACTGTTGGTAGCATCCTCTTTGGGCAATACAAGTGCAAGTCAAAGTCATGCATCAACCTCATCCAAGAGATGTCGAGTCACGCACTGCCGCCATTGCGGTGGGGTTGGACATTCCATTCGTACTTGTCCAAAGCTTCATCAAAATCCAGAGGAATCAAACGAACAACGTCAAGATGAGTCTTGACATTTTGGAGTTAGAAGATGTACTTTAATGTTGGTCTAAGATTAAGTGTTTATTGGACTTAGATTAAGTGTTTAAAATTTTTCATAAACCGTGTATGGTAAACGAAGGTCTATAATCTATTGTTGTTAAACGTTGGATAACATTTTCCATATCTCCTGTATTGTTCATGAAACTTATGGATTTCATACTTGCCTCTTAGATGGCCATATCGAACTGATAGCCATATGAGAAGCAAATTAGAACTGTAAATATCATATGGCATCATGTATTGGTTATGCTTATGAGGTGGGTACTAGTTTGTGGTGGTCACCTGAAGTCCATTTTCCCATTGCACAATCACTAGAGGAAAAATGATCTCGTGTGCTTCGGGTGGCTTTCTGTTTGTTGAAGCCAGATCATACACCCAAATCTTCTGGAAATGAATCTGAAAAACAAAATGGAATGCCATTTGAGTGGCCTTTATTTAATGGTGGCCACCAGAGAAGCAATTGAACACTAGAATTGTGATTTGTCTTTTAAATTGTTTTGCCTTTTGGGTGACCTCTAATTTCTAGTGGTCACCAGAGAAGCAATTGAACACTGGGGATGTGATTTCTCTTTAATTGGTTTGTCTTTTGGGTGACCTCTAATTAATGGTGGCCACCGGAAAAGCATTTGAACACTGGAATTGTGTTTTGTGATTTAATTAAACTTGCGTGCATGGTGACCACCTATATGCTATGGTCACCAGAAACACCCTTCACTTGTATCATTCAATATAACAAAACTTGAAATTGAGGTGACCATAAACTAACAACCATCCGAAATAACATCTAGCATAAACCACACTAAAAAAACATGTCTAAAAAATTGTGGTATAAAAAACCTAAATAAACTACAATGATAACAAGTCCAAAATGGTGTAGGGATAAAACTATTAAGCCATAACAGTAGTACAAAGCATTAAAAAACATAAATCACCATAGTTGTTTGGAATTGTGGTGCATCTTATGCTGCAGGATCTGGTTCAGGATGATTTGCTTCCTCAACATCTTTCTCTTGAGTGTCAAACCCATCATTTGTCAATTCCTAAGCATCACTTTCACCTTTTTTTTTTCTCATAAACTACTATAGCTTTTCCCATTTTCTCAGCACTTCCATCACACTCAATGGACATATCTTTCCCTTCATGATCTTACCAACTCTTTCTCCAGTAACCTCTTTAGACTCCAAATCTTTATATTGTAACCCATCCAAAAGAACATTATCATTATCATCATTAGTCGCGGTATAATTTCCAGCTACTTCCCTTACTACACTTGTTTCTACATCAACAACATTAACTGATTCTCTACCAAAAAAAATAACACAGCATTCCAAACCTCATCTACATCGCCAAAACTCACATTACCATGTCCTTGCATATTAACATTCATGTCTTCAGGATCAGTAAAACCCTCACCACCCTCATCATTAACCCTACAACCATTTTGATTATCAACAAAGTCATTGTCAACATTATCAACTTCATCCCTAGATACATTTGTATTCTCAATATCAATATTATCTACCAGGACTTAATTCGCATTACTAGCTATTAAATTACCTTGACCGTGCATTCTGTTATCCATCCTTTGCAGGAGCTCTATCATCTGTCGCTGGCCTTCAAGCAGTTGAAGAAGTAGTTGATTGGGGTTTGACTCTTACTGTCCCGAATAGTCTTCTCTCCTCTGGCCAAAGCAATTTTATTGAAAACCCTCGCTCCCAATGTAGTTGGAGTCTTCATGAACATGTCAGTTTCACTTGAAACATCCACACCTGCGAGTTCACAGATTGTTGTTATGGTTGAAGGAAACACTATTTGCTTCGCCCTTGTGATGTGGTATTCAAGACTTCTGCACATTAATAACCCGACATTCAACTTCTTCCTTCTGTGTATTGAGGCCATAATATAAGGATGATCTTTCCTCAATTCTTGGTGTTTCATTCTTGGTGAAATCGCCCTACTGATGAAAACATTCCAGAATGCCATATATGAACTAAGTTCTCTATGGTCGATCTTTTGCTGTCCATCCCTCCACTTCCCTATCGGATACTTCCGCAACTCTTGAGCTACATCTTTAGGAATATACTCAAAGAATTTGTTTTCTGGTGGGAAATCGTCAGCAATTTGGTCATCCAATGGAATTCCCAAATATTCATTAAGAACCTTAGGGTTGAAATGAACCCTAACTCCACGCACCTTAACACCAGCTTCCATGAAATTTTGTGAATCTATTTTGTGGTAGAATTTATACACCATGCTCAGATTGATACGTCTAGGCTTCATTACTAGCTTTTCCCAACCCATGGCCTCCACCTGAGATGGAATCGGGGTTTCTTCTAGCTCATCCAATGTGACGCCTTCTTCTTTAATTATTGGAAGATTACGTAGAAACTTATACTTTCCATTGTTGGGGATCTTAAAGTGGTTTACTCTGTCGTCTGGTCCTCCTCTTCTCAACCCACTCATGCCAACCTTGGGTCGAAGAGGCTCAACATCAGTAAGGATTGGTTCTTTTTGTTACTTTTTTTGAACCTGTAAAAACAAAGGACCAAAAGATAAGTAAGTAAACAAAAACACATCACTACTTATCAAAGAGGACAACTACTTACGAATTTTTGGGATGGCTTCCTCCGCTGGTCGTTTTTGTTTTCGACGGCCAGTCATGGTAGTTAATGGACAGTAGTTCTGCTGTTCAATCTGGGAGTGGAATGTGAGGGGTTTCAACTTTTGAAGTAGTGATTAGTAGTTGAGGATGGAATACGAGAGGTCTGAGACATGCAATTTGAAAATCAATTTCTGTGAGTAATGCGAGAGGTCATCGAGATTCAGAATTGAAATGGCGCCGTTTAAAATATGGCATCACGTTGTCGTTTTGTGTTTTCAATGGGTTAGTGTTTTATATGCAATATGCCATTCATGTGATTTTTGTATTATGCAGGCCTCCTGAATGACATTACATTGTGGACACCTTCAACGCCATCAATTTGTTCACTCTCAAAAATCATAGTACACCCACATCGAATAAATGAATGGACATAATTTAGTGTAGATTAGATCAATGACATTGCTATTAAGGGAAACAAATTTTATAATTGAACAATCACTTGATATTACCCTTAAAATGAAATGGCCTTATGGTTTCCACCTCAATTATTATGTTCATTGATGAAAGACATAGTATGAAAGCATTAGATTATAGTCATAAGGCTCTATTTTATACAACTATAGACATCATTTTGTAAATAACATAAGCATCTAGTGCTTTTGAAATCAATTTAGACAATAGATTTCCAGCAAAATATTGGCACATTAGATTGAATTTGTAGTTCATTACCCCACAATTACTAGATAAGTTCATAACATTTGTTCTATATATTACGATGAGATGAACATTTCATATGCGTTTATTAAATAGACTGTTAAATTTTGTTTAATATGTTGTTTTAAGCAAAAGGAATTTACAAATAACTTATTTGGCCCATAAATTTACATATGTGATGGTTGTACAAATAATCTATGAAAGTCTAATACAAAATTTGTGAAGGACTCTACACTTACTGTAAATGTATGTTTTCATGATTATAGGACAACTTTGAGGTTCATATAAGTGTATGACTAAATCACAATTGACCATAGTTTTAATTAATGTATTTTCCACCATATTTTGTGGCATTAGTAGGGCAAGTTCAAATTATTTGTGATATTGTTGATGATACACCAGTGATAGGTGAAATTATTTTGTGATGCGCTTTAGGTTGGTAAATGTTAACCCACAATATGTTCGAAATTCCCCTATAAATATCAACCTAGATCCAGCCTCCCCACCGCAAACATTTGAACATAAACCCTAAACATACCACAACTCTATAACCATGTCTTCATCTGATACTTCAATAGGAAGCTCTGACTTGAAAGCGGAAAGAGAATAGTTTCGCACTTTACTAGAGTTCGAAGTCGATGAGTACTTCGTCAGAGGATACTGGTGTAAATGTGGACAATGGCCGGTCGGCAATGTCCAGACATTCGGTGTACATACAGGATGACGTTCTTAGAGGTGCAGCAACAATGTAAGAAAATAAAAACCCTTATCTGTTGTCTATAAGTTAACCCCATTTAACTGTGTTAACTAGTTTCCTCATTCCAATCAGGGGAACTACAATTATTTTGAATGGCAAGATGAGTGGTTAAATCGTAGGGTTATTCATATACTACAAGAAAATTTCCAACTAAATAACAAAATTCAAGAAATGACAGATTCAACTGCTGTCATCCTGGTTGAGAATGTAATATTGAAGATCAATTTTGAGAGTTCGAGAAAAAAATGTTAGCAAATGCAATTAACAACTCAGTTATCCATCCCAACCTTCAATGTAGCTTTGGTGTTCATCTGGATGTATTTTAGAATTGTTGTGTAGGATTTTAGTTACTGGCTGTCCCTGAAAAGGCTGATTGAATTGTTGCTTCATTTTCTATGTTAAGAATTTGAATAGGAAATGGTTTTGTTGTAATCATTTATTTGTTGCAGCATAAAATCTTACGACTTTGAAAGGGAAATGGAAAACACATTTGAGGTGACCATCAAAAGTGAAAGTCACCAAAAGAGCATTCTATCAATCCAATATTACTCAACTTCCCAGTATGCAAATGCCTTTGAGGCGACCATCAAAAGCGACAGTCACCCGAAGCGCATTCCATTAATCTAATATTACTCAACATTCTAGTTTGTAAATGCCTTTGAGGTGACCATCAAAAGCGACGGTCACCCGAAGCGCATTCCATTAAGCCAATATTACTCAACATTCAAGTATGCAAATGTCTTTGAGGTGACCATCAAAAGCGATGGTCACCAGAAGCGTATTCCATTAATTCAAAATTACTCAACATTCCAATATGCAAATGCCTTTGAGGTGACCATCAAAAGCGATGGTCACCCGAAGCGCATTCCATTAAGCCAATATTACTCAACATTCCAGTATGTAAATGCCTTTGAGGTGACCATCAAAAGCGATGGTCACCCGAAGCGCATTCCATTAACAGCCCAAATTTTATGAAAGTCATCCAGAACGTATAATACTTACGTCAAACATCCAAAAAATACAGCAGATACTATAACAAACATTCTGTAGGACACTATAATTACTTGAACTACTTGTTTCACAAAATTTAACATATACCATAACCAACTTTTCAAATCTTAGGCAGCACAAAAAATAGCTTACAAAACTTATTGGTTAGAAAGCAACAATTATGAAAAACCTATCCAACTAGATGACTTGGTTACCCAACTTGTTTTTTGGACGACAACTTCCTTCAAATCTCTTTAGTACTGCTATTTCTGAAGATGGTGTTGACAATATCCTTCCTCAATGGGAGCGCCCATTGAGAGTTGTTAGTACTAAGCGACCATACTTTCCGTCCACATGCTATATCCTCAATGAATTTGCAGACATATGGCCCACAACAGTCACTGCAAAAGCCATTAGACACCATTACCATAAAATCTCTTAACGAAATAAATAAAAAGAATGCAAGATTTCATTAAACCTCTTACGAATCTTTTTGAATAGGGATTAGTGAATTATCAAGCACATGTACAATCCAGTCTTCGTATGAACTAGTACATTCACCGTTCTTCGTCTTATGGGAATCGTAAGCCGTCTCTTGCAATAGCAGTGGAAGGACTTCAGACAATGGCTTTAGCTGGTCTGCTAACAGGCTGGCTCCATCACAGGATGCCTTTGGATAAATTACTATAATGTGCTCGAAGTACATATCCAAAACAACAACAACCTAATGACCCTTAAATACGTGAGCAGGAAAACAAACCTACAAAAAAATCAATATAGTATTTAAACCTTATATACAAACATACAATATAAGTTTACTACTGCAAGTTCATAATGCAAGTTCTAATTATTCTTAGATAATCCAGATCCCACCAGGGAAGGCAGTGATTCTCATCCGTCCATTCACCTGCAACATATTTCTTCAATTTTTTGAACTCCAATTGCCTTCGAAGTACCATTATTGTACCGGTCCTTTACTTGATCAAAAAAGAAAGTCCTCAAAATACCAAACCTTTGCTCAACACTTCATTCAAGTTCTTGCTTCATGGCCAGCAGATACATATTAATATCTTCACCATGAAACCATTCATGTTTCCCACGCAAAAGTTTTAACCTATTCGCATTCAGTTCCAATTTACCAGGGAGATAATACCTACCAATAATAATGATACATTTGAATATAAATAGTGAATAGAGGATGGTGGGATAACAATGGATTAAAAGATAAATATGTACACAAGTTTAAAATTACTCACCTCGTCAAATTATCACCATTGAGGAGCCCTTTCAACTCTGGTTTTTCTTCAACTCTACTGGAAGGAAAAGGTTTTCCTAGGCAAGGAATTACTCGCCCAATTAGCAGAGTAGCTTGATCATTTAGCATAGGAAGCTTTCCAGCAGGCCATTCAATCACCCGTTTTTGAATTTTTTTTCCTTTGACAGACCCTGTCACACTGCAGTCCTCGTCATCACTTGGATCAGACTCGCCTTGATTATTGGGAACCTTCTCCTTCATCTTTTTCATTTTACTAGTACTGTCAGGCATACACTCAAATGGCCTTTTGTTTAATCTTTGGCTACGCCTTACCGTCATTATCTATTCCAATATATAACTTTAATAACTAAAAAATTAAGTAAATCATTTTTACAACTAATATTTACATATTACAGTATATCAACATGTACCAAGGGAGTTTGATTAACATACCTCATCTTCCTTCACATAAACTTCTTTTTTCTCCTTTTCGCCTTCTCCACCAGCGGAGTCCTGTGTTTATTATACATATTAGCAAAATAACATAAGTTTGAAACAAGTAAGGAAAATAATTTCAATACTAACATTCACATTTAATCTTTGACTTCGCCTCACATTAATTACCTAAAATAATATTGGATTGATTTAACTTAAAATCTACATCCTATGTTCAATATTCAGATTCTCAAACATATCACCTAACAAAACTCATTTGCTTTCATAACATACCTCATATGATTTCATCTTAACTATTGTCTTCTCCTTATGACCATTATCATCTTTCAAAATTCCATCAACATCCTGTATAACAGAAATCAATAAGCCAATCTCTAAACAATTGTACACATTCACTGTGAATAATCAAACTAACATTAGCACCAACCTTAGTTACATCATCAGACTGGAAATGTTTTAGTTCAACATACAATTCTTCCACTTGCCTCAGTCGCTTTTCCTGATCAGATATAATTTGTTTCAATTCCATTATCTCCTCTAAAGCCTCTTTCTTAAATTCTTCTAACTCCTTAACTCTCATCAGTATCGCATTCATAACATTCTACACATAACCCATCAAATTATTTACAATTTTAACTTCAAAACTATAATATAAATATTTCAAATGTATTTACCTCTA
Organism: Cardiospermum halicacabum; assembly: GCA_031304145.1. Lineage (NCBI taxonomy): Eukaryota > Viridiplantae > Streptophyta > Magnoliopsida > Sapindales > Sapindaceae > Cardiospermum > Cardiospermum halicacabum. The sequence goes on from CM062393.1 coordinate 9,865,684, forward strand.
AATGACAAGCATTACCACTGTCACCCATATTTTTCTCAAGTGCTTCCTGCACTTCTTCATCATCCGAAATTTCATCCCAATCGGTAGAAGATTCTACTGATTCAACATCATTATCCCTTAATCTGTTAATATCAAGACTGATAAACTGATGCACATCAAAATGCTTCATATACCAACTAGAAGCCTCATGTTCAGTTGGCTCCAATGTGCTTTCATCACTCATCTAAAGTCACAAGTACATTCATTTCTTACAATTCAATAAATCTGAAAGAAATTTATACTGTAAAGATAAAAAAAAAAAAATTACCGTCATAGCTTCATCGTAGTCCTTCTCCCTGATATCATGTAGTGACCATCTCACACATCTAGGTTCTGTTGAGGCAGTCCTATTAAGTTCCTCAACATTCAATTGATCTCTCATGTAAGAAAACGCTTCAACCAACCACCACTGCATCAACAAATGTTTACATATAAGTCAAGAAACATTGTTAAAATGCTATAAAATATAAACTGCTATAAAATTACTTACCATAAATGCGAACATGAAACCTTATATCGTTCTTCCTCTTCTCGGATTATCCAATAAATCCCTTATCACCACCCTTTGCAACTTACACATTGTGTGCGAGAAAGATAATATACCCATGGAAATGGCATAAACATGCTTAAATCATCAACTAAATGCCACACTAACTTTGGAACAACCTTATCCATTGACATTCCTAATATCAAAACATGGACAACAACAAATAAAACTAATCTCTTACAATCTTCCACTTCCACTTCAGATTCTTCCAACAAAGACATTATTTCATTCCCGCAAACATTACCATGTTCATTAGGTCATAGTCTCATGCAAATATTGGTTCCAGGAAGCTTCTTGTTATCAAGATCTAAATCCCCTTTTCTTATCTTTCCAAATCTTAAACTTGTCACCAAAGCAAACTCTTGCTTTCCAAATCGATGAGCAGCCCCACCAATATGAAACCAAAACTCATCCTCACTCTGATTAAAGACCCTAATATCCCTAGCTAAAACTTTGAATATAAGCTTCCCATAAAAAACTTGATCTTTTCCAACACTATGCTCTATCAACTCGAAAAATTGGCGGAATGGGGAACGATGAATGAACTTACTGAGATTATAGCTGTGGATAGGGTCATTAAGTAGATCAGATAGGACTTTAGGTCTACATTTGTTGTTAACTCGTTGCTGCTTTATTTCTCTAAGAGCATCCCACTTAAATTCCGGATTGCAATCAACCTACAAATCATTTCAAAAATAAACATTATGTTAAATACAAGTGATCAATGTGCCCAAAATAATACAAAACTTTTAAAATACTTCGGCTTACAGCAATGTAGATTAGGTAAAAGGTATGCCCTAGTTAAGCATTTATGAACTGATTATACTTGCACACAGACAATTAACATATTAATCTTCGCTAAAACATCAAACAGTATGCCTTTCAGGTTGCATTAACTAAATGGTGGCCATTGAAGATCTTAATAATACGCCATTCAAATGGCTTTAACAATATGGTGTCCAGATGAATGGCATTCTTTAGAACACTAGCAAATACGTCTCATGTGACCTTAACAATATGGTGGCCACATGAAATGTGTAAAAGCAAATATGTCATTCCAACCAGCGAAAACAGACAAAGAAATGCCAAATAAATAGGGAATAAGAATCTAACAAACAGAACAATCAAACAACACCAAACGAATCATACAACAACCATAAAAACACCTGCACAACTAATAACAAATCAGACAACAAAAATACATCAATATTACTTGTGTTACTACAGAACATAATTTTTGACAACAAAACATTCAAAAAACCCAAAATTTCTGCTATTACAATATAGTTTCATCTCCACAATGTTCAAAACTGAGAGCAATAAAAAAAGTTCTGCAAAAACTAGAAAACCCTAAAGTAATTAACATCAAAATACAGAATTCATGATGGTTTTTTTTTTACCGATAGTAATGTTCACAGCACTCAGACAGAAATCCTATAAATGTCTAATGTAGTATTTTAGATATCGTCTCCACAGGGATTGTAAGCTAAGAAGCATGATTGAGACTAAGATTTAAATTGAATTGCTAAAAGAATCTATATACAAAATGAATCACAAGAATCATAGAATTGATGTGAAGTAAAAGATACTAATGACATTCATTCAATTAAAACTCAAGTCAGCACTCTATTCTGCGATTGATCTTAACAATGAAAAAACTGATTTGCTAAATCTGTTATCAATTAACTTCTCATGCAAGTTTCACCTTAAATCACAGATTTACCTTCTAGATCATCATCAGTGATCTGTTAAAAGATCTCTCAATTCAATTTAACAGATCTCAATTATATAGTTTATTATATCTCTATACTACAACCTATACAATTGATAAGCACAATCTGTAGAAAAATAGATTTGTAGTCTATCTCTAGCACTACGATCCTCTGTTCTTAGATCTGAAACCTAATCGTCATCTCTGGTCTAGATCAAATCTCATAATAACAATATTATGTAACTCTCGTTCTTGTAATTCAATTAGCGCATGAAATCAAGTAGATCTGGCTATAATTGAACAAGAAACTTTGCAATTGAAATGATAATCAACATCAAAATTCAACAAATGAACAGAGCTTTTAGCTAGCACATCTACTTCAGCATATCCAATCAAGTACAAAAATCATCATCGACATGCTTAAGATCTAAATCTTACCAAGGAAGATTGAAACTAGACTCTATCACAGTTGTTGCTTCACAATCTTCAAGCTAATCTCTATGATCAACAGAAACAGAGTACAAAACTTCTTCAAGAAACTTCTCTGAAGATGTTGAATAAAGGGTATAGAAAAATCTAGAATTTCTCTTAAAGTATAACAGAATGTCAAAAGTAAATCAATCGTCTAAACTTTGTTTTCCAAAAAACTCACTCTTTTTTTCATCTGAGCCCCTATTTATAAAGTTTGGCTCAGTGGCAATTTTGAAATAAAATCAAGAAAGAAACACAAATTGGCGAAGTAACATTTTTCTTCATTTATGTCGCTTGTTCCTTCGCCTGAACCAAACGACTTCTTCAAATCTCGCTTGACCTGATCGCCAAGCTAACAATCTCCCTAGGTGAAATGTTCTCAATATAGCCATAGTATGTCGCCTAATGCTCAGGCGAGTTGATATTCTTTGCCAAAACACTCTTCTAGTTAAAATCTTCTAGGAGATGTCTCATCAAATGTCGCCTGTTATTATCCTTTGACTTGGCGACATTTCTCCTTTATCGCCTCAACTATCGCCTCAAGGCAGGTAAAGTTCAACCTTCATCACCTAAATTTCTGCAAGGATGGCGACATACAAAGGCGAGGAGTTTCTGATTCGTCTTTCATGTTTTAATCTTCGAGGCGAGATCTTCCTTATATCGCCTGCTGCATCGTCCTTTACTCCAAATCATGGCGATGTCTTCAGGCGAATTCGTTTCTTAGCAAAAATCATTTCGCCAGTTTGCTGACTTTGGATGAAATTCTGATTTGGTCCTTCTTTCTTCTGAATTTGCATGTTTTAGCTTCTTTTCCACAACTTTTTATCCAAGTCCCTGTCTCAACAATAATAGCCTAGAATTAATTAAAATGTATTCAATATCTCATCATTTAAACTCAATTTCATTACATTTAAGCTCATAAAATATGCTTAAACATAGGTAAATTCTAGACTTATCAATTACCCCCAACTTAGCCTTTTGCTTGTCCTCAAGCAAACTGAATAAAAATCTACTAAGACAGCAATCAGTGCAAACTTATATCATAATTTAAAGCAATCCATCTAATATGTTTTGAAAAATCTCCAAACAGTGACCAGCTTTTCTTTAAAAATTTCAAATCAACTAATTCGAAACTGGTCATTTTCTTCATGTTGCAAAGTGTCAGAGAAGATCTAAGTATTTGAGTTTTGAAACTACTTTCTCACTGTAGACTCTCATAAGTGTTTGATCTCTCAGAATCCTAAAGGTTACTCACTCAATACACTAATCACTTTAAGAATCAGAATTACTTACCAAGGCAAATGTGATTCTAGTGTTTCACAAGCACGTATGAAGAAAATTTTAAGAACCTCACGAACATTGAACTTTTACTCATACACTGTACAACACTTAGAGGTTCCTAAGTTTAGTATTGCCTTTTTGTCTGCCTTAGAATCTCTGATTTGTATATATAGGGAAAATGGGGTCAAGTTAGCTTATGAAAGAAAGGAATTTCTTCAAGGAATCAAAGTTTGGACATACCACTAAATTCCTCTCAATCCCTCTATTCTTCACTCTTTAGTGTTTCCCCACTCCGCCTTTTTACATATACTACTTTATTTATGAACAGTCCATTTTCACTTATTCGTGTCTGTTCTTTTCTTCTCATTCATCTTTTTTTTTTATTTTACAAAACTTATATTTTGCTTTTAGCAGCTTCAGAAACACTTTTTAAGATAATCCTCACTTCCCATCTTTTCAATCCCAAATTTAATGGTAAGTCCAAAGGGTAGGATTAAGATTATATCTCTCTCTTTATGGTTTGGACTGGATTAGGGACCAAAGAAAAGGTTTTAATGAGAATGGAAACAAAATGGTTTATCTCACAAGATATCAAGGTCTGGTTATATCAAGTAGGCAAAGGCTATGTAGTAGTTTCACTCACTCTCTCAAATCAAATAATTTTCCTTGGCAGATTAAAGACAGACTTTACCCAACCAATGCCCTGTACACTTGAGGAATGTATGAGAAATTCAAAGCAAACCTATGAAGGTTCTGATTTCTATAGAATAAATTTTTTTTCCAGATAAATGTGTTTAATAAGGAAGAGAATAAAAATAACCCCTCTTATGAAGAAAAAGGCACAAAATAAAGCTCAAAACCTCACATTCCACCCAAGGTTTTCTCCACTCTTTCCTTATCAAAACTCATCAACTTATTCGCAATTCTAAACTAACCAGAATCTTCATCAGTGCTCAAAGAAATTTGTCAAAAATTGCTCATCAAAGCTGCTTGTTTTGAACACTTATTTTACTGTTTGAAAACTCATTTTATGAAAAACTAAATCACTTTGAAGTATGAGCAATGTAAGCTCAATCATGCACTCAGACCTAATATCCTAAGAAAATACTAAAATAAAATCAAACAATAAAACTAAATAAAAAGAACAGCAACATGATTGCTACCCCATTCCCAACTTAAAAGAAAGCAGTGTCCTTAATGCTTGGGAGAACATAATCGAATAGAAGGAGAGAAAGGGATGTATAAAACAATGAACTAGAGAGTTAGGCAAAATACCTGAATGTCTCCATTATCAGATGATAAGTCGCCCCAATTAAAGTCAAGAGAAAATTGGTTAGGCGAAATAAAAATAGGCGAGAAATAACCTGATCGCTAACCTTAGGCGAAATACTCAGGCGAAATATAAAAATTGCCATCTTAGAGTGACATTGAGGTAATATGTCATCGCGAAATACAGATCCTGCAGGTGAAATATTACACAAAATAGAAATGTCGCCAAAAAGGAAATCAAGAAGTAGGCGAAATAAAATATGTATCGCCCCAATCATTTGTCTGTACCATATTAAAGAACATACCAACCTGGCGAGAAATAATGATCTCGCCTTAGTCAAGGCGAAAATGCTGGTAATTTGAGTTCTGCCTCGCCTCAACACAATGTTGCATTAAAACCCTTGTAGAATGATCTGTAAACTTCAAAAGTCAAGGTGAGAAATGATTACACAATTAATGATTCCTCCTGTAGACACAGCTCACATTGTTAGGGAAGAAGAACCCCCAACTCAAAATCTGAAAACTCTCTGTAACAATTAAAACCAATAATCACATTACTCTTTATCAACTAAAAAAATAGAGACACAAAAACCATTCACATTACTCTTTACTGAAAATCAAAAAGAAGAATTTAAAGACAGACAAACGAATTCACATTACTCTTTTCTGACAAAGACATATAAAAGAAATAAGGTCCGAATATAACAAAATAATAAAAACTTAGTAACTAAAATAACTAAAAATCATCCAGAGAAGGATCTGCAGAGTTCTTTTTCTGGGGAGATTTAGAGTTCAATCTCCTTCTCTTTGGCTTTGGGTTGGAAACTCTAAGGTTCAACTGTTTTGCCACCAAACTTCTGATTTCTCTATCAGCTTCAGTTGGTGAAGGAGGAATTGAACTATAAGGCTTGACTTCCTTCTTCTTCTTCTGGGCTCCTACCTTGCCATGCTTCATTTTCTTCTTATCAGCCCTTACTTTTTCAGCCTCATCTTCACTGAGAGGATGAATAGTGAAAGCCCTGTTGGGTAGATAACGCGTTGGGTTAGCCAATTGCCTCAAGAAGTTGCTATACCGTCGGATTTGTCTAAATATGATAGAGTAATATCCATCAGGAACAGACAAAGCAGAGGTTGGCTCCCAAGAGCAAGGAGTCTTATTGTAATCCAAAATAAGCATTTGTTCCAAATCTGCTGAAGTAACTGCAGGATCACTAAAAACTTCCTTACTTTCTTTCACTTGTGCACCATTTTGACTAGTTTTCTCTTCGTTTAAACTATCCATTTCAACATCAGAAGAGCTTGTAGAAGAGAATTCCATTCCACTGAAAAATTTATAAGAAGGCATCCTATTGTAAGTACGGAGAAACCGTCCTAACATAGTAGCCACTTCTTCCTCATTAAAGGTTCAAACTTCTTCTTTAACCAAAGGCACTTGACTAATAGGTTCAGGTTGAAGAAATGGTACTATTGCCAGATTCTGAGAAGAGTTATCTCTGTCTATAGAATAGGTTCCCCAATTGAAAACATTTCCATTCTTGCTTGATTAATTAGTCTCTGAATGTCTGGATGAACAATACTGAGCCATGGAATGAATTCTTCTGTAGTAGAGGGTTGAAGCTTAAAGGTACACTGGACAAATCTGAAGCTTTCAGGAACTTGGCATGTGGCAATACATAGTAATTGAGTTGTTTTGTCCTCAGTTTGTTCTTCTTCAACAGGTAAGATTTCTACTTCTAACTGAGAATTAGATCCTTCACCTGCCTCCTGAATTGATGATGGTTTACCTGCAGCTTCAGCATAAAAAGCCAGCAATTTACTTTGCTCTTCAATCTCTGCAGTGTCAATCTCTTCAGAATCCGAGGAATCAACATTTTCAGCTTCAACAAGTGTAGCTTCTACCACCACTACTTTACCCTTCGCATTTAATCTTTCACCTGTGTCCATGATCTGACTTGCAACTTTTTCAATGGCCAAATCAAATTGATCACCTAAGTTCTTCTATAGTGATCTTCCTGTAAACTTAGAGCTTCTAGTTGAGCATTGAACTCAGGTTGACTATCCATCAACTCTTCTTGTTCAAATTGAGAGGGCTGGTGATCCTCTTCTTCTCTTTCTTGCTCAACAGGTTCCCTAATGGTTATCCCTGTGGCAAAGTTTGCAAAACCTACTAGAGGTGCACTTTGCTTGGCCTTTTGCGATCCATAATCTCAAGAATTCTTGAGGATCAGTTATGCTGTTGAAGAATTCGGCTATTCTTTCTTCAACCTTTCTATCCACTATTTCACTGACCATATCCTCCAATTTCTCCTTTGTTAGCTCAGCCACCCTTTCATTTTCTTTGGTAAAAGCTGAAGTTGTCTCTGGAGCTGGTTTTATGACTAGAGAAGGTGAAGAAAACTTGTTCTTCTTAGCACTTGATTTCTTAGCCTCCATCAAGGCCTTCAATTCTAGCACCTTCTCTACTGCTTTTGTACAAGTGGTGTCCTTACCACTCCTACTTTCCCAGATCCTTAGCTCTAGTTCTCCAGTGTGTGGCTTAGAATCAGCCAGCCACACATCCTTTCGCCTGCTTTGAACTCCATATCTCTCTAGTAGACTTGTGATAAGAGATGGAAAGTACAAAGTCCTCTGCCTGGACTTCTCCTTCCTTAAACTACAAACTCTCTTCTGCAGCTCTGAAAATATCAGCTGACCAAGATGAATGAACTTGCCCTGATTGAAATCCCTAAGGAACCTCTTCTCATTAGTAGTAAACCTGCTTCCCTTGTTCCTGGGCATAATTTTGTCCCTCAACCAGGTCAAACATATTGCTGTGTGAATATCCAATTCACTAGCTAAGACGTTTGCATCAGATCCTTGAGTTGGATGCTGGAATTTCCTCAAACTTCTCAAGTCTTCATTAGTAAGTTCTAAAACATCCATCCCTCTATCACCTTGATGATTAGCCTCCATTAATTCATAATAACTGCAGATAGACTCAGCTGATATATCCACTTGTTGGCCTCTAATTTCAAAAGGAGTGTCCAACTCCTCAGGAGCTTTATCATAGAACTCCTCCACTAGAGTGGCATTCACCTTCTTGGGCTGTGCCACCAACTTCTTGATGAACCAACTCCACAAATAATTCCCAAATCTCTTATCCTCTAGTTCTTCTAACAAAATTCCCTTCTCTTGCCAAAACTGCAAGTTGTACTTCTGAGAAGGGCTCTTGATCTTAGATTTATCCTTAGAGATCTTAGGTGAACTGGATTTCACCTTCTCCCCTTGTTTACTGGCTCCATAGATAGCTGCTGCTTGTCTCTTAGCCAAAACTGATTTATCAACTGAAACACTCCCCTTAACAGCAGTTGAAGTAGAAGGGGTCTTGGGAGTCTTCTCCTTTGATTTTGGTGAAGAAGGAAGAATTACTCTGACCTGGTAATTCTTTTCATCATAGATCTTCGGCCTGGCCGAAGTCTTTGCCTTCTTGCCCTTCTTAGATGGGCTAGGAGTACTGTCACTCTTTCTTTTGGCCATTTATCTGCAAATTGAAACAGTATATCAAACAAATATGACCAAATTTCAAACTGACAAAACTTAAAATCAGTAAAACAACAACATTATCAATATTAAATAGTTTGACAGTATATCGCAACATTGGTTTAACAATCAAGACCTTAAACCACGTTTTACAACTTAAGCACTAACGACAACTGTCAATCAACGCAATCAATTACATTCGCAAAAATGAAACACCTACCTAAAATCATTCATGTTCATTTCAAAACCCACAGAGATTCGACCATTATTACCGTTAAATAATGCTCTATTAATACCGTAACAATCTTGATTTACATATCAACACAGATAAACAAAAGATAACTAACAGCTTGCAACAAACTGAAAAAGAAAGAAAAGAAACATACCTTGTTTGGTAACTGTGATGAAAGTCGATTGAAATGCAGAAACGAACTAAGAGATTCGCGATTTAGGGATTTCGAAAAATTGAAAATTCAGAGAGCAAGGTAATAGCAACGGTAAAATCGAATTGGGTTTATAAAGACATCAGAAAATAGGCGCAATGATGAAAGAACTAGGCAGAAGGCGTAAAGATCTTGCCTCGCCCCGTGTCATACAACAGTAATAATTGTGTGCGCCTACGTATCACCTAATTATTTCGCCACTTCATGAAGTGCAAGCGATATAAGTGGCGAAATATTTTATGTTGCCAAAAGTGTGGGCGTGACAAAATTCAGAACTAGGCGAGAAAGGATAATCTCTCCTTAAAATTTACCTACTGGTGATATAATGTAGCGACATATCTATAACTTCGCCTTTACAAAGAATTTCAGGCGAAAGAATGAGGTGAAATGAGACTACCTCGCCAAAAATATATTTTCAAAACAGGCGATTCTCCAGGCGAATAAATCATACTTCGCCAAATTTAACTTGTTTCTAGGCGAAGAAATTTTGCACAATTAAAACTTAACGCCAGAAAACATACCTGTTTGGCGAGATAAAATGACAATGTGTTGGATTCTCGCCTCACTCTACTTGTCACTAGGCGATATAACAAGGCAAAATTTGTCCTTCCTCACCTTTGCAAGAGTAAGATAGGCAAAGTTTTTGGCATGACTATTCTTTCTCGTCTTTACCCAGGCGACCATGCATGGCGACATCCCATAATTCGCCATCTTCAAAGTATTCACACAAACGAAATGAAGTTATTCCTCGTTAATTGATAAACAGCTTTGGCGAGTATTTTGGCAATAAGAATGACATCTCGCCTTCTTCTTTAAACAACAAGTTCATCTGAAAACAACAATTCTTCTACAAAATATGAACTTGGTTAGTTAAAAACTTACATAATTAATTGATCATAGCATAATTCTCAAAAAAAAAAATTGTGTAAGGAGTATGCTTTGTTTAAGATCGTTAGCATCGACCAAGGCAAGTTTGCTATTGATTTTCCATTATATCTACAGGATCTGAGATGTAAAGGATATCTCTTGTCCTGAAGATGTCTCCCCCCAAATAATGCTTGAGTCTCTGTCCATTCACAACAAAGGAATCAGTAGACTTGTTATCAAACAATTCAATAGCTCCATATGGGGAAACACTCTTTATTCTAAATGGTCCAGACCATCTAGACTTTAGTTTTCCTGGAAATAAACTAAGTTTGGTATTGTACAGCAATACATATTGTCCAGGTTTGAACTCTCGCTTGACAATCTTCTTATCGTGGTAATTTTTCACCTTCAGCTTGTACATCTCATGATTTTCATAAGCTTCGAGGCGCCATTCATCCATCTGATCTAGTTGGAGAAGCCTCTGCTTTCCTACTTTTTCATAGTCCATATTCAGAAGTTTTACAGCCCAATACGACCTGTGTTCCAACTCCACTGGCAAATGACATGCCTTGCCATACACCATTCTAAATGGTGACATTCCAATGGGAATTTTAAAAGCTGTCCTGTAAGCTCACAGAGCATCATCTAGCTTGAAGCTCCAGTCTTTTATGGACTCATTTACAGTTTTTGCAGGATTCTCTTTAACTCTCCATTTGAAACTTCCACTTGTCCATTTGCTTGTGGATGATAAGTTGTGGTAACTTTATGGATTACTCCATACTTCTTAAGAACCTTCTCCAACAGCTTATTGTAGAAGTGAGACCCTCCATCACTAATTAGTACCCTGGGTATGCCAAATCTAGTGAAAATATTCTTCTAAAGAAATTTCTCCACTACCTTTCCATCATTTGTAACACAAGCAACAACCTCTACCCACTTGGATACGTAATCAACTGCTACAAGTATATACTCATACTTGTTTGATGGAGGAAACGGTCCCATGAAATCAATAACCCAGACATCAAATAGCTCAACCTCCAGGATATAATTTTGGGCCATTTATTGCCTCTTAGAAATATTACCCATTCTCTGGTATCTATCACAGCTGGCCACATAAGCATGTGCATCTTTGAATATTGATGGCCAATGGAAACCACATTCCAGAATTCTGGCTGCTGTTCTTGTTCTAGCAAAATGACCAGCATATTCTGATGAATGACAGTGCTTGATGATGTCCAATGTTTCTTCATATGGGATGCAACGTCTTAACACTTGATCAGCACATCTCCTAAACAGGTATGGTTCATCCCATATGTACCTCTTAACCTCATGAAGGAACCTTTTCTTCTGATGACTGTTTAAATCTTCAGGTAACACTTTACATGACAAATAGTTTGCATAGTCAGCATACCAGGGATAAAATGTTACCTCACAAAGGAAAAGTTGCTCATCTGGAAATTGTTCATTGATGTCAACTTGAGCCTCCATATCCTTAATGTGCAGTCTTAAGAGGTGATCAGCTACTACATTCTCAGTGTCCGTTTTGTCTTTGATTTCTACGTCAAACTCCTGCAGCAAGAGCACCCATCTTATCAACCTAGGCTTAGACTCCTTCTTAGCAAATAAGTATCTCAATGCTACATGATCAGTATGGATGATAATTTTAGACCCTAATATATATGATCTAAACTTATCTAATGCAAAGACTATTGATAGTTATTTTTTCTCAGTAGTAGTGTAATTTCACTGAGCCTCCACCAATGTTTTACTAGCATAATAAATGATCCTGAATAGCCTCTCCTTTCTCTGTCCCAGCACTACACCCACAGCAAAGTCAGATGCATCACACATGATTTCAAATTCAGAATTCCAATCTGGTGGAACTATGACTGATGCTGAAACAAGCTTTTCTTTAAGCTGCACAAAAGATTTCAAACATTCATCAGTAAAATCAAACTTCTTTTCTTTTTCTAACAAAACACACAGGGGTCTAGCTATCTTTGAAAAATCCTTAATAAAGCGTCTGTAGAACCCAGCATGTCCTAAGAAACTTCTAATGTCCTTTACGTTGGCAGGAGGAGGTAAATTGGCTATCACATCAATTTTTGCTCTGTCAACTTCTAATCCCTTAGCAGACACCTTATGGCCTAAAACAATACCCTCTCATACCATAAAATGGCATTTTTCCCAGTTGAGGACTAGGTTAGTTTCCTCACATCTTCTAAGCTCTTTCTCTAGATTATTCAAGCAATCGTTAAAACTGTCTCCTATAATGGAAAAATCATCCATGAAGACCTCTATAAACTTACCTATGAAATCAGTAAAGATGGCTAGCATACACCTTTGAAACGTTCCTAGTGCATTACATAGTCCAAATGGCATCCTATTATAAGCGAAGGTTCCAAAAGGACAAGTGAAAGTTGTTTTATGCTGATCACCAGGAGCTATGGGAATTTGGTTATATCCAGAATAACCATCCAGAAAGAAAAAATAAGGGTGTCCTGCTAGCCTATCTAACATCTCATCTATGAATGGAAGGGGGAAATGATCCTTTCTAGTGGCATCGTTTAAAACTCTATAATCTATACACATACGCCAGCCTGTAACAGTTCTAGTAAGGATCAATTCATTCTTTTTATTCTTAATCACAGTAATCCCTCCCTTTTTTGGCACACACTGCACTGGACTAACCCATTCACTATCTAAAATTGGAAAAATAATACCTGTATCAAGGAGTTTCAGTACTTCCTTCTTCACAACCTCCTTCATAGTTGGATTCAATCTTCTCTGAGGTTGGATCTTGGGTGTATGTTTGTCCTCCAAGATGATCTTGTGTGTACAGAAAGTGGGGTTGATTCTTTTAATATCTGCTATCGTCCATGCAATGGCTTTCTTATGTTTCCTCACCACTTGGAGGAGGCTTTCCTCTTGTTCATTTGTTAAATCATTGGAAACCACAATAGGAAAACTAGAATCCTTAGAGTTAAGGAATGCATACCTGAGATGACTTGGAAGTGCCTTCAGTTCCAACTGTGGTGGTTTTTCAGTTGAGGGAAGCATTGGCTCGGCAGATGGTTGTATATCACTAATGTTGAGGACACAATGAGAAGTCATGCATTCTAGCTCACCACTGTAAGCACTCTCCTCTGGAATATCCATATCCACATCATTGATTAATACATTGTTCAGTGGATCAGAACTTCTTAATGCGAGAATTTTATCCATCAACTCTGTATCAGCTGCCAATTGTATACTCTTGACTTCATCAAAATCGTATGGAAATTTTAATGACTCCAAAAGACTAAATTTTGCTTCCTCTCCATTAACTCTGAGTGTGAGTTCACCATTTGCCACGTCTATCAATGCTCTTCCAGTTCTCAAAAATGGTCAACCGAGTAGCAAAGGCACGTCTTCATCTACCTCCATGTCAAGCACTACAAAATCCACTGTAAACATGAATTTGTTTACTGTGACTATCACATCTTCCACAACTCCCTTTGCATGAGTGAAAGATCTATTAGAAAGTTGCAACAAGACATTATCAGGTCTGAAATGCCCTATTCCCAACCTTTCATAGATGGCCAAAGGTATCAAGTTTATGCTGGCTCCCAAGTCACAGAGAGCTCTCCCTTTGAATCTATCGCCTATGGTTAAAGGTATGGTGAACTTCCCAAGCTACTTCATCATGTTCTCTCTTTGAGGAAAAGGTAAGACAATCTTCACAGCCTCTTGTTCTTTTGCAAAAGGTTTGCTGATTTCTTCATTTTCCTTATTCTGTGCAGGAGGTTCATAACTTTTCTTTTCCTTAAAGTTCTCCAGTTTTTTTCCACTTCTCAGTGTAATAGCATGCACTTGTGCTTCCTCCTTAGATTTATCTTTAACCTTTGGGTTGGGCACAGTGTCACTTGGAAGTGCTCCTTGGGGTCTTTGATTCAAAACTTGCATAAGTTGCCCCATCTGAGTTTCCAAATTTTTAATTGAAGTGGTATGGTTGGTAAGAACAACATCAGTCTTCTCCATGTATTTAATCCGAAGATCCTCCATACTAGACTTCTTCTGTCCCATTGGCCGATACTGAGTCTGTCCTTGTTGTTGGTAACCGGGTTGAGGATTTCTTTGGTAATAACCCTGATTTTGATAGGGTTGGTTCCTCTGTTGATAGTATGGCCTCTGATGTATCCCATAATTATTATTCACATAATTTACTTGTTTTGACTCCTCTGGCTCATCTTCATCATCAGCAAGTGCTGCTTCCTGAGCATATTCTGCTAGAGTAGTCTTCTGTTTTTCAACAAAATTAACTGAAGTCTTTTTTGGATGGGCCTTATTAACTGCCATATTGTCCATCTTTTTATTCAACAATGCTATCTGAGCAAATAATGCATTGAAAGACTCCAACTCATAAACTCCAGACTGCTTCTTGTTTGCAGCCTTTTCCCTTTTATTCCATCCAAAATCATTGTTTGCCAGCAATTCGATGAAGTCATGAGCGTCATCTGGCTCCTTATCCATTATTGATCCTCCAGCTGAAGAATCAATATGCATTTTGATCTGAGGAGGCATGGCACTATAAAATGTCATCACAATTCTCCAAGATGCTATGCCATGGTGAGGACATCTTCTGATCCGCTCCTTAAACCTTTCCCAACTTTCATATAATGACTCTCCATCCACATACTGAAAAGAAGAAATCATATTTCTCAATTTCACCATTTTCATGGGAGGAAAGTAGCGGGCTAAAAACTTCCTAACTAGATCTTCCTAGCTATTGATACATTCTGATGGCAATGAATATAACCAGGAGTGAGCTTTGTTACTCAGTGAAAAGGAAAATAAACGAAGTTTAACTGCATCCTCTGAGACTACATTGTGTCGAAATGTACTGCACAGATGCAGAAAGGTGTTCAGATGTTGATTAGGATCCTCAGTAGCTCATCCTCCAAACTTGTTCTGTTGAACCATTTGGATGAGTCCAAATCTCAACTCAAAGTTTTCAATTGTTATTGCTAGTAAGTTGATGGCTTGCGGCATGCCATCAACTGGTGGGATGGAATATAGACGAAGAGTTATTCTCTCAGGATCTCCTCGTACATCATTATCATTATTTTTGTTGTAGCGGTCTCCAGACATTATTACTCTTGACTCAGTTCTCGCTGCTGATCTTGTTCGTGATCTCGATTGTCTAACAATTCTTTCTGGTTCAGGATCAAACTGCAAGTCTTGAGTACCTTTAGATCTTGTCTGCATACACTACACACTTGAACAAACAATTTTTAAAACTGAAAAAGAAATTAATAAATCATGTTAGCGCAGTTCAAAATAAATCTTAATCTTCAAAGAACAATCCCCGGCAACGGCGCCAAGAAATTGATGGTTTTTTTTCTACCGATAGTAATGTTCACAGCAGTCAGACAGAAATCCTATCAATGTCTAATGTAGTATTTTAAATATCGTCTCCACAGGGATTGTAAGCTAAGAAGCACGATTGAGACTAAGATTTAAACTGAATTGCTAAAAGAATCTATATACAAAATGAATCATAAGAATCATAGAATTGATGTGAAGTAAAAGATACTAATGACATTCATTCAATTAAAACTCAAGTCAGCACTCTATTCTGCAATTGATCTTAACAATGAATAAACAAATTTGCTAAATCTGTTATCAATTAACTTTTCATGTAAGTTTCACCTTAAATCACAGATTTACCTTCTAGATCATCATCAGTGATCTGTTAAAAGATCTCTCAATTCAATTTAACAGATCTCAATTATATAGTTTATTATATCTCTATACTACAACCTATACAATTGATAAGCACAATCTGTAGAAAAATAGATTTGTAGTCTATCTCTAGCACTACGATCCTCTGTTCTTAGATCTGAAACCTAATCGTCATCTCTGGTCTAGATCAAATCTCATAATAACAATATTATGTAACTCTCGTTCTTGTAATTCAATTAGCGCATGAAATCAAGTAGATCTGGCTATAATTGAACAAGAAACTTTGCAATTGAAATGATAATCAACATCAAAATTCAACAAATCAACAGGGCTTTTAGCTAGCACATCTACTTCAGGATATCCAATCAAGTACAAAAATCATCATCGACATGCTTAAGATCTAAATCTTACCAAGGAAGATTGAAACTAGACTCTATCACAGTTGTTGCTTCACAATCTTCAAGCTAATCTCTATGATCAACACAAACGGAGTACAAAACTTCTTCAAGAAACTTCTCTGAAGATGTTGAATAAAGGGTATAGAAGAATCTAGAATTTCTCTTAAAGTATAACAGAATGTCAAAAGTAAATCAATCGTCTAAACTTTGTTTTCCAAAAAACTCTCTTTTTTTCATCTGAGCCCCTATTTATAAAGTTTGGCTCGGTGGCAAATTTGAAATAAAATCAATAAAGAAACACAAATTGGCGAAGTAACATTTTTCTTCATTTATGTCGCCTGTTCCTTCGCCTGAACCAAACGACTTCTTAAAATCTCGCTTGACCTGATTGTCAAGCTAACAATCTCCCTAGGCGAAATGTTCTCAATATAGCCATAGTATGTCGCTTGATGCTCAGGCGAGTTGATATTCTTCACCAAAACACTCTTCTATTTAAAATCTTCTAGGCGATGTCTCATCAAATGTCGCCTATTATTATCCTTTGACGTGGCGACATTTCTCCTTTATCGCCTCAACTATCGCCTCAAGGCAGGTAAAGTTCAACCTTCATCACCTAAATTTCTGTCATGATGGCGACATACAAAGGCGAGGAGTTTCTGATTCGTCTTTCATGTTTTAATCTTCGAGGCGAGATCTTCTTTATATCGCCTGTTGCATCGCCCTCTACTCCAAATCATGGCGATGTCTTCAGGCGAATTCATTTCTTAGCAAAAATCATTTCGTCAGTTTGCTGACTTTGGATGAAATTCTGATTTGGTCCTTCTTTCTTCTGAATTTGCATGTTTTAGCTTCTTTTCCACAACTTTTCATCCAAGTCCCTGTCTCAACAATAATAGCCTAGAATTAATTGAAATGTATTCAATATCTCATCATTTAAACTCAATTTCATTACATTCAAGCTCATAAAATATGCTAAAACATAGGTAAATTCTAGAGTTATCAATCCACTACATACCTGAGTACTCAATATTGTCGGTCTGCAACTAATCAACTACTAGGTTTCACTAGCAACCACTAACTGTCTTCGAAGGTCACCAGTTTCTGGATGGACATTTGTGAAAGGTGAATACGATTCTTTGCCGATTTCTTAACGGCGGTCTTCAATTAGTCGACGATTAGGCTTAAATGTCAAGTAGCAATTGTCTACGATGCTCCACTGTAACTCGATCGACGACTGTGAAGGATGAATGTGATGCTGCTGTGGATTTTTGTGATGTGTTTCTAACGTTGCTACCTGAAAAAATGCTTGGATCATTTTGGTCTTTTCATTTCAATTTTTTCTTTATTTCAATTTATTAAATAAAATGGTAAATATAATTAAACAATAAGAGCAATTTTGGAATGTTGGCTCATTACATAAAACAAAACTTTCAATTGGATCATAAACTTAAATCAAACTTTTGAGGCCCTTTACTTAATTTGAACTTTGAATGGTTTAGTTTACACAATTTTCCCATTTAAAAATCAAGAAAAGCTAATCCAAAATTATTTTATTTAAAAATTTTAAAAGAGGTTAAGTAATGTGTTCTCAATTAATTTAGAATCTTTTTATTTATCAATTAAAAAAATTGATTATTAATTTTTTAATGTTACTCTCATTTATCACCTTTAAAATTTTTATTTCCATTGCATAGGTTTAATTTTTCAAAAATGCCTCTCGATTTATTAAATGAATTATAACCATATATCTTTGTGAATAGTAATTCACAAACCCAGGAATTGTATGCATGGTTTGTGAGCTGTTTTAGAGATATTTTGAAAAAATTATTTCACTTAAGGTAGAATTCAAAGTTCTTACTACGGAATTTAAAAGCTCATTCATGAAAATTAAATTTTAATAAATTTTTTTTTTAATTTATTTAAATTATAATATAAATATAAATATCTTAGACATACTTTATAAAAAATCTCTCGTGTTATTTTACTTTAATCATATTTATTTATAGTAATTTATGATTATTTTTTTATTTTTATTAAATTGAATTATCATATACTTTGGAATTGTACTTGGGTTAGAATTTGATAATATATTTATTTCATATATATGTATATTTATTTCAGTATATATATATACTTTTATTTATATATATATATATACTGAATTTAGAGATTGGTTCGATTTTATATTTATGTTCGGCAGATTATTCCATCTATATTAACTGTTTTGTAAAAAAAAAAAAAAAGAAATCCTTTCTAGTCGGGTGGAATTTGAGGCTTTCATATTTTTATTTTAAATAAATTAGATTAATGAGATTGTTAAAATGGTTAAATAACTTATTTTTAATAAATTTTAAACACTTAAACAGTTAAAATTTCAAGCATATTTGAATGAATTTCTTTTTCTTTTTGTTTTTAATATAACATATAACATATCTGAAACATGATTTATACTTTTTTAATTTTATCTTAATTCTATTTATTTTATTTATTTATAGTCATTTATAAATTTTTTTAATTTTTTAATTATTTATATTAATAAAAAAAAATTATTAATTTAATTACCATATATTGTCCAAATACTTTAGGACTGAATTCAGTGATATATTTATTCAGTAAATAAATAATCTGAACTGAATTTAAAAATTAATTCAATATCCAATCTAAAAATCAAACCAATTATAAGTTGTATTAATTTATGGCTTCAGACTGGACTCCGTTACTCTGTTTGACTTCGTAGAATTTCAGGCATTAATATCTTTGTTCATAAACAATTTTTAAACTCGAACAATTAAAATGTTAAATAATTGTTAGAAACAAGTTTCAAACAAAATGCTATTCAAAATGCATTTTTTAATTATTTATCATGATATCCTATTATTTTATTTTATAAATTGGTAATTCAATGACGTCATTATTGTTTCTAAAGTTGAAAGTTGCATGAAGGGGGCATGTCACATTTTTTTTTCATAAGTTCATACATAATTAATTAATAACTGAAATAATATAATTAATTAATAACTAAAATAATAAAAGCATCCAAACTAGTTTCATTAAGGGAACAAAACCACTTACAAAGTTACAAACCAAGAAGTTGCTAACAACCGAGACACAACAATTATTGAGAAGAGCTTACATCAGACTCTGACACACGACACAACATGACCAGCAAAGAGACAAAACAAGACCAAGGCACAAAGCAAGGACAAATAAAGCAACCCGATCACAGGACTCAATGGTACAGAGCACCGAGAGACTACCACCCCTCTCAATGAGTATACATTATTCGATATATAGATAGATATGCCTGGCATCATTACTGGTAGTCAAACAAGATGATCAGGTGCTTTCGATTGTGGGACTAGGTCCTCCTAGCCTGTGCCTGCCTGTTGGCTGGCTCCCTATGTGCATTAAAGTACACCAACGCTGCCGGAAGGCCAAGGTCCAGCTGTGCCGCGAAGAATCGGGTGTCGAAATTTGCGCGATTCACCGGTGGATCCATTTGTCCCAGCCTACTCTTTTGTTTAAACAGAATCAGGATGAATCTATGGATTCCGATTGGGGGTCTAGGCGCCATGTACGGCAGAATTTCGATACCTGTTTGGTATAACCAATATGATGTGAGTTTTTGTAGGCTGACACGTGGATATAGAGTCAGCAGATCATCATATATTATACTGACACGTGCAGATGACGTGGATGACATGCGTCGAAATAATTGATGCACGCAACATTAAATTTCGAGTGCATAGAATGGGTACAATATGCAAGAAAACAACGGCAATGAGAAACAATGCAATAACCAAAAAAAAAAAAAAAAAAAAACCGATGTGTAGACTTTGGAAACGGAAAATGATACTTAGCATATGACACGCGGTGTATGTGATACGTGCGACGTCCACAAAAGAAGAAAGTTGTTAGAATCAGCACAATATTATATATGTATTTTATTCAATTTTTTATTTGTTTTTAAACAAATCAGATGTAAGAAGAAAAAAACAAAATCAGCAAAATAACATAAAATACACTTTCCTTCTTCTCTTTCCTTTCTATTTTATTCTATTTATTTATTTTTTAAAATGACATATGATAATTACCTCGAGAAGGGCTAGCTCCACCGGGGATGTCAACAACGATCCTGAAAGCCGTCATCCAAGTAATTTTAGAAAACAATTATTAAAATAAAAAAAAAAAAAAATTCATAATTGATGAAAGTGAAAAGTGAACCAGTGGATCCACTCTCTGAGGCTAGGCTCGCTGGGGCTGGGCGCATCAGGGTCGGTCATAATCTGAAATGGAGAGACATGCAATGTCAATAAACAGAAGCAAAATGCAGGTGAAAGAGAGGCATTCATACATACCAGTGTGTAAAGCTCATCCGGTCGGCCTGAGAAAGTGATCCTAGGAGGCTCAGTGGCCATTGAAGGCTTGATGTCACAGCCGTTGGTGATGTGTTTGTTCTTGAAGTAAGCACTCATGTTCACAGTAGGAATGAACATATCGACTACCTCATCGATGATTCTTCCTACGACCAAAGGATCCACCGATGTTCCGATCGACCCCATTACAACCAGCAAAAAGAGACTAAAACACTTGAAAGAGAGAGAGAGGGATTGTTTTGTTTGTGTGGTCTTGAAATGAGAGGAGGGAGAGAGTTTATATAGAGCCGATGCTCACTTGACTAGTGTAAACTTCATTACATGCATAGGTCCCCATTTTAAACTCGTAAATGAAGCTTGACTCAAACCCTCGTCTGCATTATAGAGCCGATGGGTTTCATCACAGCCGTTGATTTAATTTTCTTTAAAATGCGTACCGTCTCCAAGATATGAACAAGACTGTTTTTCCTGGGTCCACAAGTACGTCTACGCTAGCGTTTTAAGTGGTTTTATCTGAACCGTGTTGCACAGGATCATAACTCTTCTCACTCTCTTTCTGAATCTAGTCATTTAGCCGTTGGATATTGTTCTGAGTCACGTTAGCATCGTGCATGTGAGAGATATCGTGTTTTCAGAATCTTTTGACACGTGGAAGTCATGCGGAGAGGGTAGTGCTGCTTACCGTACAACTGTAACTCACTATGAATGTGTTCATTTCGTGAGTAACCTGGGAATCCTATGCAAAATTTACTTCCAATTCAAAATAAAAATTGAACGTTACATTATTATTTTTACTATTCTTTTATTTCCTGAATTTTACAATATGTTTTTTTAAAAAGAAAATAAATTGCTTTATTATCACATTATTGGTATGACATTGTTGCTTGATATTCCCAATGTACACACACTTCAACATACTTCCAAACCTACTTACTTTTATTTAGGAAAAAGTATCATTTTCTGTGTTCAATTAGTTGTGATTTAATTTGTGGTATATGTAACCCAAAAAGGGTCCAAAACAAATTAAACAAATTTATTAGGATTATGTATATTATTTTCTTAGAATAATGGAAAAAAAAGTTAAAATACTTCAAAAATTAATTTATATTTAAAAATTTATAAATAATTTAAATGTATCTTAATAAATATGAGTTTTTTTTATCTTGATTGAATGTTAAAAAATAATAAAACCAATTTTATTGGTTAGGAGATGTATTGTAAAACCTAAACTTTGGTAACGTACAAAAAAATTTGTATTGCTAAACTGGTGGAAAAAAGTTAGTGGTGATTCCAGTTATCACTAGAACAAAATGAATTGTTGTGCTAAATTGATCGAGAGAATTACAACTGATTCCAATTGTAACTATAGGTTGATGTGAAAATACGTGATTTTATTTATTGATTGGTTAATATAAAAGTAAATTGTTTTATTAAATTGGGAGAATTAGTGGTGATTTCAATTGTAATTGTAAATTAATTGTTAGTGAATTGAAATATCATTTGATATAAAAATAAATTATTTTACTAAAGTGATAAGGAGAATTACAGTTTAAATCTTTTCTAATATCTGTATTCTCTTTTCTTACTTTAATGAATAAATTAAAGGAATGAATGTCATTCCAGTTGTAATATAAATTAATTGCTACCAGATTGAAATATCATTTCATTCCAATCAAATTGAAATTTTTTTATTTATTTATTTTTATATCTTTTTAATATCAATACTCACTATTTTACTAGTTGTATATTCCTTTCTACCTACATTTAAGTTGCAGTTTCTAACAAATAACAAATCTCACAGATTAAAATTATCAAAGTCACCAAAAAAAAAAAAAAGTTATTTAAAATACTTCAAAATTTTATTAAAATATAAAAAATTAAACTATATTCATTTAAATGTTCTTAGTAAATATAAGTTCGGACCATGATTGAATGCTAAAAAATAATAAAATTGATCTTATTAATTAGGAGGTATGTTGTAAAACCTAAAACTTATTGATATAAAATAAGTTGTTTTGTTAAATTGGCGGGAGAGTTATTAGTGATTCTAGTTGTAACTGTAAATTGATGAGTTGATAAAAAATAATTGTTTTGCTAAACTGGTCGGGAGAATAGCAGATGATTTTTTAAGTTTAAAGAAAAAAACAATTGTTTTGCTAAACTATTTGGAAGAGATTCATGTAATTCTAATTGTACTTGTGATTTGGTGAGTTGATATAAAAATGAATTGTTTTCCTAAATAAGTTTCAAGAGTTACGGGTGATTCCAGTTGTAATGGCAAATTAATTGTTACTAGATTGAAATATTGAAAAAAATTCATTTTATTTTTATTTTTATTTTTATTTTTTTTACTGATGGTTATTATTTTAGGTTAATTGTAATTCATATTTCTTATATTTAAATTACAATTCCGAACCATAACAAATTTTACAAACTAAAATTATCAAATAATTATTTAATATTATCTCTCGTATGTGTGGAATGTATTTAGTATTTATCCTTTAAATGGAAGTAAAATAATTAAATTAATTTAATTGTACATTTCATATTAAAATTTAAAATTCATCTATTTTTAAAAGAATTTGTTGAATTCGGACTAATAAATTTTTGATGGAGACTACTAATTAATTTATCGGTAAATTTAAAAATTTATTAAGTATATAAAATAAAAAAAATTTCTATTAAAAACTTTGTTTGTTTTCTCCCTCCCTCATATCAATTAAATCTTTAAATTTAAAAAAGAAAAAGAAAAAAAAAAAAAAAGAAAACTCATTGTCACTATCAAAGCACTCACTCATTCAACTCTCATTAACTCTGCTTTTTCAATCAGGTGTTACCTTTTCTTCTAAACCTCCTCCTCCTCCTCCATATACCATCCCACTCCTCCCTATACTATCCCAATCAATTAATGTTGCTGAATTTTTTATTATCTATACTCACAAATAAACCATTATTCCATATCTTTATAATATTAAATATTATTTTCTTAATTCTTCCATCTTTATGGATTATATATTAGTGTAATCTAAATTTTGTTAGATATATATATATATATATTTTATAAATCATATTTTACAAAATATCTAATTACCTATCAAAGTTGTAATTTGTATATTCAGATTTTCAATATCGTGGTAAAAATAATTTGTAAGCTGTATCTAAAACTATAAAATGCACCTTAAGACACAATAAAATTTTAATTTATTAATTTACTATCATATATTTTTAATTAAATAAAATAGATGAATGAAAAAATTAGCTCAAATTATTTAATTTATTTAATAAAAAATATTAAATTATTTACGAACTTGATTTTAATTTTAATTTTTTAAAAAAATTGAACTACGAGTTTGTTATACTTGGATTATTTATATATAATAATTATTTTATTATTAATTATCATATTTGATCATATATACCACCAAATAACCCTAAATACATGGAACCCTACATAGTTCTACAAACATGAATACCAACTCCAAAATATATATTTTGAGGAATTTTTTATGTTATTAATTTTAAAATTTAGATTTTTTTAATAAAATATTTCCTACCAAATATCCATATTCAATCTAAAATATTTAAGATTATTTGTATACATATGAATTTTTTTTAGACAACTCAAAAATTAAAAATAGAAAAGATAAATCGTAATATTATATAAATTAATATATTTTATTATAATAATAATAAAATCAATTTATATTAACTTAACTGTATTCATGACACATGTTTGTTGGAAAAAAAATCAAATATTCAACCATTTTACTGAAAGCTTTGGTATTTAAAAACTAATTAATATATATATATATATAAATAAATAAATAAATAAATAAAGTACAGTAGAATTTCAACTACCAACTGAAATACCTTTGAGAACTGGCACTGTCAAGTACAGACAATATAGATTTTTAATTGGCTGCCAGCTATGTCCGAATCTTGGTGTGTAGGTGGTGTCCATTTCATGCACGACAATTTATTTGTTGAATTTTGCTAACTGAGACATCAAAAACAAATTGGGTGACAGCAAATCAGAACCTTCCAATCACACAAATGAATATTTGATGTATACCAGAATAATGTGAGTTGACACTGAAAAAACAAAAACAAACAAGAAGTCAACTAGGAGGCAAGTGTAGAGCTATCAGAAGTGCATATTTATTTACTCACACCCTTGTAGTATTTTGTCTATTATCTCTAAATGCAATTTTATAAAACTCTGTTATGTCTGCTACCATGAATAATTTATTGATAATGAATTCATGTATACTATGTTTTTAGGAACTCAAATAACATATTAATTACAATATTGATATACTTTAGATTTAAAAGTATAGAAAATAAAAATGTATTTATTTTTTAAATAAAAATTAAACCAATAAATTTTTAGTAGTTTTTAAAAGAAATTACGCTACTCTTGTTTTTATTTTTTTAAAACTGAAAAATGAAAAATTCTAAAAAAAAAACAAAAAAACATTTTTTTTGTTTTTAAAAATATTTATTTAAAAAACTTATAACTTTTCAGAAATAATTTCTTTTTTATTATCTAAAAAATGATATCAATATGAAGGGCTAATTATAAATAAAAATATTTTAATTTTGTTTAGAACTATAATATTTATATTTATTATTATTATTATTATTATTATTATTATTATTATTATTATTATTATTATTATTATTTCCTCCTCTTACTGATGTATTAGATTGGAAGATCATAAAAAAAATATTTATAAAAACTGAAATAATTAAAATTATTCAGAATTTTTAAAATAATTTTTAAATAAAAAATATTATTTAATATTAAACCGGAGTGAAATATTATTTCACTAGAAAGGTCGCAATCAACTAAAAATAATTGATAGAGTTAATATCAACACTTTATAATTCTCAATTATTATCCCTACAAGAAAAAGGACTTTTAACAGTTAAGAAATGACAGCCAGCTCAAATAAAGCAGCTGCTAAAAGTAACTTTTAGCAGCTGACCCAAAATTGTCAGCTGCTAAAAATTATTGGCAGCTGACAGTTTAAAGGCCAGCTGCCAAATGTCTTACTATTTTTAATTTTATTGGCAGCTGACCAAGAATTGTCAGCTGCCGAAAACTTTTGGCAGATGACATTTTAAAGGTTAACTGCCAAAAACTTTTGGCAGCTGACCTAAAATAGGCCAGCTGTTATATTTTTTTTTCATGAGCGGGAAAAATCCCGCCTATTTTATACTTATTGGCAGCCGCCGGCCGCCAAAAATAAAATATATTTAGAGCATGTTGCCCTAATTTTCTCTCCAATTTCTTTTTGCACTCTTTCATCTTCTTCTTTCTTATTTCTTATCTCCTCTAAACTTTCCAACAACAAAATTTAGTCTTATATTTTCTTTAATATTGACAGAATCATTTAACTCTCAACTACTTGTGTGACTTGAATGACTTGAATATCATAATTTTGAGGTATTTTTTTAAAAATATTTTTCATTGATTTATTTTTTAATTTTATATTTAGTTGGTAGATGATTGTTGTATTTTAATCACTTGTGATCAAATGCTTAAAGTTATGATGAAATTTATTTTGTATTATATATTTTACCATATTTAATTACTTTAATGATGTGTAGGTTGAAAGCTTTTTGAAGTGAAGATCAAGAAGAATTTGGAAGGAGAAAAAGAATTTGAAGTTAGAATTAAAGTTAGTTTTGTATGTAAGAGTTTATGAAATTGTTTTATTATTCAATATGTAAACTATTTATATAATAAATTTGATGGTTATTAATTTATATTATTGTTATTATATTTAATTTTATATGTATTATAATATATATATATGTAATAATAAATTATATTATATTTTTATAAATAATATTAATGATAAAATTATTTTTTTAAATATATATATATATATATTTTGGCAGCTGGCATTGTTAGCTGCCAATGCCAGCTGCGAAAAGTTATTGACAGCTAGTATATGTCAGCTGTCGAAAAGTATTCGCAGCCGTTAAAAATCCTTTTTCTTGCCGTGTATAATTTTCTTTACATGGTTAGATTTGTTATTATAAATTACCCCACTTCATTCAACTAGGCTATAACCTTCATCAATTATTGTGGTTTTATTAGCAAATTGATAGATAAATGACAACTTATATTGATTATGATAAATATATCATAAATTGAATAAAAAATCTAAATGCGAATTATATAATTTTTTTTTTAATTTATTTGTGGTGATTGTTTGACAATACTTATTTTGAAAATTTATTTGTTGAAAGCTATCATGAACCTTCGATGGTCAATAAATTATTATTTGTTTTTATTATTATTTATCCAAATTCAGAAATATATTCAAATATATAAAGAAATATGAAAGGATGAATAGTTGTTTCTTGCATCTCTAAATAAGTGAGACATTTGGTTTTTCCCTTATCCCTCTTTTTAACTATGAATGAATAGTTATATTTTTTTCTTCTACATTTCTTCCCTCCAAAATTCTTCTAATTGTTTTTCATGTGATGAACTCCTTCATCTTCTTCTACTCTAATTTATTCTAATTTTGTAAGTTGTTAATCAATATGGCAGAAATTTAATTATGAAAATAAGTGATAGTAGACTGTAATTTGAGATTGGATGTCACTGCAAATTTAATAAACTCAATTGGAGAGCGCAATGAGTAACACAAAATACTTTAAATTTGATATTATACACTCTAAAAATAGTGAAAACTAATGAACACTAACCATCCACTATGAAATACTGCTGACAACTCTGAAAACTAAGGCTACCTATTAAAAATAAATCAAACATTAATTTTCTAAATAAAAAAACCAGAACTAATAAATTAGGTCACGATGAGATTGCTCTCATACTCGATCCTTCACATCAAAAAGTATTTTGGTAAATTCATTTTTTATAATAATTCCAAATATATAACAAATTAATTGGAATATCATGTGTGTGATTTATTTTCTCTAACACTAAAAAAAATTTGTTACTTCATAATTTTTATACCTTTTTTTTATTTTAATTCTATATACTTCTTTTCTTATTTGTTATTTTAAATCTATACACTTCTTTTAATTTATCTGGAGTTAAATTTCCAATTTTCTCATATTTTTAATTTTTAATAGTTTGTATCATAAATTTGAATATTTCAAATTAGAAAATTTGTCAATTCATTCATTATTTATACTCTTTATTTTCATTCTTTATATCCTCTTATTTATTTATTTATTTTATATCATATTAACTAAAGAAATATGCTTTATGTGTCATACCTTGGATGTTTCATATTAGAAATTCAATATTTGTTAATTTGTTTATTATGTAAACTAATACATACTAATAATAATTTTAGGGGTTACTACAAAAACCTCCCCGCAAAAATGTTTGTTCCCTCCAATATTCATTTTTTGTACTCTTTATTTTTAGTTATGTTGAGTGGTTGTCGTCTCTACATCACCAAATTTATTAATTAATTCCTTCTTTATACCTATTACATTTTTAATTTTATAACATACTTAGTTTGCTCGTAAACTTGAATTTCAAAATTTTGTCAATTCATTCATTCCTGTATTCCTTCTAATTTTTATTTTATATTTATACTATTTATATTAGAATCCGTTCTTATTACCTTTGGATCCTTGAAATAAAAATTTTATTGTTAAATTGTGAAAACCTGCCAATCGCATAGACAACTGAGCTTGTATAGGTTGACTGAAGAAGGAATCAAAATCAACTAGAAAATGCAAATGCGAGACACAGAGTAATTGATAGAGTTAATATCATCACTTGTGTAATTCTTAATTATGTATATGTTTGGGGCTGCTTGTGATTGTAAAATAATTACTTTTGGGATGGTGAAATTCCAACCATGCCCTTCTTCCATCCTAAATTTACATTCATGCCTTATTATTCTATATATAAATTTAAGATGGAGGAAGGACATGCTTCGGATTTCACCACCCCAAAAGTGATTATTTTACAATTACAAACAGTCCCAAACATATAACTCTGTTTACATGATTAGACTTATTATTATAAATGAACTCACTGCTTAACAATGCACATAGCCTGCAATAATTATTTGCTACTATGTGGTTTATTGGCAAATTGATAAATAGATAAGAGTTTATATCGATTATGATAAATAGAATTAAGACATAAATGGAAATTATATAATCTTTCAATCTTGTTGGTTTGTGGTAATTGTTTCATACCATATTCTGAAAATTTATTTATTCAAAATTATGTCCTGCATTTTAGGAGTCAATAAATTATTATTTATTTTTGTTATTACTAATTTAAATTTGGATATGTAAAATAATATGAATGAGCTTCTTAGGAAATTGTGCTAGATGGTTGAAGGAGGCAAAGAGGCGAAATAGTTTTTATTTTTTTAAAAGTTAGGGTTTTGTTAGATTAATAATTTATATTAGAAATTTATTATTTAATCTTTTCAAATTATATAAATTTTATTTTGACCTCAATTATGGAGATCGATACATTACCTATTAGTCAAACCCAATACGACTCATTTATAAATAGGTTAAACGTATCGTGTTATTAACCTATCAAAATTCATTTAACTTACCCCTATTTATTTATTTTTAGTGGATTTGTGTCAGCTCATTGAGGAACGACCTATTTTGACACCCTAATTAAAACTTAGTTGTGAAGGCCACATTTGCAATTTTGAAAAAATAAAAATAAAAAGGAGTGTAGAAATAAAATCACCTGGCTGCAAAATCATTACTCTTGTAGTTTTATGATCCTTTCTTGTCTTAACGCAATGCAATTTAAGGCCAAGTCCAAATTTCAATGGCCCAATATGGGCCCAAAAAACTGAAATCAACACACGATAGATAATACTTCTTCCGCTTGAAAATCACCATCGTGGTCACCACCAGTAAACGGAAAGATCAAAGTTGAATTCACCCCTCCATTTCCTCAATTCCTCTCATCATATCACCTTTCAATAGATGAAAAAATATTGTTTTGTTTTTATATTGCTGTTTTTGTATATGATGAGGTGGTCCAACATCACATTCTGATTTGTGTCTGTAAGGCTGTGAATCTGTCGAAGGCATCTCTGGTGACCCCAGGCGAACAGCATCTACAGAAACAAGAGGGTTCAAAAGCATGCTGATGATCATTTCTTCGCATGGGCTGCTGTAGGACTCACAATTGCAATCTTACGAAAGCTAGTGGTCATGAAACTGTGAGACCAGTTGTCATCTTCACGTATCCAATCCAGTCACATATCGATGTTGTTAAAGAGTGAGCGCTTCTTGTGGCAGCGGGGCTCCGTCATGTCTTTCGGTTTCTTTTATTTATTTATTTATTTTTATTTTTTATTTTTTTAGAAAGACCGCAATTCACATATAAGTAATGGGTGCGTTTGCCGTTCAAATTATAAAAAAAAGTTTACTTATTTTATAATTCGAAGTGATTAGAATGTTTGAAATTTTTACAAATGCTAATTATTTAACAATTTACTTATTAAATAATCAGATTTCGAGGAGTCGGTAAGAACATACTTTTTGAAACTGATTATTTCAATTTTTACTCAAATTTTTTTCCATTTATATATTTTTATGCTATTTAATTTTTTAAATTTTGAAAAATCAATTTTCATGCATTATATTTGAAGTAGACCCGCTAATTTATATTATTACTCAAAATAAAAAACAACACATTTTTAATTAGAAATTAATTACAATTTCCTTGGTTTTTGTAAACTCATAGTATTTTTTATATTTATTTTTTATTTTTAAAATTTGTGCAATTCATCGATTTTCGTATCATTTTTGTTTGTTAGTAATAATAATTAAATTTGATAATAAATTTTCAATTTAAATTTCTAATAATAATAATAATAATAATTATTATTATTATTATTATTATTATTATTATTATTATTATATTTTTACTAATAAAGTTCTTTTTAAAAAATTAAAATAAATAATAAAATTTTCTATTTAGTTAGTTCCAAATAATCACTCCCAATGATTCAAATAAGTAATAAAAAGAGTAATTAAAATATATTGAAAAAAATACTTAAAGAGAAATTAAAAAAATAAATCAATACATGGAAAAAAATATTAAACTTTAAAAAAAAAATGAAAAAAACAAGTTAAACATATCTATTTTAGCAATTTAAGAATATTCATTTATATTTTACTATGTATGATTGACCCACTTATTTCAAAATCTATTTATATATATATATATATATATATTTTAAACACTTATCAAATTAACTTATAATTACATTATATCACAAGTTGATAGATAAGTGATTATTTTTTAATCTAAAGCAACCCCAAATACACCCAATAAATATATATATATTTAAAAATTATTAAAAATTAAATATAAATAATAATATCAAGTAAAGTAGAAAAAAAATTAATATCAAATATAATTTATTAAGTAAAAAAAGTATAAAAATAGTTAAAAAATAATTCACTAAATTAGAAAACATAAAAGATAAACTAAAAATTTTAGACTAATTTTAATATTAAATTTTCATCAATAAAATGTTTGATCTTAATTTATACTTTTAAATTACAGGTTAAATATAAAATTACTAAAAGTTATTATAAATATAAATAGGGTTATTTTCATTTATTTTATAACTTTTATTTACATTATATAGCTCAACTTTAAAAATTCTACAAAAATAATCTTTAAAACTTTCACTTTTAAAAAATGAACCAAATTGACCATTTTATCATTATGTTAAGATCTTTTATGCTGATCTGTGAAGTTGTGAAGGTGGTATGTGAAGAGGACCTTCACATATGTAATGGTCTATTTTTAAAAATCAAAGTTTGAATGACTCAAAAATAGAAATAAACTTCTATTAGTTTAGTTTTGAATTTTTAAACTTTATTTGGTTTATTTTATATAATTTTCCCATATAAATATAATTTTAAAAATAATATTATAACTAATTATAAAAATAATTAAATAAATTATTATTGTTTTTGAAAAATACTATCTCAAATAGTAATTGCATTTAAAATAATAATTTATAATATAAAGCTATTTTAGTGTTGTCATGCACAAGTTCAACATCAACGCCCGTTAGTGTGTGAACCACTGTAAGGATGTGTTCTTGCTGTGTTTGTTTTGCGTTTCATTTTTGCTTGATTTTATTAGTTAGATTTTAGGGTTTAATTGATTAGATATGTGTTGTCAAGGTTTGGTTATTAACATACCCTCTTCTCTTCTTGAACTAGTATTTGATGTACGTGACCAGTTGATGCCAATTAGAATCATCAACAGAATCTCCCAAATTTTTAGTCAAAAATCACAATCTACTGATTTGATGATACATGTAAAAAGTGAAAAGAAATAATACAAACTAACCAGTCATCACAATCCAAACAATCTCACTAAAGCTTACTCATCTTAGGACTAGAAACCATCCATTCTCTAGCCAAAGCAATCAATTCTCCATCATTTCTTCTTGTCACTCCCACTTCCACA
Source organism: Cardiospermum halicacabum (assembly GCA_031304145.1). Taxonomy (NCBI): domain Eukaryota; kingdom Viridiplantae; phylum Streptophyta; class Magnoliopsida; order Sapindales; family Sapindaceae; genus Cardiospermum; species Cardiospermum halicacabum. The sequence continues at coordinate 9,897,811 of CM062393.1, forward strand.
GATGTAACATTCCCTTGATGTCCAACCACTTTGGCCTCTATCTCTACTTCTTCCTGCATCAACACAATCTCATAAAAGAAACAAAATCATAAAATTGTCTCCAAAAGGAAAATTTTACATGAATCTTAGCCGTCGAATAGAACGAAACGTTGAAATCAACGGATATCTTAATTTGACCAAATGAAGAAACGGCCGCAGCTCCCACGTTGTCCATCAAAGCCGTCATGGCTCCGACTTCCCACCTCCCTTCTTCATCCTTCATGTTAATGGTTAGGGTTAGGGTTACAATACCAACAAAGTCCAAAAATAGAAATAGTTTTTTAGATAATATTTTACAGTTGTGTGGGTTGGGATTACGAAATGACAGCGCATGAAGCCCTGGCGAGCTTCGATGACTCGAAGACCTTTATGTGTTATGAAATCGAACTCATGGCTGATTCTACCCTCCGCCATGTATCGCAGCCATCTCGCTGATTTCTGCACATTCGACTCTTCCATTCTCTGCTTCCTCCCTTGGAACGTCATTGTATATATAGTTGGTCAAGTATTGTGCCAAACAAACCTATTCTATTCAATTAACATGCCTAACCTCCCCACTTCAGTACTCAATTCAATTAATAACAAAATTTATTATCTCCACTCATCTAATCTCATCGGTTGGGCTTATGTCTAATCTATCTTATAACTCAAATAAAATTTACATCACCCAATTAAAATTTATAAATTGGGGTGAAAAACCTTAACTTACCGTCAAAGAAACCCAGCAACATTTTCAACAAATGAGGTGACTTAAGGAATCTCTTGTAATTCATGCATCAACATAAATTTCACTTTTAAATTTACTATTCCATCCATGTGAATATTAGATAGAATTTCACTTTTAAACCCATTTAATGAGTTTGGATTGGTTTTTAGTTAGGAAGCAATCAGGTATGATGAAATCTTAAGCATATAATTTCTTTTTTTTTTTTTTTTTTCCGTTTTAAATTTTGAAATAGTTGCCATCTCCGCATTAAATTTAGATATTAATTTAGATATAGTAGAATAATATATAAATAGAATGGTAATTTGAGTTGGCGTGTGGTGTTTTATCCATATTTAAATCCATTTTATTCCATAAACAGAAATCCGTAGCAATCTATTTATATTCATAGCAATCTATTTATTAAACGGGCTAGAACTTGTATCCAATTTATTGATTGATTCATCAAACTGTTAATTTAAAATTTTATAAATAGCTTCTTTAAATAATTAGTTCCTACATAAAAAATTACATAAATATAATTAAAATTTTTAATATAGGTGATTCATCATATTATTAGATTTAATTATAATACATATAATATTAAAATATATTATATTAAGAATAATTAATATTATAAGTAAAAAATATAAATTTTTAAAAGAGTTGGAAGGAATTCATACAGGTCAATCCAAACCTAACCTATTTATTAAATAGACTATACTGGTTGGCCATTTATCCACTCGACCCAAACCCTCAAATAGGTTCTTGTTGTGTTGATCCATAATTTCAAGATCCATATTGCTCTCGCTAAATAAATGACTGTAAACTTAGGATGGATATAAGGGCATATTTATAATTTCATCATACAATAAGTAATTATTTTCTAATTCAAGTAGTTCGAAATGCATACACTATCTACTTATCTTAATATTAAGAAGAGACAAGGGCAAAACACAAGGCCATTATATTTAATTTGATGATTTATCATGTTTAGGGATAACAGTGGACTAGGAGGATCAAGGAGTATCCAAGCCAAATAATTTTTTCCAAACTCTGTCTGTGTTGGAATGTAACAAGAAATTTTGATATACATTGGTATTAAGAACTACTTTGATCATTTGGAGATGCAAATAAACTTCTATTCGGGTGAATAAGATATTATTGAAAAACTTATTTTGAGATAAATTCAATAACGCCGGCACACTCTTCAACAAATTCCATTGGCAGCAAAGAATAGAAATCAATGATATGCGCGATTTCAACAAGATTTGAGAATCCGATAGGTTAGTGATTGAAGAAGACTTGAAAACTATTTTGGAAGCATTATGGTTTATTAGGAATGATATTTCTTGTTATTAAACCCTAATAACATTGCATCTACCCGATTAACCAAATACAAGTTCCAGATTCACAGTATATCACAAAGCAACCTAAATTACACAGAAAGTATACACATATTACGTGGTTCACCATGTAATTGGCTACATCCACGGGACAGGCTCACAAAAAGTCTAGCAATTCACTATTTAAGAATCAGTATCGATACACACATGTAATCACAAAGATTACAACCAAAACCATTAAGAACCATAGAGATTTACAAATAACAGATAGAAGAAAACTCTAGAAGAGAAAACCTTATCAGAGAAACACACAAAGACCAAAAGACATCTGAAGTAGCAACTGTGAACAATGCCAAAAGAGAGTTTCTATAGCTAGGGTTGCAAGGCAGGTCAGGTCAGCTCCTGGGAAGAGGCGGGGATCTTTAAGTGTAAAGGGCTTTCCAGCTTACAACAGAGTTTATCAAGCCCAAGATGACAATCAAGCCCATATACATATAAACATGTAATACATGAAAACATAAAACAAACTTCCCCTATTTTCATATATACACGAAAACAACATAAATCATTATAGACTCATAAATTTGGTGGTATACTAAAAAATTACACCCTTTTCTTTAATAGTGAACTACCAAGGACTCCAACAATCATTGTCTGCCACACCCTACTACTTAGGTCTGGTTTATGAAGGGGTAACTTCTGCAAAATAAAAACTTCCTACCCATTATAGCCTTGGTACCCATGTCAACTGGGTTGTTGACTGTAGATACCTATTCAACCTGCACATCACCATTCAAAATATGTAAAAAAAAAAAAATGGCACTTAACACCTATATATTTGGTCCTATCATGATATACAGGATTCCTACTGATATTATAAGCACTCTGACTATCAGTATATACAATAAGTTTACAATCAAGAACCTGTAATTCAGAGAGAAGTCCTTGTACCCACATAACCTCTTTTATACACTTTGTATGTGATATATACTTAGACTATGTAGTAGAAAGTATAATATCAAATTGTAACCTAGATTTCTATGATACACAATTACCACATACAGTTATAATATAGGAGGATATCGATCTCCTGAATTCAGGATCCTTTGAAAAATTTGCATCAGAAAAACCACAAATATTTACACTATTAGTGAATTTACCAAATTCTAAACCCACATCCAGAGTGCCTTTTAAGTATCTCAGAAGGCCCTTTACAACTTTCCAGTGCTTCATTGTAGGTTTCATCATATATCTACTCAAGACACTAATAACATATGCAATATCTGATCTTTTACAAACCATGATATACATTATGCTACCATTGGCTTCTACATAAGGAATAGAGGTAAGAATTTCATCACTAGTATTTGATTTATAGTTTAGGTTGTGACCAACATTTAAAGGCAAAGAATTCGGTTTAGCATCCACCATATCAAAGGTCTGTAGGACCTTGATTATGTAATTTCTCTGACTAATAGTGAGCAGATTATTGTTCCTCTTCTGGTGAATATCCATTCCTAAGATCTTGGATGCAATTTCAAGGTCTTTCATATTAAACTCACTACCAAGTGGTACTTTCAAAGATTCCAGCATGTCTTTATCAAGGGACTTTAGCAAGATATCATCAATATATAAGAGTAAGAAGACATGTATTGATTTTTCAAAATAGTAATACAGACAAGTATCATAAGCTTTGGTTAAAACAGATTTTCAGCACAAAGTTGTGGAATCTTTCATTCCACTGTTTGGGAGATTACTTCAAGTCATATAGGGATGTTTTAAGAAGACAAACCAGCTTAGGATCTTCAATAAAACCTTCAAGTTGTGTCATAAAGATATCTCGGTCTAAAAACCGATGAAAAAAGGTCGTTTTCAAGTCTATTTGCTTTAGTTCCCAATTAAAGAAGTTAGTAAGAGTTAGCATGATCCTAATGGTACCATATATGATAATAAGAGGAAACTTTTCCTGATAATCAATACCAGGTTTTTGTGTAAAACCTTTTGCTACTAGTATAGCTTTGTATATACTAGGATCATCAAAAGGGAGACTCTTTTTAATCCTAAACACCCACTTACAAGACACCTACTTTTTATTCTTAGGTTTAGACACCAGAACCCATGTCCTATTCTTCCGAAGGGATTCCATCTCCTCATTCATAACTATATGCCATTTGGAGGATTTAGGACAGGAGACTACATCTTGATAAGAATCAGGTACAAAATTATAAAAAATGGAGGCATTAAGAGCAATGATAACAAGGTTTGCATCTATATACCTAGATGGTTTCCTGATATTTTCCTTTCTAACACGGTCCCTACTAAGGAGGTAATTGTCTAGACTTGACTCTCTATAGGTCTCTTGAGGATTAGGATAAACCTGATTTGGATTAAAAGAATCAGATTGACTAGTAGGGTTCTCGGTTTCAGAATCTAGAGTGTCATTAAGATTGTCATCTGATGGAATGTTGTCACTATTGTGAGGATCTCTAGGTGTTCTCTCATCTAATAGGCCAAGTGGAGTATCTGTACTAAAATCATGAATACTAATTGGTGCAGGTTTTGTCCTAGTAGGAGTTTCCTCTAACCCAAGGAACCTAGGAAGTTCATTCTCTTTGAATACAAAATTTCTAGTTACTATGAACTTAAATATACTTCCTTCTTTATAGGCTAACCTAAATCCTTTACTGCCATTAAGATATCCCATAAAGAGGGAAATACGTGACCTAGGCTCCAATTTACCCTGGTTTTGGTGAACATATGCCCTATAACTAAATATTCTAAGGTGGGACAGATTGGGGATCCTATCTTTCAAAGCTCATAATTTAAAATCTAGAGAGGAGGAAGGGGCCTATTTCTCACATAATTGGCAGTATTAGTGGCCTCTCCCCATAACCTATTTGGTACTTTTGCCTTATACAACATAGATCTAATCTTAAGCAAGGTCCTATTTAACCTTTCAGCTATATCATTCTATTGGGGGGGTTATAAGGACAGTTTTATGTCTAGCAATGCCGTTCTAAGAGCAAAACTGATTGAACTTTGCATTACTAAAATTCTAATCCATTATCAGTTCTTATAATTTTCAGTTTACAATCCTTTTGATTTTATGTCAAAACTTTCCAGGTTTTAAATGTTTCAAAAACCTCAGAATTAATTTTTAAAAGAAAAAACCAAGTGAATCTAAAAAAAAAAATCATTAGTAAAAGTGACAAAATAAAGTTTTTCACCAAAAATCGAAGTTTAAGTTGAGCCTCATAAATCTGAATGTACAAGATCTAGAACATGTTTTGATTTAAAATAATAATTTTGAAAAGATTGCTTTGTTTGTTTTCCCAAAACATAACTTTCATGAAATGACATGTCTAGACTAATGTCACTATTGATAAGTCTAGAATTTACCTACATTTTAGAATGTTTTATGAGCTTAAACATAAAAGAAATGAGTTTGAAAGATGAAAAGTTCAGTACATTTCTAGTAATTCTAGACTATTAATTATGAGACAGGGACTTGGATGAAAGGAAGTGGAAAAGAAGCTTAAAGTTGCAAAATTTGGAAGAAAGAGGGAACATCTGGAATTTCATCCAAAGTCAACAGTTAAGGCGAAATAATTATTGTTGAATAACAAACATCGCCTAATTACGTCGCCATTAGCTGAGAAGAGAAGGCAACATAAGAGGCGAAGTCTGGATAATGTCGTCACTTTTGGAGATTTTATTAGGCGCTAAAGGAAGAATCTCGCCATATTGAGGCGATATCTGAGGCGGTGTATGCGTATGTCGCCAAAATGGAAATGAAGGGAGGCGACATTTGTGTGATGACGCCTAGATTGCTCTTAAAAAGAAGAATGATATGACGGCAAAAGATGTTCTCGCCTAAGCTTTAGGTGAAATAAAATGGCTACATGAAGAACATTTCACCTCTGAAGAATTATGGCTTGGCGATAAAGACAAGCGAGATTTATAAAAGTCGCTAAGTTCAGGCGAAGGAATAGGCGACATAAGAGGAGAAAACTGTTACTTCGCCAATTTGTGTTTCTTTGATTTCTTTTATTTTCAAAATTGCCACTGTGTGAAACTCTATAAATAGTAGCTCAGATGCAGTGATAGAAATCTTTGGGATTTTTAGAATCTCTTGATCAATCTTTGAAGATCATTGTGATCATCGTTGAACCTTTTGACATTATGTTACTTTTAGAGAAAAATTCTAGATTCTTTTATACGCTTAATTCAACATTTTCAGAGAAGTGTCTTGAAGAAGATTCATATTCTGTTCTTGTGATCATTGAGATTTAGCTTGAAGATAGCGAAGCAATAACTGTGACAGAGTCTAACTTCTATCTTCTTTGGTAAGATTTAGATTTTAGAGGTATATTGATGATGATTTGTGATTTGATTGAATATTTTGAAATCGATTTGCTAAGCTAAAAGCTCTTCTAATCTGCTAACTTTTGTTGATGATCTTTGTTCTAGATGTATGTTTCTTGTTTAATCTAAGTCAGTTTTACTTGAATTTCATGAGCTTATTGAATTACAAGAACGAGAGTTATGCAATCTTGTTTGATTTGAGGTTTCGTTAGACCAAAGATAGCGACTAGACTCCGGATATAAGAATCGAGGATCATAGATCTAGAGATAGACTATAGATATGATTTTTGCAGATTATGCTTAACAACTATATTTGTTGTAGTATAGAGATATATGCAACTTTATAACTGAGATCTGTTAAATTGAATCGAGAGATCTTTTGACAGATCACTGATGATGATCTAGAAGGTAAAATTGTGATCTTAAGTTGAAGCGTACATAAGAAGTTGATTAACAGTAGAGTTGAGTAGATCAGCATAAACATTGTTTAGATCTTGCATAATAGAGTACTAATTCATGTTTTCAACGAGAGAATGTCATTAGTGTCCATAACCTCATCTTCATATTATGATTCCTATGATTTGGTTTGTAAATAGATTCTTTCGGCAATTCAGTTTGAATCTTAATCTCAATTATGCTTCTTAGCTATCAATCCCTGTGGAGACGATATCTTAAATACTACATTAGACTTTGATAGGATTTCTGTTAGTTATTACAAATTTATATGTCAGAAAAAATCCTCATCAATTTCTTGGCGCTGTTGCCCTGGATTGATTTTGAAGATTAAGATTTACATTGAATTGTGCTAACTTGATATATTAAGTTCTTTTTCAACTTTAAAATTGTTTGTTCAAGTGTGTAGTGTATGCACACAAGAGCTAAAGGGACTCAAGACTTACAGTTTGATCTAGAGCCAGAAGGGATTATTAGGCAATCCAGATCACAGACGAGATCAACAGCTAGAACTGAGTTAAGAGTTACAATGTCTAGAGAACGCTATAACCGAAATAATGAAAATGATGGAAGAGTAGATCTTGAAAGGATGACTCTACGTCAACATTCCACACCACCAGTTGATGGCATGCCACAAGCCATTAACCTTCCAGCAATAACAACTGATAATTTCGAGCTTAGATCATGACTCATCCTGTCACGTCTGTAATCTGGGGCTATTCGTCTGCTTATTTTGAAATTTTATTTAATTTTTGGTCTATTTAGCGTTCAAGAGTAAAATGGGCATTTTTATAAAATGTTGATTTTTTTGGTTTGACCAAATGATTTGACTAAGTTGACTTTTGGGTTGGTTTTGAAAACAATTTGAAATTTGAGCTATATTTGTAATTATTTTACAAATGGGGTTATTTTTAATTAATTTGAAAACATATGGGTTGGTGGAGATATTTACCACCCATATATATGTGAAAAGATTGCTTTTAGAATTCATTCTCACCAAAACCTAGAAAGAAGCTTTTTACGTATTGTTACTTTCTCTCCAAAAATCAAGAACACACACTAATATTCTAAACTTTAATTATTGGGGATTTCACTTGGGTTTTGTGCGGTATTGATTTCTTCACACCTAGGTAATGATTTCTCTTCTCTATTTGCTTTAAAATTGATTTTATAAAATTTGGGAATTTTATCTATAATTAGGGTTTATTAATTTTGTAGTTGATTTCTACGAATTGATTTGGGGGTTTTGCTTTATATGGTTTGGGTTTTGAAACCCTTGATTTAATTTCATGATTTGGGTTATTTTGAATCTTAATTGATTTTAATTGTTCTTTGGATATAAAACCTAATAATTGTGAATTGGGGATTTATAATTTATTCTTGATTTGGTGTAGACCAAGTTGAGGATCGTCGACCGGAGTAAACTCGGTTGATTTGGATTAGCGAATAAGGTTAGTAGCCGTGTTTACACCATCACTATTGATTGCCACTGTCAGTTGATTGTTTGTGAATTGGTTAAATTAAAATAAGCTGAAATTCTGTGATTGATTAGCTTAAATTGCTGCATTTGATATAAATTGCTTGGGTATATTGCTGCCATTTTATTTGTACATATTAGACATGTGAATTAGTGTTCTTAACTGTCTGCTATCTGTTCGTAATCTGTAATCTGAATTCTGTAATCTGCTAATGTCCTATCCTAAGGTTAATACGATAAGACCAGCATGCTGTTAGGGAAAACTAGATGTATACATCGATGCGCGAAAGTGTATATAGCCTTGATTGCTAACCACTTTCTGGATGCGACGACATCTCTTCTGGAGCTTTGCTCACTATCTGGATGCGACGACATCACTTCTAGGATCCTTGATCCATCTCTGAGGGTTTAACCTTATCTGTCTGTTTCTGTTCCCGATTTTGTTATTAGACTAAGGACAGGCCTGGTAAGTTAAACACCTAAATAATTGGGTAATCTGAATTCTGTGATAATGAATTGTTTCCGCTTATGATGATGTTTGTTTGCTATGTTTTGGTTGACTCTCGTTAATGCACGCTGTTATCTTTTGGGTTCTAACACTGGGTAGTGTTTATTGTGATTCATAACTGGCTGTAAGTGTTAGGAATAGACCCATTTGGATAGCTAGACTTTGATTGGCAAAAGACATAATTTGAATTAGACTAAAAATGTGCCCAGTGTCCGTAACCGGACTGTTTACCGGATTAGTTACCAGATTGTCACTTAAAACTGGAAAACTGGACGTAGGATGGTCTCTAGACGAACTCCTTACCGAGCTGATTACCGAAATACAATTCGGCCAGTCTCGAGATCATTAGATTCACTCTCTGGACGAACTACTTACCGAATTAGATACCGAACTGTAGTTCGGTATGAGCCTCTGAAGACTGTTCAACCTCTCTGACCGAGCTCTTCACCGAGCTAAGTACCGAATTACAATTCGGCATGTCTGAGAGACTTGAAACTCTCTGACCGAGCTTCATATCGGATTAAGAACTAAACTGTCACTTAAACTTTACTTGGATTCGTATAATTGCTCTCTGACCGAATAGCTTACCGGAATGTCTACCGAATTACAATTCGGTAAGTCTGGTAATGCTCTCTGACCGAATAGCCTACCGGACTGTATACCGAACTCCTAATTCGGTATCGGTCTTCCTTCTGAAAATAAATTGACAACTGTAAAGCCTTTCTCAGATGGAAAATGCAATAATATGTAATCACTTATTCCTAGATCACTTAAAGGGGATTTTATTTGGGATAATTTGATTTAATAATCAACTTGTTTGCTTCTGTTTATACCCCTTTTGGTTGTTAACTAACCTGCATTTGTGTATGGCATACTATTCTGTTCAATAAGACGCAACTGTATGTGTTTATTGGGCATTGGCTTACTAACCAGACATCTATAGTCTGACCCTTCGTTGTTTTTCTTTTTGTTTTGTATATTTGAATCCCTTTTGGGAATGGAAATTGCTGAGTTCAGACAATCAGGTGGGATAGCAGGATATCACTAGCATCGAGCATCACATGGCATCCTCTTCGGACTTGGATTGCATTTTTGTTTCATTGTTGCTAGACTTATTTCGTATTTGAACCCGCTGCACCATGTTTCGTGATTTGTTTTCAGATTAAGTACTTTTGAGATATTTTTATGTGATTTTCTTTTATCTGGAACTTGTAGTTAAATTACTATTTGGTTTGGATTTGTTTCGAACTATTTTAATTTGGATTTATAAGAATTGTCATTCAAATTTGAGTATGGTTTATATGTCTGTTAAATTGTTATCTGTATGTTTGTATCTGTCTCCGCATGTGACATCCGGTCTTCGTGTTCCCTTTCCGTCGGGGTGGGGGTTCGGGTGTTACACATCCAGATGGTTCAACAGAAAAAATTTGGAGGCGGACCCAATAAGGACCCCAATCAACATCTTAACACTTTCCTGCATCTGTGCAGTACATTCAGGCACAATGGAGTTTCTGAGGATGCAGTGATGCTTCGAATATTTCCTTTTTCACTAAGCAACAAAGTTCACGCCTGGTTATATTCTTTACCACCAGGTTGTATCAATAGTTGGGAAGACTTAGTCAAGAAGTTCTTAGCTCATTATTTTCCTCCCATGAAGATGGTAAAACTGAGAAACATGATTTCTTCCTTTCAATATTTGGATGGAGAATCATTGTATGAAAGTCGGGAGAGGTTTAAAGAGTTAATTAGGAGATGTCCGTATCATGGAATAACATCTTGGAGCATTGTAATGACTTTTTACAGTGTTATTCCTCCTCAGATCAAAATGCATATTGATTCCTCAGCTGGAAGATCAATCATGGATAAGGAACCTGAAAATGCTCATGATTTCATCGAATTGCTGGAAAATAATGATTTTCGTTGGAATGAAAGGGACAAGGCTGCAACAAAGAAGTAGTCAGGAGTACATGAGTTGGAGTCTTTTAATGTGTTATCTGCACAGATATCACTTTTGAATAAAAAGATGGATAATATGGCAGCAAATAAGGGCCATCCAAAAAAGACTTCAGTTAACTCTATTGAAAAACAGAAACCAACTTTGGCAAACTATGCACAAGATGCAACATTTGCTGATGATGAAGAGGAGATTGAAGAGTTGGAACACATAAGTTATGTGAACAATAATTATGGAAACCAGCAGAGGTCGTACTATCAACAGAGGAATCAACCCTATCAAAATCAGGGTTATTATTGATGAGATGAAAACACGACTGATATTAGATTTCACAGTAATCAATTAGAATTCCTATCAATGTCTAATGTAGTATTTTAGATATCGTCTCCACAGGGATTGTAAGCTAAGAAGCATGATTGAGACTAAGATTTAAACTGAATTGCTAAAAGACTCCTATATACAAATTGAATCATAAGAATCATAGAATTGATGTGAAGTAAAAGATACTAGTGACATTCATTCAATTAAAACTCAAGTCAGCACTCTATTCTACAATTGATCTTAACAATGAATAAGTTAATTTGCTAAATCTGTTATCAATTAACTTCTCATGCAAGTTTTACCTTAAATCACAGATTTACCTTCTAGATCATCATTAGTGATCTGTTAAAAGATCTCTCAATTCAATTTAATAGATCTCAATTATATAGTTGCATATATCTCTATACTACAATCTATACAACTGATAAGCACAATCTGTAGAAAAACAGATCTATAGTCTATCTCTAGCACTACGATCCTCTGTTCTTATATCTGAAACCTAATCGCCATCTCTGGTCTAAATCAAATCTCAGATTAACAATATTACGTAACTTTCGTTCTTGTAATTCAATCAGCTCATGAAAATCAAGTAGATCTGGCTATAATTGAACAAGAAACATTGCAGTTAAAGTGATAATCAACATCAAAACTCAACAAGTCAACAGAGCTCTTAAGCTAACATGTATAGTTCAGCATAAGCAATTACAGTACAAATTCTTCATCAACACGTGTAAGATCTGAATCTTACCGAGGAAGACTGAAGCTAGACTTTGTCACAGTTGTTGCTTCACAATCTTCAAGCTAATCTCTATGATCAACAGAAACAGAGTACAAAACTTCTTCAAGAAACTTCTCTAAAGATGTTGAATAAAGCGTATAGAAGAATCTAGAATTTCTCTCAAAGTATAACAGAATGTCAAAAGTGAAATCAATCGTCCCAATGCCTCAGCTGAGCTCCTGTTTATAGAGTCTAAGCCCAATGGCAATTTTGAAGTTAAAATAATAAAGAAACACAAATTGGTGAAGTAACATTTTTCTTCATTTACTGTCGCCAGTTCCTTCGCCTAAACCAAACGATTCTTCAAGTCTCGCTTGTCCTGATCGCCAAGCTAGCTTCTCTTTAGGCGAAACATTCTTTATGTATCCAAGATATATCGCCTTAAGTCTAGGCGAGTGATTCTTTCCTTCGCCAAAGCACTCCGTTCATTTACAAACAACATGGAGATATCATCTTAGTTCACCTGTATCTTCCCTTAGCTAGGCGACTTATTACTTTCAATTATCGCCTAAACTAGGCGACATTCAACCTTCATCGCCTACAGCTTCTATCAAGAGTGGTGACATATGCAGCAAGGAGAGTCTAACTCGCCTCATGTGCTCAAGTCTTTGAGGCGAGATTTGTCATATTTCGCCATCTTCATCGCCCTTTCCCTTTAGTTAATGGCGATGCCTCATGTGCTCAAGTCTTTGAGGCTAGATTTGTCATATTTCGCCATCTTCATCGCCCTTTCCCTTTAGTTAATGGCGATGTTCCCAGGAGATAATGATCTTGGCATAACCATTTCGCCATCGTGATGACTTTGGATGAAATTCTGATTTGGTCCTCCTTTCTTCTAATTTTGCAAGATTTAGCTCATTTTCCAAAGCTTTTCATCCAAGTCCCTGTCTCAGCTATAATAGTCCAGAGTTACTAGAAATACATTCAATATCTCACCTTTTAAGCTCGATGTTATTATATTAAAACTCATAAAGTATGCTAAAACATAGGTAAATTCTAGACTTATCATTATCAAAGGAATCCTCATCCTGGTTACCAACAACAAGGACAGTCTTAGTATCAGTCAATGGGGCAGAAGAAGCCTAATATGGATGATCTTCTTATCAAACACATGGAGAAAATTGATTCTGTTCTCACTAATCATACCACTTCAATTAAGAACTTGGAAACTCAAATGGGGCAGCTTATGCAAGTTTTGAATCAAAGACCCCAAGGATCACTTCCAAGTGACACTGTGCCAAATCCTAAAGGGAAGAAAAAATCTAAGGAAGAATCACAAGTGCATGCAATCACATTAAGAAGTGGAAAACACTAAGGAAAAGAAGAGTTTTGTACCTCCTGCACAAGATAAGTAAATTGAAGAAATTAGCAATTCTGCTAATAAGCCACAGGAGGCTGTAAAGATTGCTTTACCTTTTCCTCAGAGGGAAAATAGGAAAAAGCTGGATAAGCAACTTGAAAGATTTTTGGACATGATGAAACAAATCCATGTCAACATCCCATTCCTGGAGGCATTAAAGCAGATGCATGTCTATGCTGAATTCATGAAGGAATTATTGTCAAATAGGAGGAATTTAGCTGATGTGGGATGTATCAAAGTGAATGAAAGCGTGAGTCAACTTGTTAAGTACCAGATTCCCAGGAAGGAGAAAGATCCTGGCAAGTTCACCATACCTCTAACCATAGGCGACCGATTTAAAGGGAGAGCTCTATGTGATCTAGGAGCTAGTATAAACTTGATGCCTTTGGCTATTTATAAAAGGTTAGGAATAGGACATTTCAGACCTGATAATGTCCTATTACAACTTGCTGACAGATCCTTTACTCATGCCAAGGGAGTTGTGGAGGATGTGATAGTCACAGTAAATAAGTTCATGTTTACTGTAGATTTTGTAGTACTTGACATGGAAGTAGATGAAGATGTGCCATTGTTACTCGGGCGACCATTTTTGAGGTCCGGAAGAGCTTTAATTGATGTAGCTAATGGCGAGCTCACGTTAAGAGTAAATGGAGAAGAAGCCAAATTTAGCTTATTGGAGTCGTTGAAATTTCCCTATGATTTCAATGAGGTAAAAGTGTGCAACTAGCTGCTGATGAAAAGTTGATGGACAAAATTTTGTCACTAAGAAGTGAAGATCCATTAAACAATGTTTTGATAAATGATGTGGATATGGATGTACCTGAAGAAAGCGCTTATAGTGGAGAATTAGAGTCCATGACTTCACACTTTATGCTGAACATCAGTGATATACAACCATCTGCTGAACCAATGCTTCCTTCCATAGAAAAACCACCACAGCTAAAGTTGAAGGCGCTTCCAAGTCATCTCAGGTATGCATTTCTAAACCCTGATGATTCTAGTTTACCTATTGTGGTTTCGAATGGCTTGACAGATGAACAAGAGGAAAACCTTCTACAAGTGGTAAGAAAACACAAGAAAGCAATTGCATGGACTATTGTAGACATTAAAGAAATCAACCCCACTTTCTGTACTCACAAAATCAGTTTGGAGGATAAGCATACACCCAAGATCCAACCTCAGAGAAGATTGAACCCAACTATGAAGGAGGTTGTGAAGAAAGAGGTGTTGAAACTCCTTGATGCAGGTATTATTTTTCCAATTTCAAATAGTGAATGGGTTAGTCCAGTGTAGTGTGTACCAAAGAAGGGAGGAATTACTGTTATTAAAAACGAAAAGAATGAATTGATCCCTACTAGAACTGTCATAGGCGGGTACATGTGTAAAGATTACAGGATTTTGAATGAAGCCACTTTAAAGGATCATTTTCCCCTTCCCTTCATTGATGAAATGTTAGATAGGTTAGCAGGACACCCTTATTTTTGCTTTTTGGATGGTTATTCTGGATATAACCAAATTCCCATAGCACCTGGTGATCAGCATAAAACAACTTTTACTTGTCCTTTTGGAACTTTTGCTTACAACAGAATGCCATTTGGACTTTGTAATGCACCAAGCACTTTTCAAAGGTGTATGCTAACTATTTTCACAGATTTTATTGGTAAGTTTTTAGAAGTTTTCATGGATGACTTTTCCATAATTGGAAATAGCTTTGATGATTGCTTGAATAATCTAGAGAAAGTGCTTAAGAGATGTGAGGAAACTAATTTAGTCCTCAATTGGGAAAAATTCCATTTTATGGTAAGAGAGGGTATAGTTCTAGGCCATAAGGTGTCTGCTGAGGGATAAGAAGTAGACAGAGCTAAAATTGATGTGATAGCCAACTTTCCTCCTCCTGCCAATGTTAAGGGCATTAGAAGTTTCTTGGGACATGCTGGGTTCTACAGGAGATTCATAAAAGACTTATAAAAAAATTCTAGACTCCTACATGTTCTGTTAGAAAAAGAAAAGAAATTTGATTTTACTGATGATTGTTTGGAAGCATTTGTGCAGCTGAAGGAAAAGCTTGTCACAGCACCAATCATAACTCCACATGATTGGAATTGTGATTTTGAAATTATGTGTGATGCTTTTGATTTTGCTGTAGGAGCAGTATTGGGACAAATGAGAGAAAGGTTGTTCAGAGTCATTTACTATGCTAGTAAAAAATTGGTGGAAGCTCAGAGAAATTATCCCACCACAGAAAAAGAATTACTAGCAGTTGTCTTTGCATTGGATAAATTTAGATCATACATACTAGGGTCTAAAGTTATCATTTATACTGATCATGCAGCATTAAGATACTTATTTGCTAAGAAAGAATCTAAACCAAGATTGATAAGATGGGTACTTTTGTCGCAGGATTTGGACATAAAAATCAAAGACAAGAAGGGATCTGAAAATGTGGTAGCTGATCACCTTTCGAGATTGCACATCAAGGACATGAAAGCTCAAGTGGATATAAATGAACATTTTCCAGATGAGCAACTATTCTTATGTGAGGTAACATTCTATCCATGATATGCTGATTATGCAAATTATATGTCATGTAAAGTGTTACCTGAAGAGCTAAATAGTCATCAGAAGAAAAGATTTCTTCGTGAGGTTAAGAGATATATATGGGATGAGCCTTTTCTATTCAGAAGATGTGCAAATCAAGTTTTGAGAAGATGCATCCCATATGAAGAAACTTTTGATATTCTCAAGCACTGTCATTCCTTAGAATATGCAGGGCATTTTGCTGGAACAAGAACAGTAGCAAAAATTTTGGAATGTGGTTTTTATTAGCCATCAATATTTAAGGATGATCATGCATTTGTGGCAAACTATGATAGATGCCAAAGAATGGGGAATATTTCGAAAAGGAAGAAATGGCCCAGAATTATATCCTAGAAGTTGAATTGTTTGATGTATGGGGGATAGATTTCATGGGACCATTTCCTCCATCAAACAAGTATGAATATATACTTGTAGCAATGGATTATGTATCCAAATGGGTAGAGGTTGTTGCTTGTACTAAAAATGATGGTAAAGTAGTGGAGAAATTCCTTCAAAAGAAAATCTTCACTCGTTTTGGCATACCCAGGGTACTCATTAGTGACGGAGGATCTCATTTCTGTAACAAGTTGTTGGAAAAAGTGCTCAAAAAGTATGGAGTAATCCATAAAGTTACCACAGCTTATCGTCCAAAAGCAAATGGTCAAGTGGAGGTTTCCAATAGAGAGTTGAAAAGGATCTTGCAAAAGACAGTGAATGAGTCCAGAACAAATTGGAGCTATAAATTATATTATGCTCTGTGGGCTTATAGGACAACTTTTAAGACTCCTATTGGAATGTTCCCATTTCGAATGGTTTATGGCAAGGGATGCCATTTTCCAGTAGAATTAGAGCACAAATCTTATTGGGCAGTGAAATTGTTGAATATGGACTATATGAAAACAGGGAAACAAAGGCTTCTACAACTTGATGAAATGGATGAATGGCGTTTGGAAGCCTATGAGAATCATGAAATGTATAAATAGAAAATGAAAAACTTTCATGATAAGAAGATTGTCAAGCGAGAGTTCAAACCTGGATAATATGTGCTGCTTTACAACACTAAACTTAGCTTATTTCCAGGAAAGCTGAAATCTAGATGGTCTAGTCCATTTAGAGTGAAGAGTGCTTCCCCATATGGAGCTGTGGAATTGTTTGACAATAAGTCTACTGATTCTTTTGTTGTGAATGGACAAAAACTTAAACACTACTTGAGGAGAGACATCTACAGGACAAGAGATATATTCTCTATATCTCAGATCCTGTAGAAATGATGGAACATCCATAACAGACTTACCATGGTCGATGATAACGACCTTAAACAAAGCATACTTCTTACACAATTAATTTTTTGTTATTGAAATTATGTTATAATTGTTTAATTGTGTAATTCTGGATTAACAAGTTCAGGTTGTGGAAAAGAATTGATGTATTCAGAGTGAACTTGAAGTTTGAAGTAAGAGGCGAGATATCACTCTTAGTGTCACATCTCTCGCCTAGAATATTTTCAAACCTGGCGAGGAGCAATTTTATTTCGCCTTTGGACATAAGAAAGATGAAGGAATCTTTGAATATCGCCACATTAAGTCGCCTATCATACTTTCGTAATGGCGAAGTGTGTAAACTGCGCTTTTAAGTCTCGCTTTGAGTAAGGGAAAGTGAGGCGAAATTGCAAACATCGCTCTTATATCTCGCCAATCAGGTATTTCTTCTGGCACTTAAGCTTTATTTCGCCAGCATTATTTCGCCTCAGATGACATTATACTGGGCGAAGTGTGTTTTTCTCGCCTTTGGAATGGCCAGTTTACAGATGTTTGTGGCAAAATCTGTTTATACCACCTCAAATATTTCACCTAAATACTTTGTTTAGGTGAAATTTTCTTGTCACTCGCCTACTTCTTTTGATTGAAGGCGAATTAACTGTATTGTCGCCTACCTTATGTCGCCGAAAATTTTGAATTTAAAATCGATTTTAGCGACACATAAGCAGTCTAAAGGTGACCATTGTGACACGATGCTAAGTTGTTTCTTTTCGCCGTCCACCTACATCTCTTATCATTGCACCTATTCCATTACCCTTTTCAACACTCATTTCATTCTTATTGTTACTGTACTTGCACTCTGAGTTTTCTTCTCACGAAAACCCTAATTTGCAAAAATATTCGATTGTGTTGTCAAGCTTGAATCTGTACAGAACTCAATCAGGTATGCTCTCTTTATTTCTCAATTGAATAGATGCCATTTTAAAATTAGTCTGTATGGTTTTGAGAATTGCAATTTTTAGGGCATAGATAAGCAAGTTTTGACAGTGACGATGGTGCGATAAGCATGATGAACTATCTAATGGTTTCTAAGTACACTATTTTGAGAGATTTATTGCAATATACTGTCATTCAACTTGGATTGAAACTGCTGCTGTATATTAGGTCATTTAGCTGCTGTAATTCGATATTGGTTTTAGTTATTGAGGTACATTTTCGTTTTGCAGATTAATGGCGAAATGGAAGAGTGACAATACTCCTAGCCCATCTAAGAAGGGAAAGAGAGAAAGGACTTCGGCCAGTCCAAGGGTTTCTGATGAGAGGAATTTAAATGTTAGAGTCAGACTTCCATCTTCACCAAAAGATACAAAAAAGAGCCCCTCAACTTCAAATGTTGATAAAAGGAAGAAATCTGGCGAGAGATCACACAAGAAATTAGTTGGGTTTGTTCAGGGTGCAAAGCAAAAAGGCATTCAGATTGGGTCACCAACATCTACCAAGAAGATAACCATTCTTGAAAGTACACCTAGGACCCCTTCTACACCAACTGCTGATAAGGGGAAAGACTCTGTTGGAAAGGTATCAACTATGGATACTGAAAAGAAGAATAACTTGCAATTTTGGCAGGAGAGAGCTATTTCGATAGATGATTTGGAGGATAAACGCTTTGGGAATTATCTGTGGAGTTGGGATATGAAACTTTTGGTGGAGCAGCCTATAAGGGCTAATGCAACATTGGTTATGGAATTTTAAAATGAAGCTCCTGAGGAACTGGATACACCTTTTGGCATTAGAGGTGTTCAGGTGGATGTATCTGTGGAGAGTATTTGTACATATTACAGATTAATGGAAGTTTCACCTCAAGGAGACAGAGGAATGGAAGCTGAGAAGATGACCTCAGAAGATTTGAGAAGTCTGAGATGATTCCCCAATCTTGCTAAAAAGGCAGAAGATGATGTGCTGGCTAGCGAGTTGGACATTCACTCAGCCATTTGTCTGAATTGGTTGAGGGACAATGTGATGCCAAGGTGCTAGGGTAGTCGGTTTACAGCCGACGAAAAGAGGTTCTTGAGAGACTTCAACAAGGCCAAGTTCATTTAATTGGGCCAACTAATATATTATGAGCTTCAGAAATGGGTGAACAACATGAGGAAGGCCAAGTCAAGGCAACACACTCTCTATTTTTCATCTCTCATCACTGGGTTGCGGGAGAGATGTGGAGTCAAGCATAAGAAAAAGGATGTGTGGTTAGCTGATTCAAAACCACATACTGGAGAGCTTGAGCTAAGGATTTGGGAAAGCAGATGAGGTAAGGAAAACCCTTGTTCTGAGGCAGTTGCAAAAGTAATAGAGTTGAAGGCAGGAAGAGATGCTAAAAGAAGAACTACTAAGAAGAATAAATTTTTTTCTTGTCCTCTATCACTGACACTAGCACCTGAGATTATTCAACCTTCTGCTCTGGTCCCACTGAGGGGAAATGGAAGGAAAGATGAGACTGTATCTAGAGATGAGTTGGTGAAGACTTTAGTAGGAAGAAAATTTGAAGAAAAGATTGCTGAATTTTTCAAAACCATTTCTACTCCACAAGAACTCCTCAGAATGTGGGAGGTACACAGGGCTAAGGAGAACATTTCCTCAATTGGTTTTGCTAGATTTTCAAAAGATATTTCAATTAGGGAACCAGTAAGGTTGGAGGAATCTATGGACGATCAAGAGAATCTACACTTTGAGCAAGAAGATCTACTAGATAGTCAGCATGAGATGCCTGATCAGGCGTTTGAAGAGATTGTTGTTCGACAGAGTTTAGTTGAACAATTGGATTTAGCCTCAGAAGTAATAGTCAGTCAAATTGCAGAGGCTGATGAAAGAAATTTAGAAAAAGGAAAATCCATTGTATTGGAGTCTATAATTGGTGATGATGGGAATGCTGACTCTTCAGATTGTGAAGAGATTAATACTGCAGAAGTGGAAAAACAAGGCAAATTATTGGCTTTTTATGCTGAAGCTGCAGGTTTACCGGTGTCCATTCAAGAAGCTGGTGAGGGATCAAATTCTCAGTTGAAAGAAGATGATCACGAGGGTGAGGAATACTAGTCAGAGATGAATGCAGAACAGAAAACTCGAGTATTATGCGTTTTAACTTGTCAAGTTCCTGATAATTTCAGGCTTTTAAGTCGTACAACTAAAAGTCTACCATAGCTCACTGACGGGTACATTCCGAGACTTTATATCTTGCACCCTGAGGTTCAAGGATTCGTCAATATGTCAAGATTGGGAATATTATCTCATAGACAATCTATGGAACAGTCAGATGACTCCATGGCTATAGTTCCTTTCCATCATACTGAACCCAATTCCGTCAACCAGATCATTGAAAATACAGGAAATTCTTCTGAAGATGAGTCTGATGGTGGTTCTGCTTGTGGTTCTTTGGGTAGTGATGACAATCTGATTATAGATGAAGAATATGCTCGAGAGATTGCGGAGAGGACTAGTAGAAAATGGTCGCATTTTCTTGCTCCTGTGTTTTTTGGTGATGATAGTGATGATGATGTCAGTCATGTTTCTCAATTTCTCAAGATACAGTGGAATTGGATTTTTAGTCTTCTACAATAGAGATCGGCTCTATTTTTATTTGGGATTGGAAGTTTAACAAATCCCCATGGAACAAAACTGCTGCTTTAGTGGTTCCAAATAAGTACAGAATCGAATTTCTTGCAGGTGAGGGAATTCATCAGCAGAACTGCCATCTTTGTGATTCCTCCCTCTGTGGGCAGAAAGCGAAAAATTTTGGCTTTGGAATCTGATGAATTCAGTGATCTTGAGGATCTTTTATCACCAGTTGTTAAGACCAAAACTTATTCAAGGAGGAAGAGTACCAAAAAGGAAGCTGTTGTTACGAAGCCTGCACCAGAATCTCCAAGAAAATTACAAGATCTGCTGTAGCTAAAACTTCAGATGATGCTAATATTAGAGATGCAGTTTTGAGTGAATTAAAGCTGAATAAGAAAATTTCCAGTCCTTCTGAAGTTGTACCCACCTCTCCATTGATTGCTAGACACAAGAAGAAGAGACTAGTTACAAAATCTTGCCAGCAAGATCACCAATTCCCTCCAAATCCAGATCTTAGCTTAGAAGATTTATGATTATTTGATTTAATTTTGTATTTTTTTTACCTTTTAGAAAGTTACTTATATTTTAGTTTTTCTAGTTTTGTCATTAAAAGAGTAATGTGATTTTTTCTTTTTGGATATTTTTGTAAAGAGTAATGTGAATATTTGAGTCTTTATTTTCTTTTCTGTGGAATTTTTCAAGGTAGTATGAATGGCTTATATGTCTGTTTGTTTTTCATTGTTACAAGAGTAATGTGCTTGTTTTTACCTATGCAGAGAATTTTCCAAGTCCTAAGTTGGGGGTTGTTTTTCCCAACACTGTTATTTTCACAAGGCAGATCATTCATGTTGGATTTTTATGATGTATTGTATAGTGAGTTACAAGTTGTTTTATAGGACGATTAAAGCTTTTTAAATGCTTAAGGCGATATTTGACTCTCCTCGTTTTTATCTTATTTTTGGAGGCGAAGTTTTCTTCATGTCGCCTAAATGGTGATTGGGTTGTATTGGTAAGAGGCGAGGTCTCTGATGATGTTATTTTATTTCGCCTTTGTTTTGTCGCCTGGTTATTTCGCCATCAGTTGGCTCTTTTTTAATTTTCGTCTTATATTCTTAATCTTCTCGCCTCACTTAAATACT
The DNA here is from genome assembly GCA_031304145.1 of Cardiospermum halicacabum. Taxonomy (NCBI): domain Eukaryota; kingdom Viridiplantae; phylum Streptophyta; class Magnoliopsida; order Sapindales; family Sapindaceae; genus Cardiospermum; species Cardiospermum halicacabum. The sequence goes on from CM062393.1 coordinate 9,919,702, forward strand.
TGTGCTTTCCTTTGGGCGAGGTAATGACTGATAATGGCGACGTCCAGGTACACTTTTTAACTCTCTGATTTTCTATTTTCAGTATCCCATTTTCTCCTTCTATTCTTTCATGTTCTCTTAAGCATTGAGGACAATGCTTTCTTTTAAGTTGGGGGTGGTGTAGCAATCACATTACTGATTAGGAATATTATTTTTATGAAATTTTTTTAGTTTTAATTGCATATTTTGTTTGAATTTTTTTAGGATACTATAGGTCTGAGTGCATATTGAGCTTACATTGTTAATAATTCAAAGCGATTCAGTTTTTCATAAAATTGGATTTCAAACAGAAAAATTAGTGTTCAAAACAAGCAGTTTTTTATGAGCAATTCGTGATAAATTTCTTTAAACACTGATATAAATTCTGGTCGGATTTGAATTGTGAATAAGTTGATGAGTTTTGATAAGGAAAGAGTGGAGAAAACCGTGGGCAGTATGTGAGGTTTAAGCTTTATTTCACACATTTTCTTCATGAGATGGGTTATATTTTTCTCTTCCTTATTAGTCACATTATCTGATCCATTTTTGTTATATTAGAATCAGAACCTTCATAGGTTTGCTTTGAATTTCTCATACATTCATCAAGTGCACAGGGCATTGGTCGGGTAAAGTTCTGTCTTGAATCTGTCAAAGAAAATGATCTGATTTGAGAGAGTGAGTGAAACTACTAAAGAGCCTTCGCCTGCTTGATATAACCAGACCTTGATATCTTGTAAGGTAAACTATTTTGTTTCCATTCTCTTTTAAAAGCCTTTTCTTTGGTCCCAAATCCAGTCCAAACCATAAAGATGGAGATGTAATCTCAATCCTACCATTTGGACTTACCATTAAGTTAGGGATGGAAAATTGGGAAGTGAGGATTTGCTAAAAGAGTGTTTCTAAAAAAAAGAGCAAAAAATTATGTTGTGGTTGTTAAAGAGAAAATAAAATAGCCACTGTTATTAAAAAAAAAAGAGAGAGAAAAAGTATTATAAATAAGTGTCAGCAATTGGGAAACACTAGTGAGAGAAAAGAAGAGGGAATGAGAGGAATTTAGTGGTAAGTCCAATTTTTGAATCCTTGAAGAAAATTACTCTTCTTTCATAAGCTAACTTGACCCCATTTTCCCTATATAAGCAATTCAGAGATTCTGAGGCAGAGAAATAGACAGTTCTGAACTTAGGAACCTCTAAGTGCTGTGCAGTGTATAAATGAAGTTCAATGTTCATGAGGTTCTTAAAATTTTCTTCATACGTGCTTGTGAAACACTAGTATCACATTTATCTTGGTACATAATTCTGATTCTTAAAGTGACTAGTGTATTGTGTGAGTAACCTATAGGATTCTGAGTGATCAAACACTTATAAGAGATTACAGTGAGGAAGTAGTTTCAAAACTTTAATACTTGGATCTTCTCAGAAAATTTGCAACATGAAGAAAATGACCAGTTTTGAGTTAGTTGATTTGAAATTTCGAAAGAAGAGCTGGTCACTGGTTGGAAATTTTTCAAAACATATTTGATGAGTTGCTTTGAGTTATGATAAAGTTTGCACTAATTGCAGTCTCAGTAGATTTTTGGTTAAGTTTGCTTGAGGACAAGCAAATGGCTAAGTTGGGAATAATTGATAAGTCTAGAAATTACCTACATTTAAGAATGTTTTAAGAGCTTAAACATAAAAGAAATGAGTTTAAAAGATGAAAATTTGAGTACATTTCTAGTAATTCTAGACTATTAATTCTGAGACAGGGATTTGGATGAAAGGAAGTGGAAAAGAAGTTTAAAGTTGCAAAATTTGGAAGAAAGAGGGAACGTCAGGAATTTCATCCAAAGTCAACAGTTGAGGCGAAATAATTGTTGTTGAATAACAAACATCGCCTAATTACGTCGCCATTAGCTGAGAAGAGAAGGAAACATAAAAGGCGAAGTCTGGATAATGTCGCCACTTTTGGAGATTTTATTAGGCGTTGAAGAAAGAATATCGCCATATTGAGGTGATATCTAAGGCGGTGTATGCGTATGTCGCCAAAATGGAAATGAAGGGAGATGACATTTGTGTGATGACGCCTAAATTTCTCTTAAAAAGAAGAATGATATGGCGGCAAAAGATGTTCTCGCCTAAGCTTTAGGCGAAATAAAATGGCAACATGAAGAACATTTCGCCTCTAAAGAATCATGGCTTGGGGATAAAGACAAGTGAGATTTATGAAAGTCGTTAAGTTTAAGCGAAGGAACAGGTGACATAAGAGGAGAAAACTGTTACTTCGCCAATTTGTGTTCCTTTGATTTCTTTTATTTCCAAGATTGCCACTGAGTGAAACTCTATAAATAGTAGCTCAGATGTAGTGATAGAAATCTTTGGGATTTTTAGAATCTCTTGATCAATCTTTGAAGATCATTGTGATCATCGTTGAACCTTTTGACATTTTGTTACTTTTAGAGAAAAATTCTAGATTCTTCTATATGCTTAATTCAACAATTTCAGAGAAGTGTCTTGAAGAAGATTCATATTTTGTTCTTGTTATCATTGAGATTTACTTGAAGATAGCGAAGTAAAAACTGTGACAGAGTCTAGCTTCTATCTTCATTGGTAAAATTTAGATCTTAGAGATATATTGATGATGATTTGTGATTTGATTGAATATGTTGAAATCGATATGCTATGCTAAAAGCTCTTCTGATCTGCTAACTTTTGTTGATGATCTTTGTTCTAGATGTATGTTTCTTGTTTAATCTAAGTCAGTTTTACTTGAATTTCAAGAGCTAGTTGAATTACAAGAACGAGAGTTACGTAATCTTGTTTGATTTGAGGTTTGATTAGACTAGAGATGGCGATTAGACTCCGGATCTAAGAACAGAGGATCATAAATCTAGAGATAGACTATAGATCTGATTTTTACAGATTATGCTTAACAACTATATTTGTCGTAGTATAAAGATATATGCAACTTTAAAACTGAGATCTGTTAAATTGAATCGAGAGATCTTTTGACAGATCATTGATGATGATCTAGAAGGTAAAACTGTGATCTTAATTTAAAGCGTACATAAGAAGTTGATTAACAGCAGAGTTGAGTAGATCAGCACAACCATTGTTTAGATCATTGCAGAATAGAGTACTGATTCATGTTTTCAACGAGAGAACGTCATTAGTGTCCATAACCTCATCATCATATTATGATTCCTGTTATTCGGTTTGTCAATAGATTCTTTTACCAATTCAGTTTGAATCTTTATCTCAATTATGCTTCTTAGCTATCAATCCCTATGGAGACGATATCTTAAATACTACATTAGACGTTGATAGGATTTCTGTTAGTTATTACAAATTTATATGTAAAAAAAATCCTCATCAACTATCTATGATTCTTTTTTTTAAGCTCTCTCATCCTACTTAACCCTAAATAACCTAATTTGTTGTGCCAAACTAAAGCTTTAGCAATATTTTACTCATGGCAGTGCTATTCAGAGACTCTATGGTTCTACCCTCTAGAACATAAAGGTTTCTTACTCTTTTTTCTCTTATAACAACCTTTCTATCAGGTCTGACAATCTCAACAGACTGGTTTCTAAACAGGCAACTCAGGTTAGACTTTCTTAAGGCATTCACAGATAAGAGGTTTCTTCTAAGGTCAGGTACAAGTCTCGCCCTCTCAAGTCTAGTGACACTACCATCAAACCACCTGAGTTTAATGGTCTCAATCCTCTCTATCCTACATTTGTGATTTCTACCCATTAAGACAAAACCCTCAGAATTATTGTCTAGATCACTAAGCCAATTTTTATGGGGGTCATATGATGGGTACAACGCGAATCAATTACCTAGTCATCACACAGAGAATCAGCAACAAGCAAATCATTAGAAGAATAAAAAAAATAGTTAGGCCCTCACAATTAAGAACATCTAGTTTACCAGTAAAGCCAGATGCTTCATTTTTCAGTTTTCCATTAGCCTTATCTTTCTTCTTTCAGAAACAATATTTTATTAAATAATTAGTCTTTTTACAGTAATAACATTTTCTGTCATTACCAGTTTTAGACTTACCTTTCCAGTTATTTCTATTTTTCCCATTATTTTCAGAGTTTCCAGAATTACTATTATTCTTGTTCTTATTACTACTGCCATTATTAAAACCCTTATTACCCTTAGTTTTAGTCTGATTAACATTCTGAGAAGTGGAGGCTTTATTCAAGAATAAATCTTCACTCTTATTTTTAGCTATCTCTTCCCCTACCGATCTGAACTTTAAGGCATCCATTATTAACTTAGTGGTCAGAGATTCTTTATTAAAAGAAAGAAACTCTTGAATAATAGAATAAGACTCAGGCAAGGAGTGTAAGATGATCATGGCAAGGTATTCATCACTAAGTGTTTGGTCCTTTACAGTTCTACTATTATGATCCTGTACCAATCTTTTAAAAGTAGTCCGATTCTCAGTTACTGATTTATCAATTTTAAACTGAAAGCCAAACACTTTATGCAAGCTTAAGAGTCCATTAGACACATTCTTAATCAGATACATATTTTCTAAACCATTCCACAGATAAGAGGCATTAATAAACTCAGAGACAACAGTTTAAACATAAGCACTTAGATGCAGAAGTATGGTATGGTAAGCTCTCTTTTTAACTTAACCCTTTACAAGGAAAGTTATGCCATTGGCCAATCATCTTCTACAGTAGCATCAAGACCATTATACACTAAAATAGATAACATCTTTTTTTTCCAAATAACAAAATATTGTGAGCCATCAAACACTTTAATGTTCATGACATTATGTGTTTGAGGTTTTGAAGCCATTTTGAAAAAAGTAATAGATTTTATAAAGCACAAGAGTTTTAAAACAGAGATTATTCCTTAAAAATTGATATTAAAGATTTAATGGTCAACTGATTTGTTGTTTACAAATTATTCAAACACTCAGACACTCAAAAATAGAAGGTTAGAACAAAAAAGGACAAGCAACGGAGAGCAAAAACAAATATAACAATAAAAAAATAAGAGTAATACACAATATAGCTTAGAAAACACTCCAAGTACCTAGTCTATTAGGCTTTAATAAGATTCAAGATCTTGTACCCTTGGGCATTCACAAGATTATTTCACTTGTACCATTTTCAGCCAGACAAACAAGCCAGTTTATACAAACCGGGGAAACTGTTCTAGGACATTAACAAGAAATAGAGTCTTATATCCTACTCAACCAAAACTAAAGAACACCTAAATATTCACAATAGAGAAGAATCGAAAAGAGACAAAGAGTTAGATGGAGATCACCCTTGTAGAACCCCAAAAATCTTTGCATTTAAACCCCTGTCATCTCTCACCTAAGCTCTTTAGCAGCAATGGGTACCTATTTCTTCACAAATTTGTTAATAGACAAAGATATAGAGAAAATCCTAGATCTATTTAGAGACTAAATACACAAAATCGATTTTAGGGTTTGAAATCAGGACTGCTTTAGAAATTTTCAAAAAGAAAATACAACTAGAACTCTAACAGGTTAAGATGCAAGCTCTGATACCATATGTTATCAAACCCTAATAACATTGCATCTACCATATTAACCAAATACAAGTTCTAGATTCACAGTATATCACAAAGCAAACTAAATTACACAGAAAGTATACACAGATTACGTGGTGCACTTGTAGTTGGCTACATCCAAGGGACAAGCTCACAAAGAGCCCAGCAATTCACTATTCAAGAATCAATATCGATACACACAGGTAATCACAAAGATTACAACCAAAACCATCAAGAACCATAAAGATTTACAAGAACAAAGATAGAAGAAAACTCTAGAAGAGAAAATCCTATTAGAGAAACACACAAAGACCAAAAGACATCTGAAGCAGCCGCTGTGAATAGTGCCAAAAGAGAGTTTATATAGTTAGGGTTGCAAGGCGGGTCAGGTAAGCTCTTGGGCAGAGGCTTGGATTTTCAAGTGGAAAGGGCTTTTAAGCTTACAATAGAGTTTATCAAGCCTAAGATAACAATCAAGCCCATATACATATGAAAACATATAACATTTCTTAAAGTGAATTCTAATTAGAAAAAAGATCATTGAGAATCTCAAATGGGAAAATATTTTCTTAAGTTTATAATTGCTTTGTGACTAAATAACTTAGTTTTGTAAACACGATGCTTGGATCTATCATTAGGTATTCAAAAAGAAAAATATAGATCTTGTTGGTTTGGTTTAGAAGGTGCCCGATAGGAATCTAGAACCGTGGAGGCCATGAAGATCTTGAGTTCTAGTATCAAGTCCTATTATCTTATGAGAGCCATATAGGGAGCTTGTGTGTTAAATTATGACCAATATAATTGGATTGAGGAGTGAGAGAGTGATATTTTAATTGTAATTGTTTTTCTATTGTTATATAGTGAACTAGTCGCTCTCCTAATGGCTATGGTTTTTTCAAAATATTGGGTTTCCAAATAAAACCCTATGTTTTATTTTTCTATTTCTATTTTTTCACCATATTTTTACTTATTTATTTTGTGGTTATTAATACTTTTTTCCGCTGAATGGACTACCTATTTTCTTAACAAGTGGTATTTAAAATTAACCAATATTTCTAACATTCGGAATCTTCCACGGATCTAACGGGTATACATGATAAGAAAAAAATAATAAATTATATAAAGAAAAGTGTGCTTCAGTAATTTAATTAAAACAAATTGTTCCTTCAAAATAAAATACTTAAACATAATAAATTCTCACCCCAAATAAAATACCTTCAAAATAAAGGTACTTCAACGCAGCTAGTATTGTCAAAATTGGGACCGCGACCACGGTTAGCCCGTGACCGGCCCGTCCTTCACGGTTATGGTCAAAAAATTATTATTATTTTTTAAAAACGGGCTTTTGGTGACTGGCCCATTTGGGCTCGTGACTGTAACGATCAAAATACGGTTGACCATGGTCAAGCCCGCAAATATGAGAATAATATTGAAAAAGTAATAATTTAGTAATAAAAATAAAATAAATAATAAAGTACATCGTATTCTAGTTTTTTTTCCTATGTTGTTCAGACCTAAAATCTTAAAACATAAAATCGCTTCTAAATCGATCTGAGTGTTGTCGCCAGCGATAGTGATGCGAAACCACCACTCCACACTACTATCAATTTCCCCATCTTCACTTATTTCTTTTCAATCTTTCTCTTTAAGCGTTTGATTTGGTTTTGACTAGGGTTATAACAAAACAACGTTGGTCTTTTTTTCTTTTCATTTTTTATTTTTTTTTTATTTTGAGGTAATCATCACATTCCTCTTCTCTGACCTAGTACTAGTTCTGAACTTATTTCTAATCTGCCTGAAAGTCAAAGCTATTCAAGGTTTGTCTCTCACATTATCTGTCTATAAGTTTTAGAGTTGTAAGATGGTGGTGATGTAGATCTTTGCTTGGTGTTTATTTTTATTTTATTATGTTCAGGGTAAAAGAAGAAGAATAATATTTAGAAGATGCTTGCAAACCTCGATGTCTTAAGTATTTAATTTATGGTATTCAATTTCTTCAATTTTTTTCTTCTTTTTTCTCTAATACTTTGGTTTATACCTGTTTAAAATTTTCCATCACATAGTCAATTAAATTAACTTACTAAGCTTTTCTGGTTGTAGGTTAGGATTAATTGATTTGCTGGTCAAGTCTTCTTTGTGCAAGCTGTAACATTTATCTAGGTACCAATATTCTGAAACTAGATTTTATGCAGTACACTCAAACAATTAGATTGTTTATATTCTTCCTGATTGTTTATATTATTGACATACACTTTTATCAATTTAGACCATTTAAAGTGCATGGATTTATAAATTGCCATGTAGATTAATAATGAGTGATGCATGTTTTAACTGCCTATTTTATAGAATGAAATCCCCAACAACAGATGCTAATGAAATGGAGTAACAAAATCAAGGATTAGGTTCTAGTGTAGGTGGTGATGGTTCTAGTGATAATAGAGATACTCAAAATACAAGCAAAAAACCTAGAACCTATTCTAATGTTTGGAAACATTTCACTCCAGTGGGGATTGTAGATGGAAAGTCTAAGGCAAGATGTAATGCTTGCAATAAGTTGTTTGATGGGGGAGGATCTTTATATGGGACTTTGACTTTAACTCGTCATTTAAAATTTTGTACAATTTTGAATGAAAACAAGGCTAGTCACCAACAAATTAATGATATGCTTGAATCTTATGGAGGAAGACAAAAGCATCGAAAGATTGATCAAAAGATTGTAAGTGAGAGGTTGGCTATGACAATCATTAGACATGATTTGCCATTTTCTTTTGTTGAGTATGAAGCCATAAAGGATTTTTTTACATATTTAAATCTGGATATCAAATTTGTCACTAGAAACACTATAGCCTCAGATGTGTTGAAGTTGTATGAGAACAAAAAAGAAATGCTTAAACAAATATTGAAAGAGATTCTGGGTAGAATTTGTCTCACTTCTTATGTCTTGATTGCGTGTTCCGTTGTAGGTTATATATGTGTGACTATTCACTATGTTGATAGTGGATGGAATCTGTGTAGTAAGATTTTATCTTTTGATTCATTTCCTCCACCACACACTAGTCTTCAATTGGCCAATAAAGTTTATGATATCCTTGAAGATTGGGGTATTAGTGGAAAGGTTTTTTCAATTACTTTGGACTATGCTAGTGCAAACGATAATATGCAAGATAGGCTAAAAGATTCATTGTCCATAAGGCATAGGTTAATATATGGTGGAATTTTTTCATGTGCGATGTTGTGCACACATTCTGAATCTAATTGTTCAAGATGAATTACATGAGACCAAAGATGCTTTGCAAAAGATTAGAGAGTGTATGAAGTATGTAAAGGGATCGGAAGCTAGGAAGAGGAATTTTCAAGAATGGGTTAGTGGTTTTGGAATTGAAGAGGGGGTTCACTTGCGAATAGATGTGTCAACTAGGTGGAACTCAACCTATATGATGCTTGAAAGTGCATTAAAATATAGGGATGCCTTTGACTTTATGAAGATGCGTGAGCCTAACTACAAGTGGTGTCTATCTATTGAGGAGTGGGGAATGGGGGAAAAGATATGTGAGATATGGAAGTCTTTTTATACCATCACCACTCTTATATCAGGTTCTAGTTATCCGACTTCAAATTTGTATTTTCTACAAATTTGGAAGATTGAGGAACTATTACTTGACTATAAGAATTGCCAAGATCATGTTATCAAGCATATGACTGAAAGTATGCAACTAAAGTTTGACAAATATTGGGATGGATATAGTGAGATCCTATCACTAAGTGCCATTTTAAATCCTCGAATGAAGTTTCAATTAGTAAAGGGTTGTTTTGAAGAGATTGATGATGCAATTGGTGTTGTTGGTAAGATGGAAAATCTGAAGAGAAATTTGTATTTGCTTTTTAATGACTATGCCGGTTTAGCATCACCACCGCCACCGTTTTCTTCGTTTATAATTCCTTCATTATCAAGGCCTAGTTGTAGTGGCGTGCTTATGGCAGGAGCGTATGTAAGTTGGTTATTAATAGTTTTATTTTACATATACATTATAAATTTAGTTAAAGTATATAGTTATAAATGTGCTTAATTTTTTCCTATATAGGATGCAATCCGTATTTCGGGACGAATGAGTGACTCTCTTTCTGAAAAAAGTGAATTAGATAGGTACTTGGATGAGGCACCTCTTGAATATGGACATTTTGTAAGTTTGGATGTCTTGACTTTGTGGAAGGATAACCAATCAAGGTATCCCAATTTGTCTCGTACGACTAGTGATGTGCTTAACATACCAATTACTACGGTGACATCGGAATCTACTTTTAGCATCGGTTCAAGAGTGCTAAATAAGTATCGTAGATCCCTTCTTCCAAAAATGTTCAAGCACTAATTTGTGCTCGTAATTGGTTGATTGGTTATAGTTCTAATGGTAACTATTTACTAATTTACTTTATTCAGTCTACTGTTATTTTATTGATTATTGAATTATCAAATTTTTTTTTGTCTTTTTTATTTTTTTGGTAGATGAAGAAACCATCGATGGGGGAGAGAAGGAGATAAGTGAAATTGGCATTTCAAGGGGAGACTCAAACATCGTCATTGACGACGTGGGGGAGGAAGATTGATAAATGTAGGAGAATTAAGGAGGTTATTCAACATGCAGAATGGACCAGCTCTAATGTTAGCTTGCTTCTACTTTTTTTTTTAATGAATTTTTATTACTACTAGCTCTATTGAAATTTAATATGACTATATACATTGTGTTTGCAACTTGAATATGTGACAGATTATTTAGTACTTGTTATAATTTTTATTTTGCGTTGTTTGAAAAAATATTTACTTTCTGTTTTTGAATTAGTGAGTTGCTATATTTGATTTCAAATAAAATGCAGTTTGGTGTGATCTAATTTCAAATGGGTTTTTGTCTTTAGCTCGTAAAGAAGCTATTAAATGGATTTGAGAATCAAGACTCACCATGGGTTGAATACTGTGATATATGTCTAGATATTGTTGGTTATTTTGATAGGTTTATTTCTTCTTTGAAGTTTCAGAGAGATAGCCCTATTGCTAGGCTTGTTAGTATGGATTGGGGAGAGTTGGGTTTTAGGGTTCATGTGTGCGTGTGTATGTAAGCTTGGCCTTTATAGTACAGCGTTTGTCGGGACAATGTTAATAGATGTTTATTCTATTTGTGGGTGTGTTGATTCTGCTGGGGAATTATTTTGTGGGATTGTTGGGAAGGATATGGTTCTTGGACTAGGATGACTTTTTTTTTAATTTTTTTTTTAGAATGAGTGTTTTGTTGAAGCTGTGGATTTTTTTCGAGAATGAGAGTCGCAGGGTTCTTGTCGGATAATTTTACTGTGGTAGTGTGTTCAAAGCTTGTCTTGGATTGGAGGAATTTGATGTGGTTAAGAGTTTTCATGGATTTTTTTTAGACTCGTTATGAGTTGGATGAATATGTTAGAATCAGTGGTAGAGCCACTTGAAAGGAAATGGTATCACTTGACACCACAACATTTTGAGAAAAATGAGATTGTTATTAAGTAGAAAAGATATTGAGTAAATTATTGTTTAAATATATAGTATATGACACCACAACATTCCATTGCTTGACACTACATGTTTCAGTTTCTGCCTCTGCTACTAGTTAAAGTTACTTTGCTCGATATTTATACTAAGTTTGGGAATATTAATTATGCCTAGAGAGTATTTGATGAAATACCAAAGAAGGATGTGATTCTATGGATTTTTATGTTTGCTCGCTATGCTTAGACATGATACTACTTACAGTTTATGCACCAATTAACATATTCATGACATCAACCTGTAGTTGAATAGCTTCCAGAGGAGATGCTCCTCCCATTATAAGTCCAGTCATGGCTCCAGGAAGTGAAATCAGACCCACAATTTATCATTGTCTAGTACTGGAGAAAAGCGCAATAACGAGATACCTTTTCACCTACTATGGCTTGACATGGAGTTGCGCCGAGAGTCAATGCTGTTTCAACCTGAATTACACCAAACTGTATATTCATTGTTTGACTCTATCTTTTAACTAATATATTGTTCTTAATCTAATAATCAAGCTCATTTGTAATCTGACGTCATCTCTAAGTTTTTTCATTGTGACTATGGTTATTGTCATTGTGTTTCCAACCATCATTCTTTGGAGTTTTATGATTGTTTATGGAATTACCAAATATAAATGAAATGAAGTGGAACATAATGATAGTTGGTAATGTCCAATCCAAAGATGGAGGAAAGGCAATGGTCTTTTTTTACAAATGCTACGGTTAGGTACAGTTAACTGACATGACAGCAGCATCCAAAGAGACCAAAGAAATGGAGTTGAAGTTAGGGAGATGCTTAATGACGAAATGTGAATAAGCGAAGATCATGATGAAATAAGTGAGTTTGATTTTTTGGCAAGTGTCACAAAGAGTGTTATGGATTTTTTGAAGAGATTTGCCTCTAGTGACCATGTACACAATACAAACACCAACTTCAACAATAAGATGCTGAGGCACAATAATGTATAAACCAAGTTTTTCACCAAAAGCATATTGGCCAAGTTCATGGTATCTATCAAACTGCTTTCCTGGAACCATTTCATGCATTTCCACAATCTGTCATATTGTGTATAGAGTGATGATCCATGATAGTATTAATATAACAATACTAAGCCCCCTAAAATTATTTCCAAAAGCCATTTCATCAAGCCATTCAAAACAACACAATGAAGTGAAGAATTAACAGATTGTTGAAATTACCATCCAAGCTCAGCCATAGCATTGGGGAGACTAAGGACACCAGCACCAACCATGGTAGTAACATTGTGGAAAGTTGAATACCACCGTTTCTCATTCCTTGATGAAGTGACTGGAAGCCAATCATCTATTTCTTTTTCTCTTACTAGTTTTTCATCACACTGAGATTCATAATTCAATATTTTTTTAATCATTAACCAAATGACAGTATCACTTTTTATCTAATCACATTCACTAATATGAATTTACTCAGTCACATGTGCAAGATACATGATCTTTGTTGGATGGTGGCGGAGTAGTCATGCAAGCTACCCAGTTCTTGATGCAAGTGATTTATTAACAAAATGGCATGTATTGACCAACTCCTTAATATTTTGGATTCAAAATCCAAATCCATAATTATCATATTCAGAGGCTCTAAAGTCACATATACATATGTACATATATTTTATTCTGTAAAAAAATAAACAAACAAAACGGGTATGGCTCGTGACCACCCGTGCGATCAACGCGCGGGTACGGTTAAAATTTATATGACCGTTTAGGAATGGGCTTTTTAGGCCCGTGACCGGAAAAGCCCGTGACCGGACGGACCGATCACGGACCTCACCGTCTGACAATACTAATCTTGTTCATTAGCCTTTAGTAGGTCGACCCGGTGTTCTTGAGGCCGAACGACATTACTTTGTAGCAGTATATACCTCATTTTATTATGAACGAGGTTTTCTCCTAGTTGTCCGAGTACGCATCCATGAAGCTCATGATCTCGTACCCAGCAGTAGCATCCACCGTCAGGTCTACATTGGGTAAGGGGAATAGATCTTTGAGGCAAGCCTTGTTCAAATCTGTGAAATCTATGCATACCCTCCACTTGCCGCTCTTCTTTTACACCACCACGAAATTAGCCAGTCAGTCGGGGTAATAGACTTCCCTTATAGATCCATTGGCTAACAGCTTTTCCACTTCTTCATTTATCACGTTGTTCCTCTCCGAGGCAAACCTCATTCGTTTTTATTTCACCCAGCTTTGCACCCTTCTTTACATTCAGTTCATGGGTGATGACTGAGGCGTCAATTCCAGTCATGTCAGTGTGAGTTCACGCAAAGCAATTGGAACGGCTCTTTAGAAAGCCGACTAATTTTGCCGTTCGAACGGGCCCAGGGCTGCCCCCACCAACACATTCTTTGTTTTGTCATCTTTGTCAACCTCCATTTCGTCGACCTGCTCATCCGTGGGGCCTGACTCTCTGCCCGGATGACCATTCTGTAATTGCTATACTCCTAATTTCTTCAGCTGTAGGGAGTTATAGTAACACAATATGCATCATCCGGAAATTTCACCTTTTATCTCCCCTTTTATCTCCCCTTTTATCTCCCTGATTCCCAAGGCATTGGAAATTTCACCTTTTGATGGTACGTCAACGGTATCGCCTTCATGTTATGAATCCTTGGCCTCCCCAATATGGCATTGTAGGTCGAGTCTGAGTAAACAAGCAGAAATGTAGTTTTGAGGTTCATCCCTTCGGCGAATACCTGTAAGTCCACCTCTCCCATTGTGCTTTTTGACTCGCCGCTGAACCATACCAGGCTGATCGACTTTTGCTTGACTAACCTCTCATCCAACTGCATCATCCGGAATGCCCCCATGAATAGTATGTTCGCCGAACTTCCATTGTCTATCAGTATCCTTCTCACCGAGAGTAGAGGTGGCAATTCGGGTAGGCGTGTCGTGTTGATCCCAACCAGAACCCGACCCATTTAATAAATGGGTTGATTGTGTCAACCCACGGGTTGACGGGTTGACCCGTTTAACCCATTTATTTTAAAAAGTTAAATATAATTTTTTGAATAATGAAATTTTAGATTATAAATTATATAACTACGATTAAAATTTTTCATATATGTAATTTATAATACTATTTAATCTAATTATGATACATTTAACATTAAATTACATTAAATTAAAAATAAATAATATTATAAATAATATAAATAAAAGAAAAAATAAACTTAAACAGGTTGGCGTGTTCATGTTGTGTCGACCCAACCCATTTAGACTCAACCCAAACTCGTAATAAACGGGTTCGTGTCCTGTTGACCCATCGTGTCGTCTCCTAAATTGCCACCTCTAACCGAGAGGTTAGCCATGGTGATGTTGATGATAAGGGCATCATGGTGCGAGTCATGCAAGCCATCTGCCTCTTCACTCGCAAAACTGATCTCATTGTCCTTTTCTCCTTTGGGGTTTTGCGCAATGGTAGGTGCCCCCATCACTTCTTTGAGCTTTCATTTTGCCATGGATCTGGTGTAACTACAAGCCTTGGACCCCCCGGCTATCGTGTTTATGGTCCGCTCAACCTTAGGTGGTGGGGGTTGCTTGCTCTCATTTTCTCGTCGCCTTCCATCCACTATCTCCACCGTCTTTTTTGCTTTTTCGGACAAATATTCTTTCAGGAATCCACTTTTTAGCATTTCAGCCACTTCCTTTCGCAGGCTAAAACAGTTGTCTGTCATATGGCCGAAGTCCTTGTGAAAGTCCATTCTAATATTTTTTTTATCTAATTATGTGTTTCCATTCTAATAAGATTCTTCATATACATTTTCTATAATAGGTTAATATATATATATATATTATTTAATAAATAGTTTTTACATAAAACTATTAAGACAACTTATTCTTAGTTTTCCAATCCATCAGTATTTATAATTTTATAAGAAATATAAGACAAATACACTCCTAAAGAAGACTTATTCTGTCGGGTTCGTCTCCTGAAGAGCATGAATCTTGCCAAGCTAATTTCCTTAGGAAATTTTTTAAAATAAATTTATTATAATAAAGTTTACTCCAGATCTGAACCTCTAAAGTATGAAATAAGTTTAATAATCTCTTTGGCGATAACAATTAATAATTTTAATAATAATACTGGCAGCGTCCAATTCCTTAGCTTGCTTGGCAGGTTCACCGCCAATAGGATTTATTGTATATTAAAGTAGTTATTCATGGGTTAACTCTAGCCTGATTGGACGAATGAAAAATAAAATATGATAGGAATTTAGAAGTAATTATTAAATATTCCCTTAAATTTAGAGAAACCCTTGTTTAGAGTGTTCGGAAATGATTGGAGACTTTCTTGATTTGGGTATGGATATCTTCCCTAATGGAATGATTCATTATTTAATAAAAAAAAAAGGAAAAAAAAAGAGATTGTGCACATGTTCGTGGTTGATGTAATTGAGGATAGAGGTTCTCCAATCGCTCTATTCTATAGTCATTGCTTCTTCGTATTTGATGACCGTTTTCGGGAGAAAGTCGTATACGATTGGTCCCCTTAGCTTATCCTGATGCATTGATGCCTCTAGGTTGGCCATGGTGTTTGCTCTTTCATTTTCTTCTCTAGGGATCTATTTTATTTCATCCCTTTGGAAGTGCTTCATAAGCTCTTTGGCTATTTTTAGGTACTTAGCCATTTTCTCATTTTTGGCTTGATATGTGTCATTGATTTGATTCACAACTAGTTGGGAGTCATATTTGATTTCGAGATTGTGTGCTCCGCTTTCCTTGGTCACCCTAAGTGCTGTTATCAGGGCTTCGTATTCGGCCTCGTTGTTGGTGGCCAGGAATTTGCATCGAATGGCATGGAGTATTGGTGGTAAATTTAGGGGTCAGAGACATACACCCAGGCCACTGCCGCTTTTCCTGCTGGCTCCGTCTACTTCAAGTATCCATTCTTCGGTTGAAGAGGTTATTAACAGGTTGACTTCATTGTCTTCCATGAAATCGACCAATTCTTGCGACTTTATGGCCTTTTCCCTTAAAATGATATATCGTGCTCGTTGAGTTCTAAGGCCCATTTCATCAGTCTTTCAGACTTATCAGGGAGTGAATTGCACTCCTTAGGAGTAATGATGTGATCACCACAATCGGGTGCCAATGAAAGTATGCCCGAAGTTTCCTTGCAGCGATTACGGGACTTAGGATGGCTTTTTCCAGAGTGAGGTATCTAGTTTCTGCCGATGTTAGGGTTTGCTCGCAAAGTACACTAGTTGTTGCTTTCCCCCGATTTCTTTGACTAGGACAGCATGTACCGCAATATCTAAGTGTGCTAGGTATAAGTATAGTTTATCACCATCTTCATGTTTTTCCAAGAGTAGGGGGAGGGGGCTGGTCAAGAAATCCTTGATGTCTGGCAGAGCTTTTTTGCATTTCTTTTGTCCACTCGAATTCTTTTATTTCTTCAGTGGGTCAAAGAATGGTTGAAATCTTTCTGAGGCTTTTGAGATGAATTTGGTTAATGCTGCTAACCTACCACTGAGCTTCTGCACATCATTTTTGTTTTGGGGTTCTGCTATGTTTAAGATTGGCCTGATTAGGTCTTGGTTGGCCTCAATCCCCCTCTTCGTGATCCGGTAGCCCAAAAATTTTTCGGTTTTAACCCTAAGCTGGCATTTAGCGGGGTTGAGTTTCATATTGTACATTTGAAGTTTCTTAAAGGTATGACTTAGGTGGTGTACATGTTGGTTTGCTTCTTCTGACTTCACGAGCATGTCGTCGATGTACACTTCCATGATTTTCCCCAGCTTGTCAGCGAGCATTTTGTTCATAAGCCTCTGATATGTAGAGCCAGCATTTGTTAGGCCAAAGGTCATTACCTTGTAACAGTAAATCCCCCTCTCCGTGATAAAAGCAATTTTCTCTTGGTCGTTGGGATGCATTAGTATCTGATTGTACCTGGAGTAGGCATCCATGAAGCTCAGCATCTCGTAACCGGCGGTTGCATCGATAGTGAGGTCTATATGAGGTAATGGAAAAGGATCCTTTGGACAAGCTTTGTTTAAGTCTGTAAAGTCTATGCAGACCCTCTATTTCCCGTTCTTTTTGACAACCACTACATTTGCAAGCCAGTTAGGGTAGTGGACCCTCTAATCGACCCGTTTGCAAGGAGTTTCTTGACCTCCTCGTTGATGATCTTGTTTCTTTCAGGGGTGAATCTTCTACGCTTTTGTTTGACCGGTTTTACACCCTTTATCACATTCAGCTTGTGGGTTATGATAGTTGAGTTAATTCCTGTCATGTCTTTGTGTGACCAAGCGAAGTAGTCTTGGTTGGCTTTGAGGAAACTTACTAATTCCTCTCACTCTCTCTTCTACCGCAGCCCCAATTAGCACTATTTTCTTCTCCTTTTCATCTAGGGGTATTTCATCTACCTCGTCTTCGGCCGGATTTCGGGGTGTATCCGGTTGTGACGGTGGTTGTTATTATTCGACGACTTTTTGTTTGAGATAGTTGGCATAACATTCCTTGGGAGAACTTTGTTCCCCCTTTATCTATTTGACCCCTAGAGGGGTTGGAAACTTGATAAGTTGGTGGTATGTGGATGAGATCGCTTTCATCCCGTGTATCTAAGGTCTTCACAGTATAACGTTATAGGCTGATTTCGAACTAATCACCAAAAAGGTGGAGTGTAGATTGATTCCTTCTGCAAACACTGACAGATCGATTTCTCCTATTGTTGAGGTAGCCTTTCCGTCAAAAATAATGAGGGATACTGCTTTTTTGTGCATCATCTTTTTGTCTAATTGCATGTTCTTGAACGGTTCGAGAAATAAGATGTTGCAGAGCTGCCGTTATCGACTAGGACCTTTTTCACAGTTAGATTGGCTATCAATATTTTTATTACCAGGGCATCATGATGTGGCGCGTTAATTCCCCTAGCTTCTTTGTCAGTGAAGGTAATGGAGCATTAAATCTGGCTGGGCTCATTCCTAATATTGTATACATTCCAAGTTTTTCTGAGTTTCCTCTTTACAGTCAAACTTGTCAACCCACAAATTTCTAATCCTCTTACAATCATGTTTACCACACTCTCTCTTCTTCTGCGTTAGTGACTGGGCCTGATTTTGGGTTTGCCAATTTTTGTCGGCTTCGGCCGCAATTTCTCTACCCTTTTCAGTCAGGTACTCTTGCAGGTGTCCATCCTTAATCAATTTGCCACATCTCTTTTTAGCGTCCAGCATTCGTTTGTTGTGGCTGTGGTCACCATGAAATTGGCAGTATCTGGACATGTCCCTTCGGACGGTGGGGTTTTTTTATTTCTCCAGCCATCTAACCCTATCCCTAATGTTCTTAAGTATTGTAATTGCTTCTCTCGTAGGTATGGTGAGGGGGTATGGAAGCAAATCTTTTTGCCTCTGGTAAATTTTATTTTGATTTGGGCGGGGGTAGCTCAACCTTTCCGAGTTCTCCCGCCTGAAGTCTCTTCGTCCTTTGTTTCTCTAGTCTTTATTGCGGTCACCGGTACTTGAACTGTTTCTCCCGCAGGAACTTGATGCTTTCTGTGAGTTTTGGTTGTTTCAAAGTTAGAGCTTTTCTTCATATTCCATCGCGTCCTTGGCCCTTTCGAGAACCTCTTTGAAGGTTCTTGGTTTGAATAATCTCAGGTTCTCACAGAATTTGGAAATCTTCAACAACCCTTTAATAAAGGCCCTAATGACGCTTTTATCCAGGCAGTCTGGGATGACCATTTTTGTTTCCTTAAACCTTTTTACATATTGCCAGAGACTTTCGTTGGCTCCTTGTCTTATGTCGTATAGGTCGTCTACATCATTTTCTTTCTTCCTGCTGTTCGAAAAGTGGTTAATGAATTTCGTGGCCAGGGAGGAGAAGGATCTGGTGCTCTTTTCCGTAATGGCCAAAAACTATCTCTGAGCCATTCTGGTGAGGGTAGAGACAAAGCCTTTGCACATTATTGCTTCCATATTTTCTTCGGGGATATTGTAGGTTCTCATTCGGTTCTTGTACTCGGCAATATGGTATTCAGGGTCTGATATCCCTTCATAAGATTTTATGTTTGGTAAGGTGAATCTCTTAGGCATTTTAGTTTTCAAGATCCATGATACGAATGGCGTGTCGGAGAAACAGGTAGTTAAGGATCGTATTGTGATTCTCGTGCTAGAGGTCCTTTGCACCAATTCCCTTAATTTTTTTAGCTCGCGATCACGGCATTTTTCGGTATTTTTTCGTTAACTTTTGGCCTTCTGTCTCGTCGCTGGAGCTGCTTGAATCACTCCGGCCGTTGGTTTTACGGCTTTCTGCGGATCCATCACTTTCCTTCGATAGCCCTCTTCCTAAAGTTTCTCTGAAATTAAGCCAGTATTTTCGTATAGGTGAGTATTACCGGCTTGGTTGTCAAGACTTCCCTTTTGAGAGTACGGTTGATTTTTTCTTGGATTCGGCTTCCTTCTTCCATAACTCTTTTTCCTCCTCTGCTTTTTTATCATCTCAGTCAAGATCGCCAATTGCTCTTCTGGGGTTTTTGGGACTTGATCTTTCGTGTTGTTGGTAAAATCATATGCCTTGCAATTTTTCACTCATTTTTGCAATTTTTCACTCATCGCCAATTGCTCTTCAAGGATATGGAAGGTTATTTTCACTCATTTTTGCAATTTTTTTTAAAAAAATTTAAAAGTGTAAAAAATTTAAAGTTGGTCTAAAACTATTTTTTTTTTAATATAAGGTCTAAAAATTGACTGATCATTAAGAAAGATTTCTCAAAATACTTAATGACTTGGTTTTACAATATAACTAACTATTAAATACATGTAAGTGAAGATAAATAATTAGTGAAACTTCACCATGAGAGGCTATAATCATATGCCTTACTCGATCAAACATGTAAGCAAAAGTTTCAAGGAAAAGAAAAAAGAAAAGAATGGTCTAGTACAAATCTGGTTCGCATTCCTTATCCCAAACAATCACACAAATATGATTTTACCTTTATTCAAAATGCAATGTATACACATATCATACATTTCTATTGTGAGCATATCTAAGCTCACATTATCACATCGAATTAAATCACAAGAAATTCCTAACAATCATTGATGTTTGTGCAATATCCATGTTATGTCTAAATTTCATATTCATTTTATGATTTACTAATCATTAAGATTAATCACATTTTTCATGTTATTAATAGTCGAGTTCTAACAATCGACCAAGACAATCAATTGATCAATCAAACAACATTCAATCAATCATTCAAGACAACCCATCAAGCGACAATCGTTTGATCATGCAATCAATCAAGGCCATCCATCAAGGCAATCATCCAAGATGATCAATCAAGAGTCAAGTCCCTTTTTAGTCCAAGCAACCTGACTCTAAAGAGACATTGTCCTAACATAACATTTCATTATTTAGGGTAAGACACATGACACTTCTCTAACAAGGAACAACCAATCAATCAAGGGCGGATCTAGAAAAATATTAAAACAATGTCAAAAATATAAAAAGAAAGAAAATTTACATTAAAAAATATTTTAACTAAATTGTCCACGCCGAGTTTTCATATTTTGAAAGTGGCGCATAATACTGTCATTTGACAAACTTTCAAACAAATCACATTTAAAATAAGTGACAACTGCAAATCATTCAAAAAATCATCAGATATCTTATTGCGCAAGTCAGTCTTAACAAGCTTCATTGCTGAGAATACTCTTTCCACTATTGCTGTAGATACTGGCAAAATCAACACCAACTTCAAAAGTTTATAAAAAGTTGGGCATGATTTGTGCAAACCAGTATGAATTAATATTCTGAAAAGTTCACCAAGGGTAGACAAGTTTGAAAAACGCTCATCATTAGAGAAGTTATGAATAAAAGCATCTAACTCTACACTAAGACAATCAATGGCTAATTCATCAAAATCATCCGGATATAGTTGAGCCATTTTGAGTATCTTCTCTTTGTTGTAGTTGGAAAATGAACTAGCATGATTCAAACAAGCAATGCCCATAACTAACTCTGTACTAGACTCAGTAAAACGGCTGTTGAGTTCTTGCATTTTCAAATCAAGTATCGTGTAAAAAACATTAACACAATAATAGTGCTCAAATGTCACATCTGAAATCCTACGCTTTGAATTTCCTCGAGCACGTAAAGGAGCAAACTCATCCATACTAGGAATATCAATGTCATGTTTTAAACAAAAAGAATTCACATCATTCATTAAAGAATCCCAACCTTCATCTCTAGTCTTCTGAAATTGTATCTTAGCAGTACGAAGCAATGTCATAGCATTTACAATATCTTGATCTCGTCTTTGCAAAGATAAACTTAGTGGATACGTGATGCCTAACACCAATTTCATCAAGTGTATCATGAAAGCGAAATCAAAAGTTTGTATGCCATCCAAAATAGCTTGAGTTTTAGCAATATCATCATCTCTAGCACGAACAAGAGCATCAAGCACATCAACCATTGGAGAAAACATGTTGATTAAATTGCAAAAAGTTTTAAAATGAGAGCCCCAACGAGTATCCCTAGGCCTTTGAAGACCAAGTTCTTGATTTAAACCCTTTCCAGTTAAAAGCTCACCTTCACGTAAGGCTTCTTCAACCATCTCAGCTTGTTTTTGTCGATACTCATCTCTACATTTATAAGAATTATCAATCGAATTCAAAGTAAGATTCACCAAATCAATAAGACGCTCAACATCAACATGTTTGTGTGCAACCTTAACAAGGGTTAGTTGTAACTGGTGAGCAAAACAATGTATATAATGTGCTGATAAATAATCCTCCATAATTAAACTCCTAAGTCCATTAATATGACCTCGCATATTACTTGCTCCATCATACCCTTGCCCCCGCATACGAGATGGACTTAAAGATAACTGAGCAAGCATTGAATTGATTGTTTCTTTAAGTGACTCCGCAGTAGTGTTAGTAACATGAGCAAGACCAACTACACGCTCCATGACAAATCCCCTTTTATCAACATATCTTAAAACAAGAGCCATTTGCTGTTTACAAGAGACATCACGAGATTCATCAACTAAGATAGCAAAATTTTCATCATCAATTTCCTCTAGAATGGCTTTAATAGTCTCTTTATAACAGGCATTGGCAATATCTTTTTGGATAGTAGGGGAAGTCATTTGATTATTACCAGGGGTATTTTTCAAAACAACTCAACCAACACTCTCATTCTTTTCAGTAAAAAACTTTTAAAAGTTTAGAAAATTACCTTTTCTTTTAGAACTTTCACTTTCATCATGACCTCAGAAAGGCAATCCAGAGTACAAAAGTAACCTTGCTATATCCACAGAAGCATTCAAACGATTCCTATATTCAACTTTAGCTTGCTCAGATTGTTTATGGAAAGCAGCTTGTATGGATTGTTTTTGCATCTTAAGGTCTTCACATCTTTTTACACATTGATTATGGATACTATTTGCTCCACCAACATGAACATCAAATCTTTTGATATTATTCCAGCCCCTAAAACCTTTACTAATAAATGAATCTCCTCTAAAATGGCTTGAAGTTTCACTGTCAGTTGCAAACAGATAACAACACAAGCAATAACAAGCATCATTCTTAATACTATATTCTAACCAATTAGAATACTTATCAAACCATGACTCATTAAACCGACGTGCATATCCAGACCATATAGTTTGGGGATAAGCATGATTTCGAGGTTGATAAGGGCCTTTTTGAATATAAGTCCTTCTAACCTCATCACGATCATTTGTATTATAACTTGAAATTGGCATTCTATTAGCAAGGTCGGGAGGAAGAGTACTTACATCCATTCGACTTTTTTGAGTTGAAGAAAGTGTGTGATTTACTTGAAATTGTGAATCTCTTTGTTGAGTGTCATGTAGAGGACTTTCTTGATTTATTGGTAAATTCTTAGACCTTGAACCGGATGCTAAATATGATCCTGAAGCCACTCTTTTGAAATACATATCCATTTTTATACCGTAACATACATAATACATTCATAAGATAATATGGCTAAATATTAATAACTTTTGAAGTTCATGATATATAATCAAACTAATCAAACCATATTCTTAATTCACTAATAAAAATATCTTATAATCCAACCAACATTATTAAATTCACAAATTTAAAGTTAATTCATAAATCATTGATAAATTCATAAACGATTAGTATTACGTCATTCAAACAAATCAAACAAACTATAAAAAAAAAAAAAAACACACACACACACACACAAAATAATTGAAATACCAAAACAATTAAAGTTTTAAACCTATTAATATCCAAAATCTAAAATTGCAATTAAGTTAGTAAAGAATATTTATAAAAAAAATAATAAATAAATAAAGTTCATTATTAAATTAGAGAGAAAAATTACCCACACCAATGATGTGAAATAGAGTGAGCCAACCACGGTGGTAGAGTGGTGGTCGCCGACTGTGGATGTTGGATCAATAGTGCGTCACCGTCTAAGTGATTAAGTAAGGATTGGTATCGGTATTGGCGATTTGATTTGCTTCGTCGGAAATTTGATCTTAGAATTTCGTATTTAGGGTTTGAAATCTGGGGAAAAAAGGAAAAGATATCCACATGTGTTAAATCGATTGGTGGGGGACTATTTAAATATAAAAAAGTTTTAATTAAATGGAAACTAAATTTTAAAAAAAAAAAAAGGAAAAAACAACTCTGCATTCTAGGATCATATTGACAGCACTTTACCGCTTGTTCTGTTTCAACTAAATGTCTTCTTATGCTATAGAATGTACTATATCTCACTCTAATGCTGTCAATTGACAGCTTTGACACCACGGTACATCCGCCCCTGCAATCAATTGACAATACTACAAGATTTACCAAGTTACAAAATTGAAGTGTAATCAAATGCATTTTAAAACATATTCATCAAACCAATATTCGTTATCCATTTAATCATTAGAAGAATCAAAATAAATTGGTAGGAAAAACAACTCAAACAAATTATTTAAAGAAGAAACCTTTAAGAGCATCCTCAATAACTTAGGACTTTGTATGAGTCCTTTAACTTACTACAAAAGTGTTTTGTTCATCAATTTTTTTTTTTTTTAAGAAAATCGATTATTTGAAGAGAAAATAACACTTGTAAGAATATTCTAATTTTTTTTAAAAGAGAGTTCAAAAAGGGTTTCTTAAATTATGAAAGCTTGGGTTTCAAAAATAATTGAATATTTTCATAAGTTGAAAATCTTGCAATGCTGCGGGCACAATTGAATAAACTTATACAACTATTAGACCCTCCAAAGTCCGTTAAGAACAAAAAGTCATACAATCAAATAATCATATTAATCAATCATGCAAGAGCATAAAATCAAGCATGTTAGAGATTTAAGTAGGATTAGTATCCTAAGAAGATTTTTCCAAATTTAATGATGAAAAACAACCCACTAAATCATTTAAAAATAATAAATAATATAAATAAAAAGTATAAATAGAAAATAAATACAATTAAAAACTAAGAGTGACAGCATGCAACACAGCCTAACCGTGTATATCCACATGGTTCGTGTGGTTATCTCACATTAATACTAAAAAACAATAGCTCACACGGTCTGACCGTGTGAAACACTAATCATGAATATTCTCAGGATATTCAAATCAGCAGCTCATACAGCCTGACTGTGTGGATTCACAATGACTGTGTAGAGCACTGATTTGTGTATATCCCTCAGCATATTCACATCAACAACCCACTTTTAACCCTCAAACCATATCCTAACATTTCTTAACACTATAAGATCAAATTAACACCCACACAAACATACACATGATGTATATACATATATACATAACATCTCCTTATGATATTTAGTCACTCCTTATATACCAAATAATTAATCAATCTATTTTACAAGATAACAATATATCTCAAAATGACTCACTAAAGGGGTTGGACTAAGAGTTGACCAATCAAACACACATCATGATCATACACAAGACATGCATAGATCCTTATTTAACCAAGATTACCATTATTAATTATTTTTACAAGGGAAACCAATTTATGCCCATTGGTTACTTAAGTCCAATTAAGAAACAAGGTAATGAGGTATATACAAAGGTCAGTCAACTAAATTTATATGTTTAATTATGATTATTAGCCATCTTTACTTACTAAGCATGTTCATCTCAATTCAAATTTCAATATCAATAATAATTCATCTTGTTATCAAGTCCATTATCAAGTTTACTTACCATTAACCAATTTATCATTAAGTCCATATTCAAGAGCATTTTCGAGTTCATTATCAAGACGGTTTTAAGCACTTCACCAAGTTTTATTTACCATTGCTTATATATATATATATATATATTCCCCTTTAGCCAAATCATACAAGTCATCAATTAAGTTCATCAATTTTTACAAGAATGCCCATAAACAAGATAATGGCTTTGAAAAAGGGATCAAGATAGACCGAAGTCCTAAGACGGGCAAGCTCGTAGGTGAACTGAAGTTCCAAGATAGTCCTATTACCACAAGGTGCGTCGGAATCGTAGGTGGATTGTCATTTCAAGATGGGTAAACTCGTAAACAAGACGGAGGCATCACCCCATAAGTAGACTATTCGTGCCTACTAAATCATGATATCTTTATGGGTCGAAGTAATTCTATTCCTAGTATGCCCTTCATTCTACTATCTATAGAAAGTTTACGGGAAATTTACATGATTACCAAGTATATTATAAATCATCATTTTCCATCATCAATTTCATTTCAATCAAGACCCAACCAAGGGTAGTGCATCAATTATACCATTTCCATTATTTCTTTCAAAATAAGTCAAGACCCTTTAAGGGTATGAAACTTAGGCTTAATTGCCATGAAAAGCCATCAAGTGCCATTTAGTCCAATTATTTCCAATTTGACATTTATGCATTTCAAGTCTTAATTTTTCATCAAATATCATCATCAATCACCAATAGCAATCAAGAAAGGATGCAAGACATGAATTTAAGTCTCTATCCTATTCTCATCACATTCAAATGCAAGATGGATTTAACCCATCCAATTATTCAATTTCCAAGGGCAGCGCCTAGCATGACTCTACATGCAACATAGACACGCTTTAATGCCCAAGCATGGAAATAATGCTCATCAAATCGAGTTTTGGATGGTTAGCTTATTTAACCAATTTCATGATATATTAGCAATTAAACATGCATTCCAAGCATCAATCAATAACAATCATTTGTATCAGGCTAAAAACGGAAATATGAACCTTGCATCTGTCTATCTACATGCTAGAAAGCTCGCTCCATGTGGATTTTCACTTGTGATTAGCCAATACCAAGACTTACTTATCATACTAGAATCATCAAACATATCACAATGCCATACAAGACACCAACATAACTCAATCATCATGTAACATTATGATTAAAGGCATTTACCAGTAATTTAAGATTAGGTTTTAACAATATGGGTTGGAACCAACCCGAAATTACTTAGCAAAGATTTAGGATCTCAACCTAATAAAATTTCTTAGTCAAATCATCTAAATAATTATACAATATCATTTTCAACATAAATAGTATGACAACAATAGTGAAATAGAACTTTTATTTCTAAATATAAATGGAAGCTATAGACACAATATTACACCTCTAAATTAACTCAAAAACAATCAGAAAGCATTCAAGAACCAAATCTACATCACTATTTTTGGATTAAAGAAGGGTAGAGGTAAAAGAAAATCACCTTTGATGAACAAAGTTTTAAAGACACCCAAATAACAACGCATGACCTTCTTGAGGGTTGTTGATGAGTTGATGGAATTTTAAGTAATAAATGTAGGATTAAAAGTTAGGGTTTGTTGGAGAAGAAGAGAGAAAAACGTATAAGAGAGGAGGAGGAATAGTAGAGTGAGTGGGGTGAGTGGTGGTGTTTAAATACGGTGTCATGACCACTTATGCGTCTAGCTTTGAATTGGCCAATTTTTAGGCCCAATCCAATTCCGGGTCCATTTTTCATTGAAACTCTATTCCACTACCTCTGTAATTCTCCATTTTAAAAATTTTTGGTAAAAAAACTACCACCAATTTTGAAACCTCAAAATTTCCCACTAAGAGGGGTAAAATAGTAATTTTATCAAAATATGATGTTTTGACTCAAAATCCATATTTCTTTGAGTCTAGAAATAATTTTAGCTATATACTTCTAATTGAATCCATTTCTGTCCTAAAACCCCAATTTCAATTTGAAACTCCTTTTTAAAATTTTTAGTTTTAAATTAAATAAAGATTTTTTTATTATTATTCTAATCTTTTCTTTTAGAAATAATTTTTCTAATCTCATTATTTTCTTTAATAGTATATTCGATTTATTTCAATAAAAAAAACATCGAAATTGAATTTTTAAAATTTTAAATTGATCCCAAATTTAAACCCGCTTTATATTTATTTATTCGCTGAATTATAAGGAAAAGAAGATCTAACTACTGATTTGTATATATCCAAGTTCACAATAATTATAATTTGAAAATTCTTTTCACATGTTACACATATTCAATTACTTTTGGCTAAGAATAACTAGGAAGTCATTATCTAAAACTCAATAATGGTATTCATGATCATGTAACTATGTTTATAAAACAGTTAATAATGAGATAAGTATAATGATGACATCTATTAATTATTAAAAGATTCAAAACAAACTTACATTATTAAATTATAATTTGATTTTATATTCATAATTTTAAATAACAATCAAATATCTGGAAAAAAAATATAAATATGTGGTTGAGGTTTAATTAAATTTCTTATAATATAATTATAAATGTATAAGTTTAATTAAAATTTTAATTCGATATATATTTTTTAATTTAATTTAATTAATTGATATTTAAAAAATAATTAATACTTAAATTTTAATTTTCTATTAAAAAAATATGATTTGTACATTAAGTTTTCAATTTTCTACTTACATAATCATTTAAACAAATTTAGCATAGCAATTAAAAATAAAAAAATATGAAATATTTAAAATTTTAATTATATTTTAATATTAATTTGTTAAAACCTTTTAAAATAAATAATTTTTTTATTAACAAAAATAACCAATAAAAACCAAATCAATTCCAGCAACAAACAAAACCTTCTCTCCGGAAAAAAAAAAAATAATAATAATAATAATAATAATAATAATAATAATAATTTATTACCTATTTGATTCATGAATAGGTTATCCTTATTTGATGGAATTAGACCATGAATACCAGTTACACGATCATGACAATATTTGGATGCACACAGAAACTACCATGAATACAAGTTTCTGGTCTGATTAATCTACATTACAAATTGATGACCGTTGGATGACCAATTTATCATGCCAAGATTACAGAACTCGTGATTGAGAAAAGAAGATATAATGGTATAATGGTATTCCTGTCCTTCACTGGTTGAATCCCTTGTAGTCATATGACTAATTCAATTCCAAAACTCCATTAGTGGACAAAGTATGAGTGTTTCGGTGTCTCTTCATAATATGCTCTACAATACAATACACAGCTTGATGACGGCTCCTCTAAGACTATTTATAAAAAGTACTTGAAATGACTCTGGAAATTGTTGATGCGGTTGTTCCTCGTTCACCTCATATACAAAGTTCTGGAAAGATGGAGGAACAACAACATCAACAAATTCAGCATCATTCCAACATGATTGGATTATACTTCTTGTTCTATACTTTTCTTAATATACTTAATGTTTTTTCATAATGTTATATATATATTCTAAAATTATCCAATTTAAATATTTTAATAAATAATTTAAATATTTTTTATTTAAAAATTTTATTAAACTAAAATAAATTATTATATAGTTTTAGTACTTTTTAAATGTTTGGTTTAATGATTTTTAATATTTTTATTTTTATTTTTAAAATTTATTAAATTAAAAAAATATGTAGATTTGATAATTTTAAAATATTTGGTTTAATAATTTTTTATTTAAATTTTTATTTTTAATTTACTAAAATTTACCGTAAGAGATTATTTAATAATAGATATATTTAAAAATTTATTAAAAATTATTATATTATTATTGTATTATAATTTAATATTTTCTTAAAAATAAATATCAATAAATAAAAAATTTTAAAATTGAAAAATAATTTTAAAAAAATATTGATATATTAATATATTTTTTTAAAAAAGATAAATATAAAAATAAAACTCAATTTTTCATTAAAAACTATTTAAATTAGATAATATTTGGTTTTATGTATAAAATTAAAAGTTAAAGGTTGAAAATAAAAAAAAAAATATTAAAATTATTCAGCTAACTAAATAAAAGAATTGAAATTCTTAAAAATGATTGATACTTGTAATTTAGTAAAAATAAAAGTTAGAATTAACACTATAAATTACTAAAATTAATAAATTAAAAATAAAAAATGTTAAAAATTATAAAAAAATTATTTAATAATATATTAAAATTTTACTAAAATTATCAAACCAAAAATTTAGAAATTAATAAAACTAAATAATTATTATCACTCAAAAATAAAAATAAAAAACCCACCCAAAACATATAAACCATTCACAATTTAGTAGTTTTGATTTTAGATACTTTTGTAGGGATTTGGTACAATTTTGTAAAATCATTAAAATATTTTAAATTGAGCAGTTTTTAGAATTAATCATATAAATATTTATATGTTTATTTTAATTTTTATACTTTTAATATATATATATATATAAATATATTTATATTTGATGAGCACTAAATATACTTTATTGGTAATTTTAATTTAGAGAATAAGAAAATTATATAAATCAAAGCCATCTAAATTTATACCTAATAATCAAATATTTGTATAAATATAAATTATTTATATTTAATTTTTAATATTTGAAAATTAATATGTAGTGTAATATTAAAAAAAATTTAATGAGGAATCAACTGATAGCACAACGTACAAACTGAAAGAATAGAAATTTGTTACGTAATTGCAACTTATAAACTATAATATAAAAACAAATCATCATATTCACAAAATCTAGCAATTAGATCTCTAACCCATACATGTTATGGTCAGGTGCCTGTTTGATGAATTACACCATTACTGCAATTTATACCAAAGTTGAAATCATAAGAATATTCAACAACTTCAAATTGACGACTGTTTAATGCAATTTCTGGACTTGAAATGGCTCTGGAATTGCTGGTATTGTGGCTGCTGGTTCGCTGTATACAAATGGAACAGCAGCCACAACAACAGCAAACCCTGCGCCAATCCAAGCTCACTCAATCGATTCCACTTGGTGATTCATTATATGTTTCCTGTTTGTGCACAATATCAAACTCTAAATTGTACCCCCACATCTCTATGCAACGTACTTGCAATGATCATGTTATATCCCATACAAAAGTTTCTCTCAAACTCTAACTGTTTCTTGTTTTTCAGTTAATGAGTTTACCTAATAATAATAATAATAATAATAATAATAATAATAATAATAATAATAATAATAATAATAATAATAATAATAATAATAAATGAATTTATTCACATGAAGCGGAGAACTCGACATTGTATTCTTTCACGTCAACATCTCCACCACCACACATTCAACCGCGGATAATCAATTAAAATAATAATAATAATAATAATAATAATAATAAAATAGAATAAAAACAGTCAGGCGACATATAAAGAGGAGGGATGGAATCCCTTGCAATATGGACGACATATAAACAGCAGCAAATCCAGCCCAACCCAACTTCATAGGGACGTCATTATTATATTTTATCTTTCCAATATCACTATAACTTGTACCACTCTTTTTCACGCCACTGATTATCCTATACATGTATTCATGTAATCTTCAACCGGATAATAATAATTATATATAACTAAATGTTAGTTATTAATATTTAAAAATAAAAAAAAATTATTCAATTTTAAATATTTAATATATATTAATTTTGAAACAATTTTACTTTAATTAATATATATATATATATAAATATAAAGGTTAGTTGTTATTCATTTTAAAAGGATAAAAATAATATATATATTAAATACTTGTATTTTTTAATTTTGAAATAATTTTACTTTTAAATATATTAATAAACTAAAAATATTTTAAAAAGATAAAAAATATTAATTTTATCTTTTTAATATATATTTATTTTAATTTTAAAAAATATAATTAAAAATATAAAATAATTCTAATCCTCCACAAAATATTATTTTATTTTTTTTAGAAAATATATATATATATTTTAAATACATACTAATATTGTTATTATAATGAATTAATTTATTTTACCCTTGTTTAAAAAAAAATAATCATATTCACACAATCTAATAATTAGATCCCTAACACGTATGATATGGTCCATAGATACGTTACCTTTGTTTGATGAACTATAAAATATATATATTTTACACCAATGTTGAAATCATAACAGTATTCAGAACAACGTCGAACTGATGGCTGTCGGATGATCCATATTTTTCTGAGAACTCTGAAACTTCTTTTTCGAGAAATGGCTGTTGGATGGTCCATATTTTTATGAGAACTCTGAAATTTCTTTTTCCAAATACAAATGGCTCCAAAATTACTGGTGGTGTTTGTTTACCTAGGTACAAACTATATATTTTTTTGTTTGTGCACACTATCAAAATATATATATTAAATTAACTTGTACCCACGTCTTATCCAACACATTTGCATTAATATGTTATATGCAAAAGTTTTTCTCTCAAACTCTAACTATTTATTGTTTTTCAGTCATTGCGTTTATAATAATAATAAAAATATATAATAATAATAATAATAATAATAATAATAATAATAATAATAATAATAATAATAATAATAATATACGGATCTATTCATATGAATTCAATTATAATTAAAACGTGTAATATTAGTCTCATAGACGCAATAACCACAGTTAGTCATCAAAAACTTAACAAATCTGAAAACAATTTCTTTGACTGATCCCAATATGAAATTTTAAATAAAATACTAATAATAACAAAACAAAACAAGATTTCAGAAAATCTTTCCCCAATCGGTTCTTGTTCAAAGAACACACTCAAGGACAAGCGATCAACTCCAAACGAACCCAATATTGGTTTCTTTACCGTCAACATCTCCACCGACCATATAATCAATCTGAACATAAACCGGCTTGAAGATGGAGACCATACTTGAATTGACTCCGGAATTGCTGATGCTGGTGCTGCTGCTTCTTTTTCTTTTTCTTTTGTGAATAATAGAGCAGCACCAAATCCGGCGCCCTCCCAAGTTCACAGCGATGCCGCCATTATTTTCTCTTCAAGATGTCAAAATAGATTTATAACTGCTACCCCAGGTCTCTCTGTGCTCCATACTCCTTGTGATTATGTTAGTTATATATATATATATATATATATATATATATATATATATATATATTCCTTACAACCTACCATCGTAGTATAAATAACTGGTAGTAATTAATTATTTTACAAATAAAATATTTTTTTTAAAAATATTTTATATATTTTTTATTTTTGGAACAATCCTACTTTAATATATTTAACTAATTTTTAGTTATTAATCATTTTTTAAAAAATAAAATAATGTTTCATTTGCTCTGATATTTATATTTTTCAATTTTAAAATATATTCATAAACTAAGTTTAGTTATAAATCATTTTAAAAATATAAAAATTTTAATTTTATCTTTTTTTATATTTAATTTAATTTTGAAAAAAAATTATCTAATTAAATATAAAATAATTCTCATTTTCCTTGTTGAAATCGTCCATCAAATATTATTTTTTTAAATTTTTTTTAACTATAAAATAATATTGTTATCACTTTAAGTTAATGTACGTTGATGGTCATGGTCTTTGGAAAATAATTAAATATGTGAATTAAAGTGAAATGGGTATTTTTATTTTCATTTTCATTGGGAAAGAATCAAAATAATATATATATATATATATATATATATATGAATCTAATCTACAAAATCTACACAATTATGACACACAAATATAGATTTGTTATATAAGTTTAATTTTTAAAATTTGAAACTTTTAGTTTTTAAATATATAAAAGATTATACTATAAAATAAACCAAATAAAGTTTAAAAATTCAAAACTAAACCAATAGAAGTTTATTTCTATTGTTGAGCCACTCAAATTTTGATTTTCAAAAATAGACCATCACATATTTGAAGGTTCTCTTCACAGACCACCTTCACACCTTTACAGATCAGTGTAAAAGATCTTCACAGAAGGATAAAATGGTCAATTTGGTTCATTTTTTAAAAGTGAAAGTTTAAAAGATTATTTTTTGTAAAATTTTTAAAGTTGGACTATATAATGTAAATAAAAATTATAAAATAACAAAAATGAAAATTACCCTATATAATATAATAATGTAATTTTATCTGGGTAGGTTTCACATACAACCCAAAAATCTCAAATGTTTCAATTTTGGCAAAAGATAGATAAATAAATAAATCAATCAATCAATTTTTAGTAGAATCTATCAACTTTACTATTTACCTGTTAGTGGATAAATCGTAACTAATGACATTTTCATAATTTTTAATTTTTTAAAAATTAAATTAATTTTTTTGACTTGAAAATTATTTTTAAAAATATTTTTTGATATTATTAAAATACCTCTGTTTATTGTTTATTCATTAATGGATGAACTTTAAAACTGATGGAATATTCTAAAAAGTTGTTTTTTTTTAATGAAACAAGATTTTTTTTTCTTTTTTTACTATTGCAAACCTTTGATAATAAAGTGGAAATATTCCTATAATTAATATATATATATATATATTAGTAAATATAAACATTTGATAATTGCACAAAAACTCATCCACATACAAAGTAGCAGAACAATCATTGAGATTTTCTTGAGTAATGGGTTCAAACAAACACTCGTGACTACAAATAAGAAAACACTAATATTTGGAAATTGAATTCAACTAATCAAACACATCAATGTAGAGGAAAATACCTTTTGAATTCGGTGATGAGTTCTTTAGCAAACATATGTAATGAAGTCCAATGGAGGAGTTACGGGAGATGTAGCCATTAAGATTTCTTCGACGAAGAATCCTTCCAAAGGTGGACTAACTATTGACATGCACTATCAGAGATAGGTATTCGTTTCAAGAACCGTATTATGTGCAAATCAGAAGATGGCAATGAGATTGGAGAGCAATGATATGAACTAAGATGAAATTAAAAGAAGAAAAGCCGCTTCGAATATTTTGTGACGTTAGTTTTCTTATCAGTGATCTCTGATTTCTGTGTGTGTGTTAATGTAGAAAATCAATGTCAGTTTATTAAAGATAAAAGAAATTAATCAAATCACAAACCCTAATTTAAAAAATCTCTCACCCAATTGTTTCATCTTCAAAGATCTAGATTGTATTTTGTTGTATGACATGGGAGAGACGACGAGAAGGTAGGGTTTCATGTGTCTATGTGTTTTTGGGGGACGTGTCTACGTTTATGTTATAATAACTTATGTCTATATTTTAAACTCAGTTTCCACTTTGGGTTGATTTTTTTATCCCTAGACAGACCAAAAACTGAATAGATCTGTTTTGTAAAAAAAAAATTTAAAAAAAAATTGACTAACCCAATTTTTATTAGAAAATCGGCTTATTCGGTTTAGGGTCGGTATGAGTCAATTTCGGGTCGGTTTTAGCCCGTTCTCATGCCTACCCCTATGCAAACGTCTCAATCAAATGACTCGCATGCTTCAAGTCATCAATGCTGACATTATATCCATCAAATTTCACAAAAGCAGTATTCATGTATAATGCTTCTATTGTATTAGGTTTTTTTAGATAACTAGAACATTTCTTGAGAGCTGAATTGTAAAGTCTGAGACCTAAAATCAACAGTTTTAATTCTGTAATATTCCTTCCAAAATCTAGTGCTCTGTTTTAGTTGTTGTGGAGATTAGCAAGAGATTGAAGAAGATCAAGCTGTGACAGAGCTGATTTTCCTTTCTCTTTGGTAAGTTCTTTACTGAATTAACATGATTATGATGAATTTGATTTTTAGCTATTGAATCAGATCTGATCATGAGTAGCCAATAGTCCTGGTGATCTGTTGAGATCAATTGTTATGCTAGATTTATGTGTATAATTCCAGTTCATTCAAGTTTCAATTCTTTGATTTTTCATGAGCATATTTAATTATGAGGACGATAGTCAAGAAATTATGTTAGGGCATCTTCTGTAAACTAGAGATGGCGTTTAGATGCCAAATCTAGAACAAATGATCAACATATTGATCTAGGGATAGACAATAATAGATTCATTTTTCTTTGGATCGGTCTTCATCAGTTGATAACTTTGTAGTACAGAGATATATGCAAGTTGTTAGCTAGGATCGGTTAAATCGAATCGAGAGATCTTTGACTGATCAGTTACGATGATCTAGGATGATGAATTGAAATCATTTATTGAATTATACATATAAATATGAAAGTAAGTAATTGAGATCAACAGGTCCATTTGCATTTCAATTCAGTCAACTTTTCTAGTATTAGTATTCATACTTTCTATTACTGAACTGTCAAAATATTATCTGAATTTCTATGATTCATTTCATGTCTTCAATAATTTTAAATGAGTCTTCAATAATTTTAAATGGTTCTTTCAATAATTCATTTTGAATATTGATTGAATTATTTCTTCCAGCATACGCAATCCTTGTGGAGACGATATCCGAAAATTACAATTAGACAATGATTCGAGAAGATTGTGTCAACAATTTTCCCATCAGAGACTCAGTGATGAGTACTTAGCTATGGTTCTACTCTCACCCTCTCTGAAACATAAGTGTGGTGAGAAATTCATTTTACTTAATAAAGATGCTTTAACCACTAAAGACATTATAGATACTCTAAATTTTAGATCAATAGGTGGGGAATGACTAGAAGGGAAAATGAAGGTCTATTTGTAGATAAAACTGATAGCAGTAATAGAAAGAATATGGAAAATGGAATAAACCTTATAAAAATAACTGGAATACAAACTATAACGAGTAAAAAGGGAATGGAAAAGCTAAAACTGGTCGGAAATCAAATAGAAAGTATTGCTATTGTGGTAAGACTAACCATATGACTAA
The DNA here is from genome assembly GCA_031304145.1 of Cardiospermum halicacabum. Taxonomy (NCBI): domain Eukaryota; kingdom Viridiplantae; phylum Streptophyta; class Magnoliopsida; order Sapindales; family Sapindaceae; genus Cardiospermum; species Cardiospermum halicacabum. Next base: position 9,955,933 of record CM062393.1, read on the forward strand.
AGACTTTTTCCCAACTAGAAAAGATTAGGTTAATGTCATTCAAAAACCACTTGTTGTATCTAACTCTGCTGTTATTATTGATTTCTTTTACAAAGGATTGACCGTTGATAGAAATGCATTATGTTTCTTCTATTGATAATGTTATTAATAATGGGGTGATTTGATTCTACCTGTATACACCATATGACTCGGAATAAATACTGGTTTGCCAACCTTAGAACCCTTAAAGTAGTTTATATGTTAATCGGGTCTAATCAAATGTGTAGTATAGAAGGCTTAGGAATTGTGGCAATTAAGCAGTATGATAGTAGTGTTATTACTCTTAGTGATGTTAAATGGGTCCATAATCTTAGAAGAAACATATTATCTGTCAGTAAGCTTAGTGTGTCTAGGCCGATGAGTGTGTTTAAGAACCAATTAGTTGAAATTACCAAAATTGAGATGGGGAGAGTTGTTATGATAGGCAACATGATTGGTAATCTATACATTCTTAGAGGAGACAACTTAGTAGCCTTAGACACCCAAACTAAAACCAACTCAGATTTAAGAAAGACTGTTCTACGGCAAAGAAGTCTTGACCATGTAGGAACCAACAACCTTAGAGAGTTACAAAATAAAGAGTAATAGAGAAAAATACTCTATCTGATTTGCCTTTATGTGATAAGTGTGTTCTAGCAAAATATACTAGAAAACCTTTTGAAAAATTTAATTCAAATCAAAATCAGTCTTAGATTATATCCACTCAGATATTTGGGGTCTTTCATGGACCAAAAATTTTAGTAATTGTACTTATTTTCTATCTCTAACTAATGATTACTTCATATTTTGTTAGATCTTTTTATTAAAATCAAAAACTAAAATTTTTGAAAATTTTCTAATCTGAAAAAAAAAAAATCAGATATAAAATGAAAAGAGCAAGAAAATCAAAATTTTATTAACTAAAAATAGTCTAGAGTTTTATTATGAACAATTTTAGAGGTTAGGTGAGGAAAGTGGGGTAGCTAGACATAAAATTGTTAGGTATACTCTCCAACAGAATAATTTAGTCGAGAGACTGAATAGGAACCTAGTACAAAGGTCAAAAGTACGTTGTTTAAAGCTAACCTTCCTAAGGTCTAGGGTAGCTCTAAATACTGCTATATACATGAAAAAATAGGTCCTCATATTCCTCTATTGGTTTTAAAATTCCTTGCGAGTTATGATTTGGTAAACTACAAAATCTATGTTAATTAAAAGTATTTGGATGAAAGGTTTTTCTCACCAAAGACATGACAAATTAGATCCAAGATAAATGATTAGACTCTTTATGGGCTTCTAACCAGGTATCAAAGGTATCTGGTTAGCGTATAAAGAGAAATGAATGGATGCTAGGTTTTCTTTTTTTATTTATTTATTTATTTTTTTTTTGCTGAAAATGAGTTTCTTGGTTTCTTGCATTCTAAGAAGCCCGAGACTAGTAAACATATTTAGCTTGGTTTATCAGATTTTGTCATTGCAGCTGAAATAAGTATGAATAATAATGATCTAGATACTAATCAAAATACAAATCATCAAAATGAGGTTGAATCATAAACTGAAAATGATCTAGATCAACCTGAACCTGCAAATACTAATTATGAAATTATTGAAAATCAACGTGAACTAGAAGTATATGAAATCCATCTAGATAGAGAGAGGAGAATTGCTAGAATCCCATCTAGATATAATGACTATATTGTATCAATATAGTGATTCATGCTTTGAACATCTCTGTAGATACTAATTTTATCTCTAATACCTATCAATAAGCAATCTTATGTGCAAATTCTATTAAGTGGAAGAATGGAATAAATGAGAGAGTTTCTTCCCTAATGAAAAGTAAAACTTGGGAATTTATTAATAAGCCGAAAAACAAGAAGTTAGTGGCCTATAGGTGGATCTACAAAATTAAAGAAAATTTTCCACTAAATGATAACAGTAGGTTCAAAGCTAGACCAGTAGCCAAGAGTTTTACCCAAAATGATGGTGTTGATTCTTTAGAAATATTTTCCATGTTGTAAGAGACATAACAACCAAGATGTGTTATCCTTAACTGCTCATTTTAATTGTGAACTTGAGCAGATGGATGTTAAAACTGCATTTCTGCATGGTATCTTAGACAAGAGATCTATATGGATAAACTTGAATTATTCTAGGAGTAAAATGAACAAATGTGTTTGTTGAAAAGATCATTGTATGGTCTTAAGCAATCTCCACCATAATGGAATGAATAATTTCACAATTATGCTATTAAACTTGGATTTAAATGGAATATGTTTGATGTTTACTTATATTATAAATCTGTCTTAGATGATCATGTTTTAATGCTACAGGTCGTGGATGGCATAATAGCGATGAGTCCTAATATGAAACTTCTGTATTTAGCACTGAATGTGAAATAAAAAATGTAGGGGAAGCCTTTAAAATCTTTAGTATAAGTATAACTAAAAAATGATATGATAATATGTTGTGTGCTGATCAAAAGAATTATTTGTGTAAAATCCTGAAAAAGTTTTATATGCTAGATGCTAAACCTAATAATTTGACTATTGGGGCTAATCATAAATTGGAAAGAAAATATTCTGATGATGAATCTATATTCTACAACATCCATGGATGTAAAAGTTGTTGGCTGCCTGGTGTACACTATAATGTGCATCGGGCCTCACTTAACTTATACTATTAGTATTTTGAGCAAAAATAGGCACTCTATTTCTGCTTATATCTTTACTAGATGTGGGAATTGCATATCCTAGAAATCTAAGTTACACTTTGATATGGCTTTATCAAAATTGAATCCTAGTACATAGCCTTAATAGAAGGCATTAAAGAAGCACTCTAGATACTATGATTGTTTAAAAAAAATTAGTTTACTTTACACAATAACTATTGTAGTTATAGATAGATAAGATGTTTATCATATAAGCAAGAACCGAGTTTACCATGACAGAACGTCCATTGAGGTTAAACATTATTTTATCCTACTAAATGTGTTAAATGATGTTTTACAAGTTGAAAAGATATCTACTCATAAAATATTAAGGTTTGAGCTTATTAGTGTTGACTTGGTTGAGGGTAAGTATAGACCATCAAAATATACTTGGCTATTGAAATGAGTTGGCTCTTTATTGACATGCTCTAAGCGGCTTGCTTCTATCCTGATTAGGATCCAGGCCATGAAATTGTTTACCCGGATGCCACTTCATCCCTTACTGTATATTCTTCTCTTCTGGGTAGTTTGCAACATAGTAAGAGAAACTTCTTCGTGTCCCTCTCGCTCTTGCTAGTGCTCCGATGGTTGGAAGAATCGTTAAATTCAAAAAATTGAATTTTGTACACACTCTTCGGTTTAATGTCTAATTGTAATATTAAAGATATAGTCTCTATATAGATTACGTATTTTGGGAAAAGAATGGAACAAGATTTAAAATGAATGGTTGGAAGAATCGTCAAATTCAAAAAATTGTAACAGATCATAGGAATTCAGATAATTTTGACAGTTCAGTAATAGAAAATATGAAAATCAGTACTTAGCAGAGAATTTATTCAATATAAGTCCAAGTTGAACTATTGATCTCAATTGTCTGCCTTCATGTTCATATATATAATTCAACAGAAGATTTCAAAACATTATCCTAGATCATCTTAATTGATCAATCAAAGATCTCTTAATTTGATTCGACTGATCCTAGCTAACAGATTGCATATATCTCTATATTATAGATTTGCTAACTGATGAAAATCAATCTGTAGAAAAATAAATCTAATACTGTCTATCTGTAGATCAATATTTTGATCCTCTATTCTTAGATCTGACATCTAAACGTCATCTGTGGTCTAGAAAAGATGTCATAACATGATTGCTTGACTCACGTCCTCACAATGTAATAAGCTCAAGAAAAATAAGTAAATTGAAACATGAATGAATTAGAATTAAACATACAAATCAAGCAACAACAATTGATCTCAACATATCACCAAGAGTATTTAGCCACTCATAACTTGATCTAATTCAACAGTCAAACTCAATTTTACCATAGTTATGATGTTCAAACAATAACTTACCAAAGAAGAAGGAAGATCAGCTCTGTCACAACTTCTCTTCTCAAACCTCTACTAAATCTCAGAGATCAACTCAAATAGAGTACTAGATTGGAAAGAAAATATTACTGAATTGAAATTGTCGTTGAAAGGTCTAAGACTCACAAATTTTAACTTTCAAAAGAATATCTAAAGACTCTAATTGCTTCAACTGGGCACCATTTATAGAGTTTTAACCTAGTGGCAATTTTGTAAATTTAAAAGACAAAGAAACACGATATGGAAAAACCAAATATATATGCATCATCTATCGCCAGTTTCTTCGTCTTATATTTGGCGGTACCAAAGTTTCTTCGCCATGTCTTTCACATGCATGGAATTAGTCATCAGGCGTTGTTTATTTCCTTTTCTTGCTCCTATTGTCAGATGCTTTAGGTGAGGCTCTATCCAATCGCCAGGTCGTATTGCCTGAATGTGTTTGTAAGGTGATGGATACTAAGAGCTAGTCCTTACTTTTCCAGCTCCTTGCTCAGCTCTAGGCGATCTTTCTTCATTCGCCCATTGCTTTCGCCAAGCTTGAGTTTTTCTTTCGCAAGATTTTTGGCATTATTTCCTTGCTTTCCTACCATCGTTAGATTGCCGAACTTGGACAATTTCTTGTTGAGTCATTCTTTTTGTAAATTTTGCTCATTATATCTCAGTTTTCTTCATTTTTTCCATTTAAGTCCCTGTCTCATCAAATAGTCTAGAATTACTAGAAGTTTACTCAATTATCTTTCTTTACAGCTCAATTTCTTTACAATGAAGGTCATAAATCATGCTAAAATATAAGCAAATTCTAAACTTATCAGTCTCGTGGATGTAGCCCTGTTTGGGTGAACCATGTAAATTGCTTTGTTGTTTTATTTTATTTAATCGGTTAGTTTTTAAGTTTTGATTCAAGATTTCTTTCTTAAAATGTAACGTTGATCAGTATCATGGTCGTGAAAGGGTAATAATTGATGGTATCTTTTGAACTATCTAACTTCAATTTTTCTGCACCATCTAACAATTAAAAATTCTTCTTAATTTTTGTGTTCACATCAGGTGTGTGTTTGAGAAAGATTTTTTTATTAGTGCTTTAGATAACATTTAGATTTTAAAATTAGCTTTTAGAAAAAATGTGTGTTTGGTAATCACTTTTTAATAGCGTTTAACGTTTCAATTAGCATTTGAAACATCGTTTTTGATACTCTTTCAGAGATAGCTTTCAACTCAAACGCTAATAGTAATTTACTTTATTAACATTTCTTTTATAATTAATTACATCATTATCTTTAAAATTATATTTATACCTATAATAATTTTTTTATAATTTTATTAGGGGTGAGCGGGGCCGGTTCTAGTACCAGTTCCTTAAAGGAACCAGTACCGGAATCGAATTACCGGTTCGTTATTTTTTTGGGAATGGGTACCAGTACCATTAATACTTAGAATTAGTATCAGTTTCATTACAGGTTCCAATACCAATGGTACCGGTTATTCAGGTACGATTCTGGAAAAATAACAAAAATTTTCATAATTAATTCAATTATTAAAAAAATCCTTTGATATTAGGGTTTGTCAAATCTATATTTAGAAGTTAATTATTCCAAAATCAATATATAATAAAACAAACCTATACATATGAGAAAATTACTAATATTCTCCATCAATATAATCAATTTGTTAAATTGGCTATGAACTTGTACACCAGCAAATTCCAAAAACTTCATTGACAAGTTTTAAATTATGTCTATACAAAGAAATATGTTTGAAACTTTTATTACCTTACAAATAAGTTCGGCATACTTTTAAATAATTATTAAAAAATATTTTAACTACATACTAATTTTTTTTTATAAAATTTATTTATTTAAATTTATATTAACTATATAAAAAGAATTGAGAATAGAAGGTGCAGAAATTATATATATATATATTTTTATATTTTTATAAATCAAAATATTATTATTTTATTTTAATTAATTATATAAGAATTATAAGTGCGATACACAATTCGAAAAGAAAAAAGGAACTAGGAGAAATGTGAAAGACATATCTAGGATAGAAATTTGCCATAAATAAATACATTTTATATTATAAAAACCCATTCCTTTACCGGCTCCGGTTCGATTCTTGTATCAATTTCGGTTCCAGTCCGGTTCCAATCAAAGAACCGGTACTGAAAAATATAATTTTCGGTACTGGTTCCAATACGATTCCAAAGTAATCGACTCTTTTTCAGTTTCAGTACCGGTTCTAGTCTGATTCTCAGTTCTGGAGCGGTTTGAAGAGGAACCATGTACAATCCTAAATTTTATATTTAATAACTAATTTAAAAACAAAAATCAATACCAAACCTTCAATCCAACCACTAACTTAACAACTAATTTAGAATTTAATCTAATAACTATCTGTTAACGCTATTTGAAACATTAATCTAACCGGTAACTGAAAAATTGATGTCAAACATACCCAAAATTGCCTCAATAACTATTTTATTTTAGTTTTCTTCTAATTAGATTGTAAAGGTTATAACAAACCTCAAATTACATAACCAAAGTTACCCAAGGCACCATAACAGATGTTGACATATCAATAAATTTTCCGTGAAGATTACAACTCCATCCGAAACAAAACGTATCATAGGCACCTTATTTGTCCCAACAAAACAAAGCACTTGGCTTTTGTGCATGTTATAGTTAGGCCCACATATTCAACTCCAATAATGCTTCACATGGTCCATTGTAAAACCGCTTATCGTGTTTCGCGGATTTGTTGTTCTGGTCGAGTATGAAATATCTCGCAAGTAGACACCATCAAGCCCGGTTGCGGTCAAAGCAGAAAACGTCTCAAACACACAGCTAAGCATTTAACGTCACATATCAAGCACACACAGTACTCAAAATGTCGAATAACTATCTAATAAATGTGAAACAGATCGTTGCAAACTCTTATCCATCAAAATATGTACATGATAAGATTGAAACAAACCCTTATCTATTCTGTCATAACCCCACAAAAAATGACAAATGGAAACATGACTTGATGTTCCCATGTTCAAACAAACAATAAATAGAATAACTGAGAACGTAGCACATTGATTCCTTCGATCTAAGCTAAAATTACAACTAATGATGCGAGTAGTGAAAGCAGAGATACGAGGGTAAGAACCGTAATGGCGATGGCTGAAGATTGATTGTAAATATCGGCGGAATCAACGGCCAGAGGCATTCCGTCGCTGCTGAGAGTACAGGACTTGGGATCAGAACCATCGGGGCTCATCATCATCGCCCGGATTACTGCAGAGACAGTGTGGATATAAGCCTTTCGGTTTTTGGCAAGTAGCCATGTGAGTCCCATTAGCTGACAGTCCTTGTTGTGCATTTTCTTCGTCCTGGCGTCTGTTTTACTTGAATTCCAAGCCTTCTTGTTGAGCTGCATAGATTTATAGTCAATTAGAGAACAACTGTGGCAACTATGGTATGTTTGGTGGCGTCTATGCTTTTAAACTACAGCAACAAATTCGAGTAACAAAACATGTGCCTTTAGTGACCTAACGAAACATAAATTTTTCAACAACATCCACTTGACATACTACGTGGCAGAATCCTATGCAACAAAAAAAATATTAACAACTTTACCAATTTGGAGAAATTAACGAACGAAGAAAACCTAATTGCAGAAATCTGAAATGTTGGATTGAAAACGAAAGAGTACTCACGGAATGGAGAGTGTTGAGGCACTTATTGCAGCCGCCGAGTCCCGGGAAGCCATTGAAATGGGTGCTGGTGAGACAATCTCTTTCCAGTCTCTTGACATTTCGGTTTCCGACGAGCTTACCTTTTCCATTCACCGAGAAAGCTTCGGGGCAGGTTAATGGATGGAGTCTGATTCCACAAAAGCAGTAAACGAGGTCGCAAGTCATATTAGGTCTGGCAAGTTCGATCCCTCTGCCTTTCAAAGCTTTACCTAGATCGTCGACGCAGGTTTCGGAGTCATCCGGGAGCAGAGGCATGTCGTAAGATGCAACTGGAGTGGTGGAGACGCTGGCTCTACTGAGGGCGGTGGCGGAGTATGCAGAGTAAAGCCACGTGGCGAGAACAGGACAGCAACGGCTTCGATGGAGTTGAGTGGAGACCCCGGTGTCTTTGGTAGCTGAGCAGGCTGATTTGACGCCGTGGAAGAGCTCATCCGGGAGGTCGAGCGGACAGCCGGCTACATTGGATTGTTCAGGGAAGGCAGGGATGGTGGCCGGCGGTGATGGAGAGAGGAGGAGTGGTTGGATTGGTTCCGGGTCCGGGTTGGACAAACCGGATGAACCGGGTACCCGGAATGTTAGTGAAAAAATCAAAAGGAAAATAAACACTTGGAACTTGAATGTGTACATTGTTAACGACTATAACTAAACTGACCACTGCTGTGGTGGCGGAGGAGAGTAAAGAGTAATGGAGATGGAAGAGAGCGGTGGAGTGGGTGTGGAGAGTATTTGATGATGAAAAAGAAAGCTTAAAAAGAAGGGATGTGGGGTTGGATAAAGTTTGGCTGTTTGTTGGAATGGTTGGATTCAAAAGCAAAAGCTAAACACTTGAGGGTAGGAATTTGTAAATAGTATCATCAACTAATCATTTCACTTGAGGGTCTGTTTGTAATTTCATAATGTTGGTGTGGTCGTGATTAAAATTTTACTTACAAGTCTAAGGTGAGTTATGTTCTGTTAGAGAACATCATTTGCTCCTATAGTTACAGTATAGATGTGACGTTTCATTTCAATGAACTAATTGATGAAGACAAAGTCGCCAGCATCATTACTTGTATTTTTCCAGATTTCACGTTAATCAGACAGAACCTGTGAATATGTTTCAGTATACATAAATTTTATAAACATACAACAATAAATCCACTGATCTTTCTTCATAAATTATTACTACAACACCACTACGCACGAATCACGATTGTCTCGTATATTCAAGTCTTAGCTGGATCGTGTAAGTTTGATTCTCTTTGAACAGTAACTTTCACTGTCAACTATAGTAAATCCAGAAATATAAATACATGGTCCCGCACTTTCACGAAATTCTCATGCTTATATTTAATGTTACCGTGTTCTCTCTTCCACACTTTTGCATACATAGAAGACTGTGCTTTAAATTCTAAAGGGATTTTCTTTCTATTCTATTGAAATGCTAATGGAAACAAAATTAACAGTTTCTATGTTATGTTATTGTTAATGAAATCTGAAATTTTGGACCACATGTAGAGCATTACTATTAATAAAGGAATCTAAGATCTAACATTATATTCTATGGTGGAGTATTATAGTGTGACTTATGTAAAAGTGACAAAAAGAGCTGCTACGCCACTCTATACTATAGTATTGATTTTTTATTGAACTTTGTTCACCTTTAGTTTTGTTTATTCAAAAGTGACTTAATATAAAACTGAAATTTTACTTAGATTTTTTTTTTTTTAAAGTTATAAATTCATATAAAATAATTCAATAGATAATAAAGTTGTCACTGATATTGGAATTATTGGCCATAAATTGATAATTCATGTGTGGTCGAACTTGGAAGATGTTCATGATTTTGCAATATCTTTAGTGATGATAGAATGTATCCACATTTTTATTTTTATTTTTTAATTATTATTTTGTTGAAGTTAGTTTGGTATGGGGTTTTTTGTCCTCATAAAGATAAACCTGTTATTTGACAGCTAATTTTTTAGGAAAATAAAAAGACAAAAAGAAAAAGTGTACTAACTAGAGTAGGAAGCATAAAAAATGACTTGTATTTTTATTCAATAAATTTAGTAATATGTATAAATATATATATTATACGTATAATATAGAACATCATAGAAGTGACATGAGAAGTCACATATATTTTACATGTGTACATTAATATACAAAAAAAAAAAAAAGTGTTATATTATTAACACAACCAACCTCGTAATTGTTTAATAATTGAGAAGATACAAAGTCTTGATGATCCAATTATTTCAATTTTGAAACCAATATTTTGGTTAACTTAGCATACTTAATTACTAAATGTATAATTATTATACTAGACATAGATTACAAAATATAGAATGTTATAATACACAATCTATATTATGTGTTAAGTTTATAATTTCATTTAAAATTATAATTTAAAAAATAATCAAAATAAGAAACAATTCTCATTGGTCTGTTTTGGTTTTTTTTTTTTTCAAATCTTTTTACAAGTTTTAAAGGTTTCATGAACAGTTGCACATCCTGTTTCATGAATCTTTTAAAAAGATATGTGAAACTGTAAAATGAGGAGTATGTTAGTTATTTTGGTTCGTTTCTTAAAGTTTTAAATATTGAAAAGTTTATAAATTTAAAATAAAGTAAAATTCTTTTATCCGTATTGGACGTATAGGCAAAATTGTATATTAAAAATGTTATTTTGAAAATTTATATGAGCAGAATAAATATTTAAACAAATACAAAACAATACTTTAAGAAATTTTAATTATATTAAATGATGGCATCTAGGACAACATACATTCATGAGAAGACTTTTTTTAATACAACATTTATTATGATTTTTCGTACTACGCTTTACTCATCCAAAATCAGTATTTTTAAATTTTCACGATTAGTTAATTTTGATAATGTGACATATAGTTCGCCATGACTAAAAACAAGTCTTGAGATAAAGAGCTATGTTACTTAGAGATTGTCCCTTACTCTTGCAAATGAAACTGAGATAGTAAATCGTCTCCTCTTAAATTGAAAGGTAACCTGAATCCGATGACGTTAATATAAGTCACGGTATCAACACCTTCTATGCAACAATTGGTGTTGAATGACCTAAACTTCCAAGACTCTTATTTTTAACCTTGTCTTATACCATTGCATAATCACATCGAGTGATCATTATTTCTTAATGACATCACTGGTATACCAACATTAAGTTTAAGTTCATATAAAGTAAACCCGAGCATTTGATGATATTCAAGAAATTTGGAGTGTGGAGTTCAGTAAATATTTAGGTCACGGTATTTGACTGGCACACCATGTAACACCCATATTGTGAAAGGGTTAAAAGGAATTGAATTGCTACCCATATCACCAATGTGCACATTATTTTTCGGGAGCCCAAAACTTGAGAACTCCAAAGTTAAGCGTGCTTGCCTTAGAGTAATTTTGGGATGGGTAACCTTCCGGGAAGTTTTCTCGGAAGCATGTGAGTGAGGACAAAGCGTAATGGTGGTTTGTAGGGTTAGTGGTCAGCCTTAAGACCAATTGTGAATGATGTGGCGCCCTGCCACCGCGCTTCGGGTTCATCCGGGGGTGGGTCAGACGTTACAGTTTGTATCAGATCATCGGTTCTCGGTTGCTTATTGTCTGTGTGCTTGTATGCATTAGTGTATAAGAATTTTTTTGTAAAATATTTTCAAAAACTCATGACATTGCATTCATACCATAAAGTCTAATGCTCGATCACTTGTGACTATTTCAGATAGTAGAAAAATTCTAGATTATGGCCAGAACACGGCGTAACCCTAATGAAAACCCTTCTGATTCTAGAGGTCTTGGAAGCGATAGAACTATCGATAACGAGGAGTCATTGGATGCTAATGCGGCCCAAGCGCGGGCATTTGAGCATATTGCCCAATTCATGGAAGCGTTTCGAGGTGGTCAGTTTAGAGGACCAGCTAGGTAGGAAAGGCCGGCAGTGGAAAGGTTACCCAAGAAGAAGATTGAACTCTTCAAGGGTACTAGTGCAGAAAGCTCTGAGATGGCAGAGAACTGGTTGGAAGATATGGTCAGGATCTGTGATGAGATCCACTGCACTGATGAGGAGAAATTGGAATGCTTGGTATCTTTGCTCAGAAGTGATGCTACCAGGTGGTAGGAGTCTATTGTTCTCATTAAACCTGAGGAGGAAAAGGGACCTATGAATTCTTTCGTACTGAATTTCGGAAGAATTATGTGGATCAGGTGTATTTGGACAATAGAATGATGGACTTCCTTCACTTGAAGTAGAGGGACAAGTCAATGATGGATTATAAGCTGGAATTTGTGAAACTCGGCCGCTATTGCCCAGAGTTGGTACCGAATCGTAAAGAATGGTGCCGCAAGTTTGAGGAGGGGTTGAATCTCGAACTTCAACGGGATTTACTCACTCTTCGGATTGAGAACTTTAACGATCAGGTTGATGCTGCATTGAGGGAAGAACAACTTCACAAGCGAGTTAAGGGCATCAGTTGGAAAACTGGTGAGACTAATAATTCAGGGCCTTCGATTGGTAACTATCTGAATAAAAAGGCAAAAACTGAGAGTCAAATAGGCTATGGTGGCGGCGGTGCTAGTTGGCCACATAATAGCAATAAAGGACCTGGAAAGCAACCTACTCCATCTGTCGCTAGTGTTCCTTCTCGTGGTGGTTCTAATATGGATGCCTCATTGTGTAACTACTGTGGCAAAGTGCATAGGGGTGAGTGCAGGAAAGCTTCTAGTACTTGCCTTCTGTGTGGTGAAGAGGTCATTTTGTGAGGGATTGTCCCCAAAATACCAGAGCACCACCGAAAGTGACTCCATCTGAAGCAGTGTCTGTGTAGAAGAATGTTAGATCCGCTCATACTACTGCTCAGAGTGGTCATCGTGGTGGAGCACCATATGGGAATGCTAATGGAACTGAAATGTGTGCTCCTTCGCGTACTTATGCATTGAGGGAATGTGGTGATATTGATACTTCTGATGTGATCATTGGTACATTTTCTATCCTTGATACTCATGTGTTTCACTTTAATTGATCCTGGTTCAATATTGTCCTACATATATAGTAATGTATTGGCTGATAAGGGTTGGGAGACTTCTAAGATAGCTTTCGACATAGTTGTTACCAATCCTCTAAGGAACAGTATGGTTGTTAATAGGGAGTATAGGGATGTGGCTTTAGTGATTCAGGGTAAGACTATCAAGGGTCATTTATTGGAGATGAAAAGTCCGGAGTTTGATGTGATATTGGGAATGGATTGGTTATCCTGTCATGGGGTAATATTGGATTGCAGAGCTAAATGGTTTACGTTACAGTCTCCGGAAGGAACTATAACGGTATTGGGGGCTCGTAGTGGAACGGTTAAAGGGGTTATCTCTGCAACTTTGGCAGACAGATTGATGAGGCAGGGTTGTGAGGCTTATTTAGCTCACATAATTTATGGTAGTAAGAAGCGATAGGATGAGAGGTTTATACCGACGGTTTCGGAGTTCCTGGATGTGTTTCCAAAATAATTGTCGGGTTTGCCACCGAAGCGTGAAGTAGAGTTTTCAGTAAAGCTCATTTCGGGAGCAGCTTTAGTATCTGTGGCTCCTTACCGGATGACTCTAGCTGAATTAAAGGAGTTGAAGGTTCAATTGCAAGAATTACTCGATAAGGGTTACATCAGACCGAGTATCTCTCCTTGGGGTGCTCCGGTTCTATTTGTAAAGAAGAAGGACGGGTCATTCCGATTGTGTATCGATTATCGGCAGTTGAACAAATTGACTGTGAAGAACAAGCACCCGCTTCCCAGAATTGATGATCTGTTTGACCAGTTGAGAGGAGCAGGTGTGTTCTCAAAAATTGATTTGAGGTTGGGATACCATCAGTTGAGAATCAAGGATAGCTATATTCCGAAATCGGCGTTCAAAACACAGTATGGACATTATGAATTCGTAATTATGCCTTTCGGATTAACTAATGCACCAGCAGTGTTTATGGATTTGATAAATCGGGTGTTCAAGCAATATTTAGATTAGTTTGTTGTTGTGTTTATCGATGACATTCTGGTTTACTCCAAGAATGAGGAAGAGCACGATAGGCATTTGCGGATTGTATTGCATATATTAAGGGAGAAGCAATTATATGTGAAGCTCTTAAAATGTGAGTTCTGGATGACTGAAGTCGCATTTCTGGGACATGTTATAACAAAGGATAGGATCGGTATGGACCCTGAGAAGATAGAAGCAGTATTGGCATGACAACCGCCTAAAAATGCAACTAAAGTGAGGAGTTTTCTAGGACTAGTTGGTTATTATCGCCGGTTTGTCAAGAGATTCTCTTCTATTGCAGGTCCATTGACCACACTACTTCATAAGTTTGAATGGACTCTCAAATGCTAGGAAAGGTTTGACAAGTTGAAGAAGTTATTGATGGAAGCACCAGTTTCGGTTCAGGCAGTAAAAGGGTTGAATTATATGGTGTATAGTGATGCGTCTCTGCAAGGGTTGGGTTGTGTATTGATGCAGGAAGGAAAGGTGAATGCATATGCCTCACGAAAGCTTAAGCTGCATGAGTGTAATTACCCCACTTACGATCTTGAATTAGCGGGTATAGTGTTTGCCTTGAAGATTTGGAGACACTATCTGTATGGGGCTAAGTGTTATGTGTACACAGATCATAAGAGTCTACAGTATCTGCCTACTCAAAAGGAGTTGAATTTATGATAGCAAAGGTGGGTGGAGTTTCTGAAAGACTATGATCTGGTGATTGATTATCATCCTGGAAAGGCGAATGTTGAGGCCGATGCACTGGGTTGGAAGTCAATGCATTATTTGGCATCGATGATGGCTAGATTGGATATTATTGAGGATGCGATTGTAGCCAAGTTTGTTGTAAAACCTACTTTGATTCCGCGTATTCTGGAAGCGCAACGGAAAGATGATAGAGTGGTTGAATGGTTCCGTAAGATTGATGAAGGTAGTGCCAGAGATTTTGTCAGGAAATCGGATAGTGTATTGTATTATCAGGACAAAATTTATGTACTGAACATTAATGGTGTTCGTGATGAGGTCTTGAATAGAGCGCATACCCATGTACTTGCTATACATCCAGGTGCCACAAAAATGTTCCAAGAATTGAGATTGATGTATTGGTGGCTAGAGATGAAGAAAAACATAGTTGAGTATGTCGGTAAGTGTTTGATTTGTGAACAGGTAAAGGCAGAACATCAGGTTTCGTCTGGATTGCTTCAGACTAATGGGATTCCGTATTGGAAATGGGATCGGGTCACAATGGATTTCGTGGTCAGATTGCCATTAACCAAGGAGAAATTTGATGCTATTTGGGTGGTAGTTGATCGTTTGACGAAGTTTGCCCATTTCATACCGATTCGGGTGGATTATCCGTTGGAAAGATTAGCAGAATTATACATCAAGGAGATTGTGAGACTGCACAGAGTTCCATTGTCGATCATTTCCGATCGGGATCCTAGATTCACGTCTCGGTTTTGAAAGAAGTTTCAGGAAGCAATAGGGTCGAAAACGAATTTCAGTACTGTTTTCCAATCCGCAAACGGACAGGCAGATTGAGAGGGTCATACAGGTTCTCGAAGACATGCTTCGCTGTTGTGTATTGAAGTTTAAAGGATCATGGCTGATGTACTTGCCAATGGTTGTATTTGCTTATAATAATAGCTATCAGGCGAGTATTAAGATGGCGCTGTATGAGGCTTTGTATAGGCGGAAATGTCGTACTCCTTTATGTTGGACGAAATTGGTTGGTCTTGAGTTGATTCATGAAGAAGAAGAACAGGTACGGTTTATCCGGGAGAAACTGAGGGAGGCTACTGACCGTCAAAAGTCTTATGCCGACTTGAAGCGGAAAGAGATTGAATTTGCCGTAGGCGATAAAGTGTTCTTAAAGGTCTCTCCATGGAAGAAGGTGTTACGTTTTAGATAGAAGGGGAAATTGACGCCGCATTTTGTTGGTCCTTACGAAGTGCTGGAACGTATTGGGCTAGTTGCTCATCTTTTAGGATTACTGCTGGAAATGGAGAAAATTCACAATGTCTTTCATGTTTCTATGCTACGGCATTATCGGTTGGATCCTTCACGTGTCTAGTCTATGAGGAGATTGAGATTCAACCAGATTCTTCATACGAAGAGGAACCTGTTCAGATTCTAGATAGGGAAGTGAAGGCGTTGTGAAGGAAGTCTGTACCCCTAGTTAAAGTGCTGTGGCGAAACCATGTCGTAGAAGAAGTAACGTGGGAAATAAAAGAGGCTATGCGGAAGTAGTACCCTCATCTTTTTACTACAGGTAAAATTTTGAGGACGAAATTTCTTTTAGTGGGGTAGAGCTGTAAATTCCTGATTTTGGGGCTAAACGATTTCTATGATTTTGAACTGATTTTTGCCTTTCAATGTTATGAACTCTTTTATGTGATTCTTGAAATATTTGAGAGTAATTTAATGATATAATGCTTATGGAATGGTTGTAAGATTGTCTATCAATGTTTATAGGTATTCCATCGAATCAAGTAGCGAAAACAACGTCGAACGAATGAAGAAAGTGGAAATTTGCAGCACCAGTGGTTCTGGCAGCCCTTTTCTGGCGACAAAGCCCCTATGTAGCCAGTCATGTCGCCAGCGCTGAAGACATAGGCTTTATGTAGCCAGTTATGTTGCCAACGAGCGAAATCTGCAAATCTAAGGTTTGGTCTCGGTTCCATCTGGCGACAAAGGCTTTATGTCGCTAGAGACCGAATTCGAGCTTTTTAAACCTATTTCGGCGAATACTTTTCATTCTCTCTCAATCTCTCGAATTCTCTCGTCTCGCAAGCGACTTTTCTCTCGATTCCTTCGTGATCTCTCCGTTTGGGTGTCTCCGGTAAGTCTTCGATTAATCCAAATCTTGTTCTCTATATGTTCAAGCATGATTGATGATAGATTTGGAAGTGATCGTTATTGGTTTAGGTTGTTGAATTAGATAGGGTTTGTTGGAAACCCTAAGATTTGGGGATAATCGATTTGGATAATAGATTGTTGGTAATTGGATTGAGTTTTAGTATATTCGCGATATCATCATCGTTTATTGTTCACTTGTTTATTGTCTCTTTGTGATTAGAATAGGTTTCGTTTCCCGCGCTACGTGTTCGATTGATTGTCTAATCGAGTTATCGTTCATTATTCTTTGTTAGGCGAAGCAGAAGGTACCGTAAAACATACCGGTGACGCTTAGCTAATTGTCGTCGGAAGAAAGGTTAACAACATCGTTTTATACTCTATATCGATTGTTGCGTGTTTTATGATTGTGCATTAATACGGTTAAACAAGATAACCACATGAATTGTAATTGGTAAAGTTAGATAATGATTGATAGGGTGGATATTGATTGCTGCTATTGTTGGTATATTGCTGCTTAGATATAATGATAAGTCTATTGCATGTTAGACTTAAGCTTTGGTTAGGTAGAGTTGGAAATAAATGGAAAAGGCACTAGTAAAGTACTCGACAATTGATTGATTAAAAGCCAATGGATTGATATAATGGAATTGTGAATGCTAAATTTAATTGTGTGTTTTGATCACCGAATAAATCAAGATAATGATTGCCCTAGTCATGGTTGAAAGTAGTGATGGAATGACATGTCATTAGTGGTACCCGAGATATCTCAACCTATTGAGCAAAATAGGACCTTTGGTTTAGCTAACCACATTGAAAAATTGAGTGACGACTCCTATTGGGTATGACGGCACCACCGCATGCGGGCATATTGTTATTTGTGGTCTTCGGACCTAATTGATGGGATTCTAAGGTAGTAGTCTGTCCCGAGGGGGAATAAACGGCTCTACGGATCTCGGTCTTCAGACCATATTGGTGGCTTCGGCCTAATTGGTGGCTTCGACCTAATTGACTCCGTTTCATTATTGATCCTAGATTAGTGGCAGTCAAATAAAAATTAGAACTTTAATGTGATTGCTATTGTGTGATGGATGCTAGTGGATAGTTGATATGCTTTAGGGGTTCTTAAATGAATTTGGATTAGTTAATTGGATATCTAATAACGTTAAATGTGCTTAATGACATAATTGGAACTAGATGATTACCTCACCTTGTTGAACTTGTTAATAGCAACGGACTTGGGCGGGATTGTATTATCTTCACCCTTGATTGATAGTTTAGGTGCATTTTTATGTGCCTCTTCATATTAGTATTGTTAAATAAACGCATTGCTTGTGTTTGTTAGAGTATGACTTGCTAACCAGACATCGATAGTCTGACGTTGTTTTTCTTTCATTTTTCCTTTTCTATCTATTAAAATGTGAAACATGTGATCAAGCAGTTTGAAGGTCGCATTGCATATCTTCATGTTTTTGGAACCATATTGACAACTATCGTTTTTCCTTTATTTTGATTAGTTTTGAAGGACATGTAAACCTTTCTAGCAATTTAGCTTATGATGTTTTAAGTCAGTTATCATGGAGTTTGTAAACCTTTCAAGTTCCTTACATTTTGAACAATTTATTTGGAGATTGTAAACGTTTGATCGAATGATTATTATTTTGGATTGCAAACATGTTTATTTTCAAATGAATTATCTGGATTATGTAATTGTTTTTGAAACAGGGTCAGGATGATTATTTTGTAATCGACAATTTTTAATATTAATGCTTATTTTTTCGCACCTATTGTATTGTAATGATTGATTCTAATGTGACGCTCTGACTTCCATTCGCGGCTCCGCCGTGGCCGGTGGTTAGGCGTTACACACCGAATCCGAACTATAATAAATCATTTCTTCATTAACATTTTGTGATACCATGTAATCGTTTACCTCTTGCACCACATCCAGCATCGAAACTTGTAAATGTTTAGTTATTTTGGTGCAACTTTGAGTTTCGTTAGTAAATGAAATTCTGGAATTTCATATAGGAATAAATAGGAAATTTGCTCTCAAAGGCAAAATGATAATTCGAGACCTTAAACGGAAGTATATAATCAAATTAATTAATTAAGATGATTTGGAAACAGTTTTTATAAAATA
Source organism: Cardiospermum halicacabum (assembly GCA_031304145.1). Taxonomy (NCBI): domain Eukaryota; kingdom Viridiplantae; phylum Streptophyta; class Magnoliopsida; order Sapindales; family Sapindaceae; genus Cardiospermum; species Cardiospermum halicacabum. The sequence continues at coordinate 9,974,793 of CM062393.1, forward strand.
AGCTTTATATTATAAATTGAGATTTTTGGACAAAAATGAGTTTTTGCAGTCAAAATGGATTTTCGGATGGGTGATCAAATATTTTAACCCGAAAAATATTTTTTGAAATTACAAATGAGCAGAATGGAGAGACAGAAGCTTGGTGGGCCAATTAGTAGACTAAGGAGCCTAATGAGCCTAAAACCCCAACACCTCTCCAAAACCCTCATTTCCTTTTTACACCCAACACCTCTCAAAAACTCTTCTATTCTCCTCATACTCCTTCCAAACAATCAAACACATACACACTCCCCTCTTCACTAAAAAAACTCTACTCATCTCACATAATCCCTGAGAACTGACTCCAATTGCTTTCTAATTATCCAAAAAGTTCCATGGTTGTTGTTCAAGAAAGGGTAAATCCTTCTTATTAATCTTCATTGTTGGGTAAGATTTTTAAAGCTTCTCCAATGGTGAATTTGAAATTTTAATATTTGATGTCTGCATGAAAATAGGTGTAGAATGGTCCAATGATGCTTTCTGTTAGTAATTTTTAAATAGTGATAGTCTTTAATGACATTTTGAGTAAACCCTAGAGTAAAGAAAATGTGAATTTAGTGTCTCGTGATTAATTGGTTGTCTTGGTAATATCTATAGGTAATTTAGATATTGGTGAGTATTGAACTGAATGGCTTAACTTTAGGTATTAATAGATAGAAGGTTAACATCTTCATTACACACTTTATATGTTGTGTGTTGGATGTTTTGTCGTTCTTGCATAAATTTGGTTAATAATGTATCTAATATAACATGAAATGAACTTAAAGTGGTAGGATTGTTAAATAGACGTGACTATTGCTTTTTTGGCATGAAATGTGATAAGTTGATGCCTTGGCTGCTTCGGCACTAATGTTTGTTAAATGTAATGTATTATTGTGAAATGGATGAGTTTTGGTTATAGATTATGTACAGGATATCTATAGGTATTTGGACATGTATATATGACATTGAACTATATGTATATGAAAAAGGTGTCTTATGGCCATATGATCACCAAATTTTGACATAGATCAAATACCTCCAAGAGGTCAAGAGTGTTAATAAAAGAATTAAGAATATGGTTAATATTGGTTGAAACACTAAAAGGATGAATTGACTTTAGTTTAGCTTATTATAGAGAATGTAGTGGCATGTCGTAGGGAAAACTGGGATATCTCAAAATATGTTTCATATGTAAATCAATGTTAAGTGGCCTACTCTAAAAAACTAGGATAATGGCTCTCATAGGATGTGACATCACCAGTTTTCAGGTCCATATGTATAAGTGATCTAACAATGTTGTTATCTAGTCCATAAGGTTCAAGTGGTTTTCATCGATCTTGTCTTCGGATTTATAGAGCTTTCACTCTTAGAGTTAGCTTCGGCCTTATAGTCTTACTTTCACTATATAAGTTAAATTTACAAGAAAACACTTAAAAAATCGGTGTATTTATGGTTGTTGCTTTTGGTTGTTTCATGTATTAGACTTGAGTTAGTCTAAGATTCTGAAAATAATGTTACATTGATTTGTAATAAACTTGATTAGCTAAAAGATGACTAAGTATGATTGATGGTTGCTATTTTATAATTTGGGTAGCTTAAATTTAGCTACTAATCAAATAGACCCAAATGAATAACTTAATGGGTTGGTTTTTGGTTGTTTGACTATTTTTGCTCTACTTTACATAGTGGACAACTTGGTCGATGGCATAATTAGGTGACTAAAGTGCGAGTTAAGTCGTCAATAACTCTTCGTACCATTTTAGGCGTCCTAGTCAGTGGCTTGATCAAGGTGACCAAAACACAAGCCAAGATGTCAAAAAGTCTTGGTACCATTTTGGGTATTCTATTTGTGTCTATAGCGGCCTGGTCAAAGCTACTAGAGCAAGGACCAAGGCGCTGATTTTGAGTCTCTTAACCTTTTTATGATTTGAAATGCTCGTTGATGCTTGTTTGTTTGATAGTGGATTATCCAAATTGCATTTTATGTGCTTATATGTAATAATTATAAAGAAGCATATTGCGTGTGAATGTTGGAGTATAAATGTGTTAACTAGGCAGCGATATCCTGACCCTTCTTTGTTGTAAATTTCATTTTTCTTCTTCCACTCAAAATCTGAACATGTGATTGATCGGTTCAAGAAACTCTAGTATTACCATAGTCATGAAGTATTAGCTTAGAGATTATTTATTACACTTGTTTTTATGAAAACAATATGTTTTATTTGAAATAAATACAAAATAATATTATTTGGATACCTATGCATATTGTTTATTAATAATGTTCAAATTTGGAACTAATCTTTATATATACTTTTAACTAGTTTATGTTCTAAATAATAAATAAATGATCAATAAGTATATGGATAAGTACCTCATTAAATAAATATTAATATTTGTTACTAAAGTGTGTGTGTATAAATATATATATATATATATAAATAAATGGTGAGGCTTTCGCCCCTCAAGTCCTCTGGATATGGGTTTGACGCCACAAAGCTAATGTAGCGCGCTCCTGCAAATATGTTAAATAGGACAGGAAATGAGCCGAGTCGGCTTGCGAACGGTTCATGCTCGGCTCATCTAAAGCTCGGCTCGAGCTCGAATTGAAACAAACTTCTGATGAGCCAAGCCCGAGCTTTAACGAGTCGAGCCACAACCCTCAAAATTAAAAACTCGCGAGCTTGACAAGCCTATATTAGCCTACTATATTCTATATTTATATATTTTTAATAAAATTATATTAAAATAATATATTAAATTAATAATTTATTTTATATATTTGAATGAGTCGAGCTCGAGTCGAGTCCGACCTTGTATATAAGCTCACGAGCCCGAGTCCGAGCTTTAACGATCCGAGCCACGAGCCTCAAAATTAAAAGCTCGCGAGCTTGACGAGCTTAAAGAAGTCTACTATACTATATATTTATATATGATTTTAATAAAATTATATTAAATTAATATATTAAATTAATAATTTATTTTATATATTTGAACGAGTCGAGTCGGAGCCGAGCTTTCGAGCCGAGTCCGACCTTGTATATAAGCTCACGAGCCCGAGTCTGAGCTTGGGTGCGAAAAGCTTGGTGAGTCTCGAGCCGAGACAGAAGCCGGAGCTATCGCTAAATATGAGCCGAGCCCGAGCCTATATGAGCTCGGGCTCGGCTCGAATACACCCTTAATGTTGAAATATTCAAGTGTTAATAGAATGAAGGATATGTTGCTTCTATTACAAAATCGATTGAATTATTTGATTCTTTTATTAACATATCTTCAAGTATGTCAATTTCATTGATTTCGATTTTTCTTCCCCAACAATACCATCAGTAACACTTAAAATCCAATCCACAATTTTTTTAGGGAAATTTTTTTTATAGGCCATAAAAAGTTTACTATACAATTATAGGTCACTTTTGAAAAGTTTGCAAAACTAAAATTTGATTTTCACTCCATAGGCCATTCACAGACTGTGACCGTAATTCACAGGTTGTGAATTGTAAAGTTTTCAGGGGTATTTTGGGAAACTTGGCCTATGGAGTGAAAACTAAACTTTTAAAAGACTGTTTTTGTATGTTTTCCAAAACAGACCTATAATTGTATTTTGAACTTTAAAAAGCCAATTTTTTAGAAATTTCACATTTTTTTATGATAAGAAGACTTTGTAGTAGATATCATGGATTGGAGTCTCATATTTTTAATTAGTCTCAGAATCATGCGGTGCTCAGAGAAATTAAGAATTTATTAACCACTTGATTTCTAATTCTTTCGATATAACGAGTATGATCTATCTAAAATCTCCTTTTAAAATAATAATTTTGCTACTGAATGGTAAGTTATCATTTTCAGGTCATCATTCGCATCCAATCGTTCCATTGATCACTTATTTCCTATATTAAAAAATAAATTTAATCTTTCCATTGTTATTTGAAAGTTAATATTTTATTTAAAACAAAGGGAAAACATAATGAAATAGAGATTAGGAAGAAGGAAAACCAAATTTGGCAATAAAAAAATAAGCACAATCTTGCCCAACTAAAAAAGTATATATTTAATTAATAGTATTTGTAAGTAATTCACTAAGAGTCATTTTTCACTTTTGATATCTTCATTAGAAAAATTTATGTTTTTAAGATCAAAATTAAAGTTTCTACCAAACTAAACTTTTTCAAAAATGTTTGCAAAAGTAGACCAAGATAACTATAAAATCCATACTTATGAGAAGTTGAAAATGTGTCCAATAGATGTAGTCAGTGCATATTTATATGGATCACTTGATTATGATATTCATATGAAACTCTCTTAAGGATAAAAATTACCTGAACCATATTAATTGAGATCTCGAAACTTGTATTATATAAAGTTATAGAAATTCCAATATGGATTTAAATAATTTGAGAGAGTATGGTATAACCATCTTAGTGAATATTTGATTAAAAAAAAGATACTAGAATGATATTATATATCCATGTATCTTTATAAAGAAATCAGAATCTGGTTTTGCTATTATAGCAGTTATGTGGATGACATAAATATCATTGGAATTCCTGAGGAGATCAAACAAAGTGTCGAGTACTTGAAAAAGGAGTTTAAGATGAAAGAATTAGGAAAAATGAATTATTGTCTTGGTTGGAAATTGAACATAAACAAAATGGTAATATTAGTTTATCAATCAACATATATTGAAAAACTTTTGAAAAATATTCAATCTAGATAATGCCCCTCCCTTAAGTACACCAATGGTTATGAGAACATTTAATCCTAAAAAAGATCCATTTCGTTCAAAATAACACGATGAATCAGTTCTGAAATACCATATCTTAATGTAGTTGGTGAACTATTATATTTGACACAATGTAAGAGATCAGATATCTCATTTGCTGTGAATTCACTAGTAGGATATAGTTCTGTACTTACTCGTAGACACTAGAATGGAATCAAACACAAATTATATTACCTAAAGGGTGTGAAAGATTTGAGATTATTTTATAAGAATTCAGATAAATCTCTGGGTTTGACTGTTTATGTTATTGCTAAATACCTTTTGGATCTGCATAAAGGACATTCTCAATTTGGCTAAATTTTTACGTATAATGGTTTTGCGATCTCCTGGAGATCTATGAAACAAACTGTTGTAGCTACATCGTTAAATCATGCTGAAATTCTAACATTATATGAAACCAGCTTGGAGATATTTTGTTGAGATTAATAATCCACCATATCCAAAATTCATGTTGTATCTCTCAAACTACAAATAGGCCAACTTTGATATTTGAAGATAATGTTACTTGCATCACCCAAGTCCGGGGAGAATATATCAAAGAAGATTGAACCAAATATATTTTCCCCAAATTCTTCTAAACCTACGAACTTCAGAATAGTGGTTAAATCAAGATCCAATCATCATATAATTTAGTCAATCTGTCATGGACAATCTGAATTCCGCCAGTAAAATGTCAACAAAATATGTATTAACTCTTAATTTAATTCTTTTTTCATTTTTTTTCTATAAAATTTCAACAATTTCTTTGTAACCATTTTAAAGTTTGAATTAATTAATGAGCTATATAAATTTGGTATTGCAAATATAAATACTTTAAAGTTTAAATTTTATAAAATCAACTTTCCTGACTGTTTTGTATTCCTACGAATGAGTAAGGTTAGAATAACCTACCTCGCGGATCGTAAAGGATATTTGTGAATAATCTTTACTTCATAAAGGAGAAAAATATCATAAAAGTTGATTTTATGAAAAGGGGAGGCCTTCTCTATGACATTGAATTGGAAATATTTATCCCTTCACGTAGAACATATCTAGTATTGAAGATCATATCTAGTATCAAATTAGTCTGATACATTCTACTTCACTCACACAGTCCAAGTTAACTTCAACTTTTTTCATATATATTTTTTCTATATAATTTCACTTAATTAGAGGAGAGTAATTTCAATTAAAAAATTCGCATTCCAAAATCAATGAAATTATTATTTTCAACTTTCTTTTCTTCCACCCCTTCTCTTTCCATTTTCTAAAACACTTTTATTTTCAAAGCCAACTCTATAGTAAGGAGAAGTATTCCATAATTAGCTATACGCTTCTGTAGTAATGATAAGTTGACAGTATTGTTGGGATGAAAATGTACAGAAGAAGGTGGTGGGCTTGCACGCGGTCCAGCCTAAAGCTGTTTGTTTGGAACTTTGTAAAAGCCTGCAATCTGGCCCCCACCACCATTCTGCTTTCACTGTGATCCTAAAGCCAACTACATTTATGCTCACTGTAAACACTAAATGAAACCCTCTTATCTTATGCCTTCTCTTCTCTTTACAAATGAAAAGATTTATTAGATGGGAAGCTGTAGAGTAGACAGTGACAAACACTACCAAAAGCTACTGATTTTTTTCCCGTTCCAACGTAAATCAAAACTTTCGGACTAGTTACAATTCCACTTTTTGCATTTTGTCATGATTTCATCCTTAGATCATCATCATCACAATCTTAATAAATCCATCAACAGCGTCGTAATTAACAACAGACCCCCTAATATGTACAAAATCTAATCTTCTTTTTATATAGTCATCATGACTAATACTAGTAATCATTTATCCATTACAAAGTTTTTACAGACTAATCATGATTTTTCTCACCTTAATTACTCTCTCAACAACAGGTTTACTGTATCGTGGAAATTATCATTAAGTTTTCCATGGCTGAACCGTCAAATTTCCCTCCCTTCCAAATTTTGTTGTGGAATGGGATTCATTTTAATAAAGATTATCAATATTTTAAAGGAGTTCGCTAAATTATCGTTATTCACTAATTTTTAACCGTTAGATTAATCTTGGTCAATAAAAATAGATAGATAAATTAAATTTAAAAAAATTACGATTAATTACTTGTTTATATATATATTTTATAATAAATTAAATTGTATTATAATTAATTAAAACTTGGGTCCATTGTATTTTTAAATTTTTTATTTAAAAAAAATATATTTTTAGACTAAAATTAAAATTTTTACAAAATTAAACTTTTTTCAAAAATTTTTGTAAAAAATAGACCAAAATGACTATAGTACTCTTACTTTCCGGTCTTGATTTGCTTCCTAGGCAAATATACTGGGAAACAAAACTACATCGGGAAATAGCAAAATACAACTGCTTCCCGGTATTCTGCTTCCGGGACTAGGAAGCAGTTATGATTTGCCTGCTTTCCGGTCCACCGGGAAGCTTAGTTTTACAATTTTTTTTTAAAAAAAGTCTAAAAGTGTAAAAAATTTAGGGTTGGTCTAAAACTAAAAATAATAATAATAAAACATTTTAAAGGTCTAATTTTGAATATTTTCACTTAAAACTTTTATTCCTTTTACGATCTAATTTTGAACAACTTTTTACCACATACAAATTCTATACACACTTAAATAATAAAAAGATGGATTTCATTCGAATTCTTCTTCTTCTATATTCTAACGATTCATCATTCATTTGATAATAGGTAATTCCAGTAAAAAAATCAAAATTAGGGTTACTGTAATTGATTCTATAGTTTCACAAATTTGTGTGTTCATTGATTATATATTGTGTTTAGTGATTGTATCTAGTATTTTGATGGGGTATGGAGGTGGTACGTGACATGAACACATTAGATAGTCATATGTGTAGTTTATTCGTCATTTTTCACACCTTTTCAAGTTTGGATTCTTCGAATGACTATCGAAGAATCTCTTCTTCTTCAATATTGTTGATCAATTAGGATTCGCAACATGAAAATTTTAATAGTATAATTTTATTTAAAATCAAAACCGCACAATCGGACTAGTTACCTAAAAATTACAATTAAGTCAAAGTTTAAATTTATAATTTTATTTAATATAAAAACTCTGATGCTATGAGTGTTGAGCCATATGAACATATATCAAGGATTCGTAATAGTATAGTTAAACGTTGGATCAATGTAAATGCGCAACTTCAACATCCAATTCGTAACTTTTCTATGTTGGAATCCCAACTTGATAAATAAATATGTGAATCACATTACCGTCTTAATCTTAACATCAAATTTGTAAACCTCTTTACATCAAATTTATAACATTTTTACATAGGATTCGCAATATGAAATTTTAATGTAACTTAGTTTAAAATCAAAATCGCTAAGTCGGACTAGTTACCTAAAAATCACAATCGAGTCAAAGTTTAAATTTATAATTTTATTTAACATAAAAACTCTATGCTATTAGTATTGACTCGTATCGTGTATATCATGAAGTCGTAATAGTATAGTACACCTAAATCAATGTAAATTCACAACTTCAACATCCAATTTATAACCTTTCTACGTTGCAATCGCACCTTGATAAATAAATATATCAATCACATTATATTCATACCTTTAATATCAAATTGGTAACATCTTTACATACGATTCGCAACATGAAATTTTAATGTAACTTAGTTTAAAATCAAAACCACTAAATTGGATTTTAAAATCACAATCGAGTTGAAGTTTAAATTTATAATTTTATTTAATATAAAAACTCTCTTGCTGTGAGTACTGACTCGTATGTTGTATACCATGGAGTAGTAATAGTATAGTTACACCTAAATCAATGTAAGTTTGCAACTTCACCATCTAATTTATAACCTTTCTACGTTGGAATCGCACCTTTATAAATAAATATATCAATTTGTAACCTTAGTATCAAATTTTTAACCTCTTTACGTCAAATTTGTAACCTTTATACATAGGATTTGTAACATGAAATTTTAATGTAACTTATTTTAAAATCAAAACCGCTAAGTCAAACTAGTTACCTAACAATCACAATCAAGTCAAAGTTTAAATTTTATTTAATATAAAAACTCTGATGCTATGAGTAGTGACTTGTATTTTGTATATCATGGAGTCGTAATTGTTAGGATGGTTCCCGGTCATGTGGGGACCATGGTTATGGGCTTAGTAATATTAAGGCCCATTAGGTTTTACCTTAAGTTGTTGCTATATAAACTTAAGATGGGTTACCAGTTTTTGTGTGGTGACAGATTTTGAGGCAGAGAAAATCACATCTCTTCAGGAGTAGATTCAAGTATTGGTTTCAAGAGTTCAACAAGTGAGGGATCGTGAGAGAGCGAAACACTTATGAGGGGAAACACTTGAGTGATTGTTGAGAGTGTGTGTTATTCATTATTGAGTGTTGGGTAAGTGAGTGTGTACTCTTCCATCTCAATAATATTATCGGCGCCTCCGTGGATGTACCCATCAATTTGGGGAACCACGTAAATCTGTGTGTCTACTCTTTCTGTAGGTTTATTATTATCCATTATTGCCGGGTTATTATATTTGCTACCTGTTTCCGCATTAGGTTAGCATAATATATTCTTGCAATCAGGGGTTTTTCCTAACAAAGTGGTATCAGAGCTTGGGTTGTCTGATTGCAAAGATGAGTATGGATAATAATCTAAACTTGACTAGAATGATAACTTTGTCTTGTTCTAATTATCACGTTTGGAAGGGTAAGATGGAAGATCTCTTGTATGTAAAGGATTTTCACCTACCTGTGTTTGCCTTGGATATGGGAGACCTTCCAGATTCATGGGAGACCTTCAGAATGTATTTATCAAATTCTGCCCCGAATGGTACAATAACCATGGATATGGTAAAGAGTAACATTCTGAATGAGGAGATGAGAAGAAAGACTCAAGGCTCAACATCCACCTCAGAAGTCCTTATTACAGAAATGAGTGGGAGAAGTATGAATAGAGGTCCAAGGACTAGGAACCAGAGCAGAAGCAGGTCAAACAAACATTCTAATGTTGAGTGTTATCACTGTCACAAGAAAGGGCATATCTAGAAAAATTGTAGATCGCTGAAAAAGGATCAGAAGAATGATGCAAGTTAAGAAAAGAAAAGTGAAAGGGAAGATGACAGAGTTACTGCTGTAGATGATGACTTTTTGCTTGTGTATGATGACCTCATAAATTTCATAATACATGAGACTAACTGGGTGATTGATAGTGGGGCTTCAATACATGCTACATCAAAACATGATTTTTTCACATCTTACATTGCTGGTGATTTTGGGAGTGTAAAGATGGGAAATAATAATGAGGCTAAAGTCATTGGATATGGTGACAGGATATTGGAGATAGATAACGCCTCCAAGTTGATTTTGAAGGATGTCAAACATATCCCTGATATTCGTGTGAATATCATCTCTATAGGAAAGCTTGATGATGAAGGATATTGCAACTTTTTTGGTAATGGTCAATGGAAGCTCACCAGAGGAGTTATGGTAGTGGTCAGAGGTAAGAGACAATCTAACCTATATACGTTGCAAGCTAAGCTTTCAAAATCTGTCATTAATGCAGCTTAGGATGGGGATAAAACTGAATTGTGGCATAAGAGACTCGGGCACATCAGTGATAAAGGCTTAGATTTTCTGAGCAAGAAGATGAAAATTTCTGATATGAAGAACTCAGAAAAATTGAGGGGGTGTTCCCACTGTTTGGCAGGAAAGCAAAAACGGGTTAGTTTTCATCGCTCTTCATCTAAGATGAAATTAAATATACTTGACCTTGTACATTCAGATCTTTGTGGGCCTATGAAGGTGAAGTCACTTGGGGGTGCCTTGTATTTTGTGACCTTCATAGATGATTATTCAAGGAAGACTTGAGTTTATACCTTGAAGACTAAAGATCAAGTTTTGGATGTGTTCAAGCAATTTCAAGCACTGGTTGAAAGACAAATGGGGAAGAAATTGAAGTGCATCAGAACAGATAATGAGGGAGAATATAGAGGTCCTTTTGATGAGTATTGTAGACAGCAAGGTATACGCCATCAAAAGACAACTCCTAAAACCCCTCAGTTGAATGGTTTAGCGGAGTGGATGAATAGAACAATAACTGAAAGGATGAGATGTTTATTATCTCATTCTCAACTGCCAATGTCGTTTTGGGGTGAAGCTTTGGGTACTGCGGTACATGTTCTAAACCTCACGCCTTATGTTCCATTAAAGATTGATGTACCTGAGAAAGTTTGGATAGGTAAAAATGTGACTTATGATCACTTAAGAGTCTTTGGGTGTAAGGCTTTTGTGCATGTTCCTAAAGATGAGAGATCCAAACTTGTTATGAATATCCGACAATGCATTTTTGTTGGTTATGGTTAAGATGAGTTCGGATATAGATTTTATGATCCGGGTGTAAGGAAACTGATGAGAAGTAGAGATGTGGTGTTCATGGAAGACCAAATCATTCACGACTTTGAGAAGTTTAAAGATTCAGAATCAAAGAGGAATGAGAGTTAGGTTGATTTAACTCCTAATATTTCCATTGAACAGCCTATGCAGGTTGAAGATTGGGAGACTGTAGCTGCGACAAGAGATTCCTCACACTCTAATGAAGATGCCGAATCGAGTGAACAATTATCGGTTCCTGATGATCTTCATGATGTTCAACCTAGGAGATCTGTTAGACATCGACGTCCCTCTACTCGATATTCTCCCAGTGATTATGTGTTGTTGACTGATGGGGGAGAACCCAAGTGTTATACTGAAGCTATGGATGATGAGCATAAAAAGGAGTGGCTCATTGCAATGAGGGATGAGATGGAGTCCTTATATCAAAATCATACATATGAGCTAGTGAGGTTACCTAAAGGTATGAGACCTTTGAATAATAAATGAGTTTACAAATTGAAGCATGATGAGTTCAGTAAACAACCCAGGTACAAAGCTAGGCTGGTTGTAAAGGGTTTTAACCAGATAAAAGGTATAGATTTTGATGAAATTTCTCCCCAGTTATTAAGATGTCATCTATTCGGATTGTATTTGGTTTGGCAGCTAGCCTTGATCTAGTGATGGAACAAATGGATGTGAAGACAGCTTTTCTTCATGGTGACTTAGAAGAAGAGATTTATATGAAGCAGCCAGAGGGTTTTGTTGTTAATGGAAAGGAAAGTTTTGTGTGCAAGTTGAAGAAAAGCCTTTACGGTTTGAAACAGGCACCTAGACAATGGTATAAAAAGTTTGAGTCGGTGATTGCGAGTCACGGGTACAAGAAAACTAATTCAGACCATTGTGTGTTCTTTCAAAAATTCTCTGATGATGATTTTGTGATATTATTGCTCTATGTGGATGACATCCTTATTGTTGGTCAGAATATCTCTAGAATTAACAATCTGAAAAACTTGCTGAGTTTATCTTTTGCTATGAAGGATTTGGGGCCGGCTAAGCAAATCCTTGGGGTAAGAGTTATAAGGTGTCGGAGTGCCAAGAAATTGTGGATGTCACTAGAGAGGTACATTGAGAAGGTACTCCAATGGTTTAATATGAATTATGTTAAAGCGGTTAGTTGTCCTCTTGCTAATCACTTTATGTTGAGTTCCAAGCATAGCCCTTCTATTGAAGAAGAAGAAGAACAAGAGATGGAACGAGTACCTTATGCCTCAGCAGTTGGAAGTTTAATGTATGCCATGGTGTGTACACGGCCAGATATTGCTCATGCAGTTGGAGTAGTGATTAGATTTCTTTCAAAGCCTGGAAAGAAACATTGGGAGGCAGTTAAGTGGATTCTTAGATATCTGCGGGGGACTTTAAAAGTATGCTTATGTTTTGGAGGTGACAAACCGGTGTTGTCTGGATACACCGATGCAGATATGACAGGTGATATTGATTCACAAAAATCCACTTCGGGGTACTTGATTAATTTTTCAGTGGGAGCTGCCTCTTGGCAATCAAGGTTACAAAAATGTGTTGCATTGTCTACGATTGAAGCTGAGTTTATTGCAGCCACAGAAGCATGTAAGGAGTTGATATGGATGATGAAGTTCTTAATTGAACTGGGATTGAGCCAAGACAACTACCAGTTGTTTTGTGATAGTCAGAGTGCAATCCACCTTACAAAAAATTCTTCGCTTCACTTCAGGTCTAAACACATTGATGTCAGATATCATTGGATTAGGGATGTCATAAATGACAAGGAGATAGAACTTGAAAAAGTTCATACTGATCTTAATGGGTCTGACATGCTCACGAAGACACTGCCAAGAGAGAATCTTGAAGTCTGCAAGGAGATCACCGGGTTGGCGTATCCCCCGACATAATCGGGAAGGGGAAGATTTGTTAGGATGGTTCCCGGTCATGTGGGGACCATGGTTATGGGCTTTGTAATATTAAGGCCTATTAGGTTTTACCTTAAGTTGTTGCTATATAAACTTAAGATGGGTTACCAGTTTTGTGTGGTGACAGATTTTGAGGCAGAGAAAATCACATCTCTTCAGGAGTAGATTCAAGTATTGGTTTCAAGAGTTCAACAAGTGAGGGATCGTGAGAGAGGGAAACACTTGTGAGGGGAAACACTTAAGTGATTATTGAGAGTGTGTGTTATTCATTATTGAGTGTTGGGTAAGTGAGTGTGTACTCTTCCATCTGAATAATATTATCAGCGCCTCCATGGACGTACCCGCAATTTGGGGAACCACATAAATCTGTGTGTCTACTCTTTCTGTAGCTTTATTATTATCCATTATTGCTGGGGTATTATATTTGCTGTCGTTTCCACCTTAGGTTAGCATAATATATTCTTGCAATCAGGGGTTTTTCCTAACAGTAATAGTATAGTTACACCTAAAATATTGTAAATTCACAACTTCAACATTCAATTCATAATATTTCTATGTTGGAATCGCACCTTGATAAGTAAATATATCAATCATGTTATGTTCATAACTGTAACATCAATATTATAACCTCTTTACATAGGATTCACAACATAGAATTTAATGTAACTTAGTTTAAAATCAAAACCGCTAAGTTGGACTAGTTACCTAAAAATCACAATCAAGTCAAATTTTAAATTTATAATTTTATTTAATATAAAAACTCTAATACTATGAGTATTGACTCGTATCTTATAAAACATAAAGTCGTAATAGTATAGTTACACCTAAATCAACGTAAATTCACAACTTCGACATCCAAATCGTAACCTTTCTTTGGATCGCACATTGATAAATAAAAATATCAATTATGTTAAATTCACAACATTAACATCAAATTTGTAACCTCTTTTACATTGAATTCGCAATATGAAATTTTAATGTAACTTAGTTATAAATCAAAATCGTTAAGTCGGACTAGTTACCTAAAAATCACCATCGAGTCAAAGTTTAAATTTATAATTTTATTTAAGTGAAAATTTTAATAAATGGGCTTTTTAAAGTTTAAAATATAATTATAGGCCTGTTTTAAAAAACATACAAAAACAGACTTTTTAAAGTTTAGTTTTCACTCAATAGGCCAAGTTTCCCAAAATACCCCTGAAACTTTACAATTCACAGATGCCGTGAATTATGCTCACAGTCTGTGAATTACGCTCACAGCTGTGAATGGCCTATGGAGTGAAAATCAAAGTTTAGTTTTGCAAACTTTTCAAAAGTGGTCTATAATTGTATAGTAAACTTTTGATGGCCTACAAATCCAATGAACTCTTAATTTAATATAAAAACTTCGAAGTTATGACATATGATTCATATTTTGTATATCATGGAGTCGTAATAATATAGTTAAACGTTTGATCAATATAAATTTGTGACTTCAACATCCAATTCATTACCTTTCTATGTTGGAAACGTATATTGATAAATAAATATTTCAATCACGTTACCTTTGTAACCTTAACATAAAATTTGTAACACTGTTTACACAAGATTCACAACATGAAATTTTAATATAACTTATTTTAAAATAAAAGCCGCTAAGTCGGACAAATTACCTGAAAATCACAATCGAATCAAAGTTTAAATTTATAATTTTAAACGCAAAAACTCTATGCTATTAGTATTGACTCGTATCGTGTATATCATTAAGTCGTAATAGTATAGTACACCTAAATCAATGTAAATTCACAACTTTAACATCCAATTTGTTTCCTTTCTACGTTGGAATCGCAACTTGATAAAAAAATATATGAATCAAGTTACAGTTGTAACCTTAACATCAAATTTGTAAACTTAATATCAAATTTGTAACCTTAACATCAAATTCGTAACCTCTTTGCATCACATTCGTAACATTTTTACATAGGATTTTCAACTTGGAATTTTAATCTAACTTAGTTTAAAATCAAAATCACTAAGTCGGATTAGTTACTTTAAAATCACAATTGAGTTAAAGTTTAAATGTATTTTATATAAAAACTCTAATGCTATGAGTATTACATCCTATCTTGTAAATCATGGAGTCATAATGGTATAGTTACACCTAAATCAATGTAAATTTACAATTTCAACATCCAATTTGTAACATTTCTATGTTGAAATCACATCTTATAAAAGTTCAGTACATACCATATAAAAATTCGGGATCGGTTCGGTATTTCGGTACATTCCAAACCGTGCACACCCCTAGTAAGAGGGGAGGAGGATGAATAAACATACTTTAGTTATTAAAAACCAAAGCAAGCCAAAAGAACATGATTTTCAAATGGCCTTTTATAGGCAAGAGTTACAACCATGACTAATATATGAATATAAATATGGGTGGTTTACGACAGACTGACAAATGAAAATGAATGTGGGTGGTTTACAATAAATATTTAATAACGATTGGTTTGAAATATATTCTCTCATGTTCCTGTAACGCGTGCCATAAATTCCTTCATCCTTCTTATATATAGGATGGAGAGGATATGTAATACTTTTCATCATTCTAATGATTGGAAAACTAAAGTTTTAGCTAGAGCAGTGCCAGTGAGAGAATAGTCATCTTACAAAATGATTCAAAAATATATGTCAATTCTTTTTTTTTTTCTTGTCTATATTTGTGACTTCATCTACAAGCAACCACGATGAATATTCAATATGCACTCGAACATACATTTCTTAATGTGGTTCACATTTGCTTAACGTAAGCTATCTATTTTAGGGACCACACAAACTAATATGGGTCGGTATTCGGTATGATCAAATTGGGAAGTTCGGTATTCGGTATTTCGGTACCGTCTCGAAATACCAAATTTAACCTATTATATATAATATAATTGAACATTTTAAATATTTTATACACATCAATCCCAAATAATAATCTACATATAAACACAATCAATAATAAATAAAATTTGATAACTAATCCAAATATAAAACTAATCAACAAGTTAAATTTTTTTTTAATGTGTGCCCATGGACATATCATAAGATACATTTATTGTGCATTGGAAATTTAAAAAAAAAATGCTTAAAAATATGTTAAAATGCAATAAATATATCATATGTTTACATAAAATAATGCACTTTTTCAATTTTCATATACAATAAATGCATCTTATCATGTGCCCATGGGCACATAATAGAAAAACACTTTATTTATTTATAACCATCTCATTCTATTTCTGTGACTGCTTTTATAAATAAAAGTTTAAAGCACCTGCAAAGTAGTCATTATTGTTGTTCTTTTTTAAATAATATTTTGATAAAGTCTATTGTTTATTATCTCATCGAGTTTCATTCATCGAGTTTCATTCTTTAACTTCTATCCATAAATATCTTTACCTAGTGCACCGTGGTTGTGTGATGTCAAAGGCAGGTTTCAATGATATCAGCTTAACCAAGAGTACCACAAAGTTGAAAAATTAATTTTGTAACTAAGATGACCTATAACACCGTATTCTGGTGTAATGTAACCGGAGTGTCCTAGGGACCTGTTGAAACATGCATGGCTTCTTTAAGAAATAGACATGAAATTCCAAAATCCACTACCTTTACACTGAAATTATCATCAAGTAGAATATTATTGTTTTTTACCTCCCGGTGGACAATATTAGAAGAATGAAGATACTCCAGAGCTGAGGCAGTCTTAGTAGCAATATTTTAGTCTAATAGTCCAAGGAGTACTGTAGAAATGCAAGTTCATCGTGTAGATGATCCTCAGTTGTGTCATTAGAAATGTATTAATACGAGGAATAGTTCATGATCATGGCGAGCCCTACGCCCATACAAAATTACGAGATGCCGATGGCGCGAGTTAAATTTTTCACTTCGTTTTGGAACTGCTGGACTCTCCTATAGTTGTGTTCGTATAGGAATTTCACTGCAATAGCCCATCCATCTGAAGCTCGTCTAGTTAATGCATATACAACAATGTTATTGTGGAAACAATTTTTATTTTGAAAAATTAAAAAGTGACTTGTACCATAATATCTGTGTAAAGCCTCCATTACCAAATAGTTGGTCAGAACTAAAATAATTAGTTACCTATTCAAATTCAGTATATGGGAATTTGAGAATGCTAAGTAATTGTATATCTCTTTCAAGATTAGCCATGGGAGAGAGCTCATAAGGGACATTCGGAGAGGATTAGACATGTTTCTTTTTGTATAAGTAAAAACAATAGAATGTAGAGATAGCCAACCCTTCTAAACATACTGAAATACCTATTTAATATTTAATTCATTTACAATCATAAATAACCTTGAACAAAGGTAAGGATTCTACAGAACCAGTAGCAAACAAATTGGGGAAAAACAAGTAGCACATTTAAAACAATGTTAGAAAATAAGCAACACATTAAGAAATTTCAAATTATAGATGGCATCCAATGGCATTGATGATTACCTATGATCACATTCACTTTCACATTTGGTTTTTCTTTTGCTTCACTCTTTTATTTTATTTTTTTCTTCTATCACTATCGCGTATGGTTTTTTCCTTCCTGGATAAGCTACCGTTTCAAGACCATGACCAAGGCAAAAGCATATGAATTGTTGCTCTGTAACTGTAGGAATAAAGAAACATGTTCATCAACTGGATTTATAACCAGACCAATGTTTGTCATCAAGATAATACTGTACTTCGAACTGTTTCCTTTTTATTTATAACAGTTATTACATCTAGGAGACGCCATTCTGTTCAGCTAGCTAAATGGAACTTCAATTTTAATTTGACATGTGTTTGTAAAATTTAGAAGTTTGAACTTGGGTACCTTGAATGCATAAAATCATAAACTTGTTCCCTGTTATGCAAATTAAAATCAGAACTTGTCATTGTTAAATTTCTATTGTAAATCGCCCACATTTACGTTCATATATCAGTTTGTTGTAAACCACCCACATTTATGTTTATATATCACTCATGATTGTAACTATAACCTATAAAATGCCATTAGAAACTCATGTTCTTTTCGCTTGTCTTGATTTTTTTATTAACTAAAATATGTTACTCTTCCTCTCCTATCCTCTTTCTTGTTAATTAACTTATTTGTTATTTATTTATTTATGGATTTTTCTATTATGTGCCCATGGGCATATGATAAGATGCACTCATTGTGTATGCCCATGGACATATGATAGATACATTAACTGTACATTCCAAATTGGAAAAGTACTTACAAATGTGTTAGAATGCCAAAAATATATCATATATTTGTATAAAATAATACACTTTTTCAATTTGCATCTTATCATGTGCCCATGGGCATATAGTAGAAAAATCCTTTATTCATTTATAAAAATATCATTTTGTTTCTGTTACTGCTTTTATAAATAAAAGTTTAAAGCACCTGCAAAGTACCCATAATATTTGTTGTTCTTTTTTAATTAAATTTTTGAAATAAAATTAATAGTTTTAAAAATAAATAAGATATGTGCATTTTAAACTTAATAATAATTATTGGGCAATTTTCAAAAATGTTATTTTCTAACTTTGAAAATTAAAAGTAGACCAATTTTAAAAAGTCAACAAAAATAATCTTTACAAACTTTCACATTCATGAAATGAGCCAAACTTACCCTTTTACCCTTCATTTAAATAAATAATAAACAAAAAATAGAAAAACTAATTTCTCATAGTAAAAAGACCACAACATCCCTCACTTACATATGAAAAGACTCAAATGCCCATTTAAATAAAACCATTTTAAAACATCTCTCCACCTTCTTCTTCTCTCAACCCCCTCTTCTCTCCAAAAAAAAAAAATGAAAAACACAACACAACCCTCATCTCAAACCCATTTCCTCCATTCTCTTCCCTTCCGAAAACTTAGGATGATAAAAGCTTACTCTACAAAAATTGTGTTGATTGTTAGAGGTTTAGGTTTCTAGGATTTCATGGTAGAATAGGTGATTTGGGAAAATTCTTGGTTTAGGGTTAGTAGTTATTCCTCTATTAGGTTGAAATAGGTGGTTAAGGTTTGTTTTTATATAATTGGGTATAAGAATATACATAATTAAAGAGTAGGTAGTGTGTAGATTGAAACCAATGGGGAAAAATAGCAGCAAAAAAAAAATTACATTAAAAAACGCCTTAGAAAACGTCTCAGGCTGAGACGTTTTCTGAGACTACTCAGCAGTAATATAATAAAAATCAAACTAGCAAGCTGTCGAGTAGTCTCAGAAAACGTCTCAGGCTGAGACTTTTTCTGAGACGTTTTTGAGTAGTCTCAGAAAACGTCTCAGGCTGAGACATTTTCTGAGACTACTCAGCAGTAATATAATAAAAATCAAACTAGCAAGCTGTCGAGTAGTCTCAGAAAACGTCTCAGGCTGAGACTTTTTCTGAGACGTTTTTGAGTAGTCTCAGAAAACGTCTCAGCCTGAGACGTTTTCTGAGACTACTCAGCAGTACTATAATAAAAATCAAACTAGCAAGCTGTCGAGTAGTCTCAGAAAACGTCTCAGGCTGAGACTTTTTCTGAGACGTTTTTGAGCAGTAATATAATAAAAATCAAACTAGCAAGTTGTCAAGTAGTCTCAGAAAACGCTCAGGCTGAGACTTTTTCTGAGACGTTTTTGAGTAGTCTCAGAAAACGTCTCAGGCTGAGACGTTTTCTGAGACGTTTTTGAGTAGTCTCAGAAAAAGTCTCACCCTGAGATGTTTTCTGAGACTACTCAACAGCATGTTAGTTTGATTTTTATTGTGTTACTGCTGACTTAATTGTTAGGAAAAAGAGAATTGATCCGAATATATTATATAAAACAATTATGTTCGATGTGAGTAAGAGATTAGGATCATTCACGAATCCATCCGGTGCAATATCGGCACCTTCACGGACAGTTTTTTCACCTTCACTGATCTCGCATCTCCCCCCACACGAGCCTTGATTGACCCCGAAGTTGGAAAATTTTTTTCCTTCCTTAATTTTTTTTAAAAATTCCAATACTCATGATGAAAACAAGTTAGTTTTGAAATGGACAAATTTCAGACCTTCAAGTTGGTGGTGGCGAAGAAGCAATTTTTTAGGAAATTAAATTTTTCATTTCAACCAAATTAATATATTGAATTTAATATTCTTTTTTTTTTTGTTTACAATTCTCATTCCCACAAGAGGAAATAAGTTGATTTCGATTCGGTCAAATTTCGGATTTCCAAGTTAGTGGTGGCATGTAAGCTAAAGTTTTGGGGAAATTATGTCTTGCATTTCAACCAAATTAATACATCGAACCTAAAATTTTTTTGTATATATCAGAATAATAATTATCTCCAGACCAAACACAAAGGGGGCCTTCACGGATCCATCCGATGTTGTTTAGAGACCTTCACGGATAATTATTTCACCTTCACGGATCGTCCTTCTTATACTCGTGTGTTAGGGATAAAAGAATTACTTTAGATGTATTAAATAAAATGGTCATATTCGATGTAAGTAGAAGATTAGGATCCTTCACGGATTTATTTGGTTTTATATATGCACCTTCACGGACAATTTATTCACCTTCACGGATCTTATAGTTTTCCCCTTACGGTTTCAATTGTCCCAAAAATCAAGATTTTTTTTCCTCTATTGCATTTTTCTTGACAAGTCTCATCCTCGGGAAAAATGGGTTGGTTTCAATATGTTCAATTTTTGGACATCTAAGTTGGTAGTGACATGTAAGCTAAAGTTTTGGGGAAATTTGTCTTGCAGTTCAACCAAATTAATACATCGAACCTAAAGTTTTTTCATATATATCAGAATAATAATTATCTCCAAACCAAACACAAAGAGGGCCTTCACGGATCCATCTGGTGCCGTTTGAAGACCTTCACGGATAATTTTTTCACCTGCACGGATTGTCCTTCGTACACTCGTGTGTTAGGGATAAGAGAATTGCTTTAGATATACTATATGAAATGGTCATGTTTGATTTGAGTAGAAGGTTAGGATCCTTCACGGATTTATTGAGTTTTGTATAAGCATCTTCACGGACAACTTATTCACCTTCACGGATCTTATATCTTCTCCCTTACGGTTTCAATTGACCTCAAAATCGAGATTTTTTTCCTCTATTGTATTTTTCTTGACAAATCTCATCCCCCACAAGAAAAATGAGTTGATTTCAAGATGTTCAAATTTTGGACCTCTAAGTTGGTAGTGGCATATAAGCTAAACTTTTGGGGGAAATAAAGTCTTGCATTTCAACCAAATCAATAAATCACACCTAAATTTTTCCATAAATATTGGAACAAAAATTATCCCTAGACCAAACACAAAAAGGATCTTCACAAATCCATTTAACGTCATTTAAGGATCTTCATGGACAAATTTTTCACCTTCATGGATCGCCCTTCTAAAACATGTGCATTTGGGACAAGAGAATTGCTAAAAACGAATTCTATAATATGGTCATGTTTAATGTGTGTAGTAGATTGAGGTTCTTCACGCATCCATATGGTGCCGTATAGGTAGCTTCACATACAATTTCTTCATCTTCATGGATCTTATAGCTTCCCTCATACGGGCCTCGATTGATCCTGGAACTGAGATTTTTTCCTCTCTTGTATTTTTTTTTATAATCCTTATCTACATGAGAAAAACAACTCGATTTTGAGACGATCGAATTTCGGACCTCCAAGCTAATCGTGACATATAAGCTAAATTTTAAGAAAAATTAAGTGTTGCATTTCAACCAAATTAATATATTGAACCTAGATTTTTTCCATAAATATCAAAACAATAACTAACCTCAGACCAAATATAAAAATAGCTTTCATGGATCCGTTTGGTATCATTTAAGGAACTTCATAGACAATTTTTTACCTTCACGGAGCCCCCTTCAAACACTCGTGCATTAGGAATAAGAGGATTACTTCGAAGTATTATATGAAACGGTGATATTTGATGTGAGTAGAAGGTGTGATGAGGATATGTATGAATGAGCAATTTTAGATATGTGAAGGTGTGAATATGTGAGGATGTATTTTTTATTTGTGAAGGTATAATGAGAATCTGTGAAGAGGCAATATAAGTGCGTGGAGGTGTTAGGGATATTTGTGAAGGTGTAAAGAGCCAATATGAGTGTGTGAAAGATTTTACGGATATTTGTGAAGGTATGATGAGGTTTTGTTAATGAACAATTTTAGATGCCGTTTGTTCTTTCACTGAGATCTAATTTGTAAGTTTTAAATATTAAGTCTTTTTAAATTAGATAAGTACTTTTTTATATTTTATTAATATACTATAATATATTTTTATTACTTTTTTACCCATTAATAAATGATTATTTCTATTAACTAGAATATTTTTAAAAATATATATTTAATTAAAAAATTTGATGGAATGGTGGTGGTCGCCGGAGCTCCGGCAATGGTCGCCGGAATTCTGGCAGCGGTCACCGGAGCTCCGACAGTGGTCGTCGAAATTCCGGCAAGGGTCGTTGGAGCTCCGGCAGCGGCTGCCGGAGGTCACCGGAGCTCCGGCAGCGGTCGGCGGTCACAATATTGATTTTGTGAAGAGGTAACCTGGATATGTGAAGGTATAAAAGATGTTTGTGAAGATGTGAAAATGTAATATGGGTGTGTGAAGATGTTAGGGATGTTGTGAAGGTGTGATGAGGATATGTGAAGAAATATTGGGTATGTGAAGGTATGAATGTATTAGAAATGTATTTGTGAAGGTGTGATGAGAATTTGTGAAGGGGCAATTTTAGATATGTGAAAGTGTGAATATGTGAGGTTGTATTTTTTATTTGTGAAGGTGTGAAGATGTGTTTGTTGTTTTATATAAGGGCAAATAGGACTTTTCATCTAAATATTTATTTTATTCCATTAAAAAAAATATGAAGGTAATTGTGGTATATAATGAGGGGCATTTTAGGTTTTTTGGTTTAGTTTTGGATGACAAACTTTGAATGGCTTAAAAATGGAGCATAAGCTTTTTTGGATTAATTTTGAATTTTTAAACTTTAATTGGTACACTAGGTGCAATTTTCCCATAATTATTTAAATTTAAAAATTATTGCAATTATAATATAGTTACAATCATACTTGTAAGTATAAAAAAAATTAAATAAATAATTGATAAATAATAATAAAATCAATTTTATTCCATAAAAATTTAAAAATAAATTACTAAATTTAGAAAGATATGGTTTTATTAAATAGTAAAAAATTTTGAAAAAAATTGAGTTAGGGGCGTAAGCAGGAATGAATTTGTTGTAACTGTGTAAAATTTTGAGTTTCTGAATCTAGTATTGTAATTCAAAATAAGAATTTGTTAGGATTGCCTTAATCACGGGGATTTCTTTTTATGAAAGATTTCCTATATTGAGTTTTGAGTGTTTTTCCTAATGGTTTGTTTCTTATTTGAGAAGGATTTAGTTTTCTTGTTTTGACTTGATTTCTAGTTTGGTTTAAATTTTATTTCCTTATTGAGTTAGATACTCCCATATGAGTTAGGTTTGATGTTAGCTATAAATATGGGATGTACTCTAGAGTTCTAAGTATGACAGATAATATTGGTTGAGAGCATAGAGGGTTTGTGAGTTAGGTTATATGTTCATCAATTGGTTTGATTGATTGAATACAATTGTTTGGTAGATTATTGAGAGAGAGTTGTCTGATTATTTGTAATATTGTTTCGAAATAGAAAGTTGTTGGCTATCGTTGATTAAGCAATTTGCTAACCATGATATATCGTTTGTGCGTTTTGTCTATTTTTTATCTTGATCATCGAATTGGTTACCGAAAATCCTAACAGGATTATTGAGAAGGGTGACCTGAGAATCTATTCTAGGACGATTATCCCAAATATCACCACGAGTAATCGTCATGGACGCTGCAGCGCTATTGACGGCCAACACTCTAAATTTCTAGCATTTGCTTTGTAGAATGTGAACTTTATTTACCCATTTAGTAGGGAGTATTGCAAAATCCTGCTGTACAGTGGTTTGTTCCCTCCTAAAGAGGATAACTAATGTTGAGCAATTGTGAACCACATTTCAAAATATATGTTCGAGTACCAATTGAATATTCATCATGGTTGCTTGTAGATGAATTCTCGAAAATAGACAAGAACAATAAAAAAATAATAATAAGAAGAATTTGACGTGTATGTTGGAATCATTTTGTAAGATAACTATTCTCTCATTGGTACCACTCTAGCTACAACATCATTCTGCAATCATTAGCAACACGTATATTGGCACCATTCTAGCTACAACTTCAATTCTCCAATCACTAGCCAGATGAAATGTATGGCATGTCCTCTCTCGTGTATATATAGGAAAGTTGAAGGAATATATGGTACGTGTTATAGGAATATGATTGTAACTCTCAAATGTCTATTGTAAATCACACACATTTATGTTCCTATAATTGTAACTCTTGTCTATAAAAGGCCATTTTAAACTCATGCCTTTTTTGCTAGCTTTGGTTTTCTAATAATTAATCCTCTTCTCCCCTCTTACTCTTTGTGGTTAATTAACTTTATTATTTATTTATGATTTTTTCAACTGTTTGAATTATTGTTAACATGTTAAATTGATTGAAATAGTGAACTAAGTACCGATCTTGATTACTGGACTGTTAAATACTGTAATTTAACCGAATGATTGCCCTAGGACAGCTTCAGGTGGAATCTATGGCATGCCTAGGAATAGAGGATCCTCATACTGTTTATATTGGCTTGAAGTGCCACTACTGATACTGAACTGCTTGGCTTCGGCCTTACTGAATTACTGATACTGGGCTTCGGCCAACACTGCTACTGTACTGTACTGTATATTCCGTTTTCCAATGATAAGCTACTTGGGCAATATTCTTAAAATATACTAAGACAAACTGTGATGAATTCGAATTGTTGGTTGTTGTGTTTTGGCAAACTGGATTGTTAAAGGCTGGATTAACGTTGTTTGTTTGTATGAATTGGAATTAATGAACTGGTCACAAATTGGATGTTGTCAGGATGGGTTCTAACGACTTATACGTACTTATAGGATAACTGGATTAATATGGCTTAATATAAAATTCTGAACTAAACTGTAGAGGAACATAGTAACGAAAAATTAGCTTCCGGGGCGCTGCCCCAGAATCCCCGCCATGTTCGCGCGGCTTGTATTTCGTTAACCGGTTAGTATTCCTTGTTCTGGTTAGCCATTGTAAATAATTATACGAATTGGAATTTATAAGTTAATTAAGGGGTTGCGTCCAAGTTTAAGAAAGATAATCAATAACTAGTTGTTTGATAGGATGATTGGTGTGTTGACTGATATACCGGACTCTAGGGAGTCTGTAGAGTCTTGCATTGTGTGCTCCCATGATTAATGTCAAGTCTAGGTCACTCTGTATGTGTATGTTGGAACGTGAGCGCTAACTTAGACTAATTCATAGTCTAACGTTTCCTTTATCTCTTCCTATTCTATAATCTGGGAATAAAATCCCAAGTTCAGTGCAGGTACTCCGATTGATTAGGCGCTGTCTCATATATGGATCACGACATACATCATCAGAATTCCATTTTATTAATGTTATGTTATTTTCGTACATTGATTCATGGATTGTATTTGGGACTTTTATCTTTGGAGTTGTATTGGATATTGTTGGACATTAGTATTGTTATGTTTCTTGGGACTGTTGGACTTTTGGAGTATATGACTGATTTTGGGATTTTGAATTATTTGACTGTTATGTTTTTTGCACTTGTTATGTGGCGTCAGATTCCTAACCATGATTCTACCAGGGTGGGGGTTTGTTGTTACAATCCCTAACCTAGACTCTTGCTCGCCCTCAAGTAAGAAAGTGACACAAAAAATAAATAAATAAAATTAACTCTCTACCAGGATTTCCATAAATTAAAAAAAATAAATAAATAAAGACAAAAAAAAAAAGCAAAACATCACTTTCGTAGATGATCACAATGGCCTTTAACATATGCCACAAGCCTTTAAACCTTTAGGTGGCCCTAGTGAAAAAGTTAGAGTCTCCTAAGGGTTTACCAAGCATGGCACCCACACACATATCGTGCAAGAAATCGATCAGATCAGAAGAGTTAATATCCACCATAATCATAACAATGGAATGATACTTACCAAAATTAAGTGGAAAAAAAATAAAATAAGCAAATATGACATAATTATTGATTCATATTTGCTTAAGGACTTCCTTTTAATGGCCTACCATATATGTTCTCAAGGTAACTTGAATCATGTGTAGTCTGGAGATGGAAATGATTCTATTAAAATCCATTTGTCATTTGACTATGTCTAGATGTGTTGTTTTCGAATTTTTAAGTCGAAAAAAGTTAAAGTAATATAACTTTTTATTATCGCACTAGCTAATAATTCAAATAAAAGTTCTCATTTAAAATATCTTTTTTTTACTTATGATAATAAATAATTATATTTTAAAAATCTTGTTGAAAATGCTGAAAGTTACTCAAAGATATTTATCTATTGTCGAGATGATGATTATAAAGAATTTCAATAAAAGATTTGTAAGCAAAATTAAATTTTTTATATGACTATTTTGATGCTTAATTTAATATCAGAGTTGTAAATGAATTTATAATCAGAGAGGATACAAAATGAGTCTATTAACTAGAATAGCACTTATTTTAATTGAAAATTGAAATTACAATATACGTAAATGAGTTCAATAATTTACAGATCTCAATAATCCCAATCAACATCAGTAATCAAAATTTCATAAATTTCAAGTGGAGGTTCATTAGTCCACTCCATAATCTGGTCGTAATTAATTCCAAGTACTGCTATCGCATTTGCTCCATTATTCCCAAACATATCCACTTAATGTACTTTAACAAATTGAAAGCTTCAAATCATTCTAAAACATTCTTGAAAAAAATTGATAATAGAAGATGATTCTGAATCTGATACTTATTCAATTAAGAATCCAATAATAGTGGACTTTTGTTCTTCGATTTCAAAGTTGCATAATGACCATTGAAAGACCATGCTTCAAGTCCATCAACTCGGCTCCTATAAGGCTTACACAATTTGGTATTGGAACTATGTCTGCTGCTTTGAATTTTGCATTTTGATCTCTTGAAAGGAATCCACTAGCAGCCTTATTAGGACCTAAATGTCCCGCAAAGTTGATCCGCCATGAATCGTCTAACGTTGGTGTCCATGGTACTATAGGGAGATGAATTGAACCCAAGTGGTTGGCTATCCATAATGATATTCTAATTATGTAAGAATTAAAGAGTAATTTTGAGTGAAAAGATGGATAAAGTGAAACTGAGTGAACCGAGTAGTACTAACAGGGAAGATGGATCACTCAGAATAAACTCAAATGGTTTTGAATATGAAAACACGTATTTGTATTTAAAAATAAAAGTGTAAGCCATTTGATTCGGTATAATAAGTTAAATAAATACTTTTAGCATTATTTATTTATAATAAGTCATGATATTTATTACACAGGATAAAATTGATATAACTAGATTAAATACTTCTAGAATTAATGTAAAGCTGCAACTTTTTTTTTTTTATGATTAATTAATAAGATAAAAAAATAATGCTAGATTATCATGACTAAATTTTAACATATTAGTGATTTTTTTTTTTAAAGTTGGTCTTTGAGAGCTCTATCGCTACAAACGATAATTCGTCTTCTTCCTCTTTTAAACTCCTTCAACAAGATAGATTTGGTATAGTGTTGGTGGAATAAACAAGTACAAAACATAAACTAAACAAATAAAAAGTGGAAATTCAGAACACTGTCAAATACGTCATTTTTTATTTCAAATTTTCTTGTTTACAGCAACATCAAATGCCTGTACATATAGGTTTATTAGCTTCAACAACTAAACCATAAATATCGGTTTATCAAAAACCGTTTATTAGCATAATCTTTTACTATCATAAAGAGGAATTTGACCATAATAATCTACTAACAGAATCAAATAAGACTTTATATCATTCTTCAACACTCCTCCTTGATTCAAAGTTACACACACCTAACAAAGCTCTAAAATAGCAGAATTTTTCTTTTGGTAAAGTCTTCATTAGAACATCTGCTAACTGTTCTTCTGTGCTGCAATATTCCAAGATGATTTCTCCTTTTGCCACCAGATCACGAATAAAATGAAAATGAATTTCAATATGTTTTGTTCTGCTATGAGATGTTGGATTCTTTGCCATGGAGATGGTTGCTTTGTTACCACAGAATATATTTGTCGCACACTTTTGTTCATGTTGAAGATCTACTAACATTCTTCTCATCCAAACTGCTTGACAAGCAGCTAATGTTGCTGCGATATATTCTGCTTCTGAGGTTGACAGTGTTGTTATATCTTGTTTCTTTGAACTCCAAGAAATCACCCCTGAACCAAGAGTAAAAACACTTGCAGATACACTCTGTCTATCATCCATTGAACTTGCCCAGTCACTATTTGTGTACCCATACAACTTAAGATCAGAGACCTTAGAATACCAAATACCATACTCCTGAGTTCCAGGAATATAACGCAAGACTCTTTTTGCTGCACAATAATGAATTTTTGAAGGTCGCTGCATATACCTTGAAATAACTCCAACATGAAATGCAATATCAGGTCTAGAGTGAGTCAAATTTATCAAACCTCCAACCAAGCTTCTGAACCTTTTAGCATATGCCATATCTTCACCATCTTCTTGTTGCAACTTTTCATTAATGTTCAGCATGTGAAACTTATGAAGCAAGTCTCTGGCATATTTTCTTTGTGAGAGGAAAATACCATCTGCAGCTAGATAAATTTCAAGATCAAGAAAATACCGCAATATTCCCATATCTGACATCTCAAATTCCCTCATCATTTGAGATTTAAATTCATCAACAAGAGAAGGGGAAGAGCTAGTGTAAATAATATCATCAACATAAAGACAAACAATGATGAAATCATTTTACCTCCCTTTTTCACGTACAACGTTGGCTCATTGTCACTTCTCATGTACCCATTTCTGTTAAAATGTCCATCAATCCTGCTATACCGAGCTCGTGGAGCTTGTTTCAGACCATACAATGCATTCTTCAATTTATACACTTTTTTCTCGTCGCCTTTCTTTATGAAACCTTCAGGCTGAGTAACATATACCTCCTCATGTAAGTCTCCATTAAGAAATGTCGACTTCACATCAAATTGATAAACTAACCACTCAACTGAGCAACTAATGCCAAAACAAGCCGTACCGTTTCAAACCGTGCCACCGGAGAAAAAGTTTCTTCATAATCAAGACCATATTTCTGGACATAACCTTTTTGCCACCAGACGAACTTTGTGCTTTTGTATGCTTCCATCTGCAGCAAACTTAGTCTTGAATATCCACTTTAGCCCAATTGCATTTTTGTTCTCTGGTAAGTCCACCAGCTCCCACGTTCCATTTTTTTCAATTGAATTTATTTCCTCCCTCATTGCTTTCAGCCAGAGTTCATTTGTGACTGCCTCTTCATAGTACACTGGATCTGAGATAGCAAGAGCAAATTGACAGGTATAAATGTCATTAGTGTACTTAGTATTTGGCATTTTGGTTCTTGTAGATCTTCTAAAATGAGGTAAC
Source organism: Cardiospermum halicacabum (assembly GCA_031304145.1). NCBI lineage: Eukaryota > Viridiplantae > Streptophyta > Magnoliopsida > Sapindales > Sapindaceae > Cardiospermum > Cardiospermum halicacabum. The sequence goes on from CM062393.1 coordinate 10,004,547, forward strand.
TCTTTTGAAGAGTCTTCAAGATCTGATGATGAGGAAATGGTAGATGATGTAGAAGCTGATGAATTTTCCATTTCCAATGGTGAGCCGACAGGCAAATTTGCTGGAATATGTTCTTCTCTACCATCAAGAGGAACTTCAGTAGGATGACTGATCTCTTGTTGCACTTGTTTTTCATTTCAATTCCAACTACTATACTCATCAAATATCACATCCCGTCTGATTAAAATCTTGCCACTAAGAGGGTTATAGACTCTATATGCTTTAGATTGAGTACAATAACCAACAAAAATGCACTTTTCAGATTTTTCATCAAGCTTTCGTCGATCACGAGAATTTATCAAAGCATAAGAAATGTAACCAAAAATTCGCAAGTGACTTGCATTTGGTCGCCCCTTGCACCAAGCTTCATATGGAGTCTTGTTCATGACAGCCTTCGTTGGCGAAAGGTTTAACAGATAAACTGATGTTCCCACTGCTTCCTCCCAGAATTGATTTGAAAGCCCCTGTGCTTGTAACATGCTTCTCGTCATTTCCACAACAGTTCGATTCTTCCGCTCAGCAACGCCATTTTGCTCTGGCGTGTATGGAGTTGTTAACTCTTTTTAAATGCCATTAAGCTCACAAAATTGATTGAATTCTTTGGAAACAAATTCTCCACCCCTATCCGTGCGAAGAACATTAATAAGATATCCACTTTGTTTTTCCACCACAGCTTTAAACTGTTGAAATTTCGCAAAAGCTTCTGACTTGTTTTCCAAAAAATACACCCAACTCATACGACTATAATCATCGGTGAGCAAGAAGAAATAACGAGTCCCTCCTAAAGATTTGGTTTGCATAGGGCCACATAGATCAGCGTGGATCAATTCCAAACAGACAGAGGCTCTCCATGCTCTTCCAATAGGAAAAGACTTTCTAGTTTGTTTTCCATAAATGCACCCCTCACATAAATCAATAGAGCAAACTTTAGGTAGTCCAAGAACCATACCTTTATCACTCAGCAATTGCAAACCCTTGATATTCAGATGTCTATACCGTAAATGCCATAACTTCGAGTTATTCTTTACATTTGCAGCGAGAACAAAACTCTCCAAGAGAGAGACATTTATTGGAAACATCTTGTTTGGAGTGATGCTGATATTTAATATTTTTCTTGATTTCTTATTTTTAATGATGCAACAATCATCATTAAATAAAACAGAGTATCCACCAGCCATTAGTTGTCCAACACTCAACAAATTATAGCTTAAATCAGGTACAAATTGAACATTGTGCAGAAGTTTCATCTTACCATTACTGGTAATTCTCACCGTGCCTCTTCCTTCCACCTTCAGACTTTTCTCATTCCCAAGCTGCACATTTGTCTTTTGTGTTTCGTCAAGCTCTTGGAATAAAGATCTGGTTCCTGTCATGTGGTTAGAACAACCACTATCCACAAACCAAAGATTAATTGACTTATGCCCTGTAATAACATAACCCATAAAGATTCTATCGTCCTCCTCTGTAGTATAAGTTGCAGAATTTATTTTTTCATCTTTATACCAACAATCATCTTGTACGTGCCCAAATTTATTACAAATAGAACACCTTTCTGGTGTAAAGTTTGTAAAATTAGTCTGATTTTTGTACCAACATTCTGCTGGCATATGCTCATATCTTTTGCAATGATAGCATTAGAGGGGAGCTTTTGAATTCCCTTGCTCATTAAATCGTCTATGTCCGTTGCTTCTACCTCTGCCTCTATTGTAACCTCGACCACGACCATGAAATCCTTCTCTTCCTTGACCTCGATTTGAATAATCATTTATTTCCTTTACTTGAAAAGTTTTTTTCTCATTCTTTTCAATTAATCGATTTATGCGAGATTCATGTGCTTATAGTGACCCCATCAATTCATCAACTGAAAGTTGGGACAAATCTTTTGCTTCTTCGATGGCCGCCACCACATGATCGTACTTTGGTGTGAGGCTGATAAGTCTAGAATTTACCTATGTTTTAGCAAACTTTATGAGCTTGAATGTAATGAAATTGAGTTTAAATGATGAGATATTGAATACATTTCTATTAATTCTAGGCTATTATTGTTGAGACAGGGACTTGGATGAAAAGTTGTGGAAAAGAAGTTAAAACATGCAAATTCAGAAGAAAGAATGACCAAATCATAGTTTCATCCAAAGTCAGCAAACGGGCGAAATGATTTTGCTAAGAAATGAATTCGCCTGAAGACATCTCCATGATTTGGAGTAGAGGGCGATGCAGTAGGCGATATAAAGAAGATTTCGCCTCGAAGATTAAAACATGCAAGGCGAATCAGAAACTCCTTGCCTTCGTATGTCGCCATCCTGGCAGAAAATTTAGGCGATGAAGGTTGAACTTTGTCTGCCTTGAGGCAATAGCTGAGGCGGTAAAGGAGAAATGTCGCCAAGTCAAAGGATAATAACAGGCGACATTTGATGAGACATCGCCTAGAAGTTTTTAACTAGAAGAGTGTTTTGGCGAAGAATATCAACTTGCCTGAGCATCAGGCGATATATTATGGCAATATTGAGAACATTTCACCTAGGGAGATTGTTAGCTTGGCGATCAGGACAAGCAAGATTTGAAGAAGTCGTTTAGTTCAGGCGAAGGAACTGGTGACATAAATGAAGAAAAAATGTTACTTCGCCAATTCGTGTTTGTTTGTTGATTTTATTTCAAAAGCGCCACTGAGCCAAACTCTGTAAATAGGAGCTAAGATGAAGCAGAACGTGTGGAGTTTTTGAGAGTAGAAAGTTTAGACGATTGATTTTACTTTTGACATTCTGTTATACTTTGAGAGAAATTCTAGATTCTTCTATACGCTTTATTCAACATCTTCAGAGAAGTTTCTTGAAGAAGTTTTGTACTCTGTTTCTGTTAATCATAGAGATTAGCTTGAAGATTGTGAAGCAACAACTGTGACAGAGTCTAGCTTCAATCTTCCTTGATAAGATTTAGATCTTAAGCATGTCGATGATGATTTTGTACTTGATTGGATATACTGAAGTAGATGCGCTAGCTGAAAGCTCTGTTGATTTGTTGAATTTTGATGTTGATTATCACTTCAATAACAATGTTTCTTGTTCAATTATAGCCAGATCTACTTGATTTCATGAGCTAATTGAATTACAAGAACGAGAGTTACGTAATATTGTTAATCTGAGATTTGATTTAGACCAGAGATGGCTATTAGGTTTCAGATCTGAGAACAGAGGATCGTAGTGCTAGAGATAGACTACATATCTATTTTTCTACAGATTGTGCTTATCAATTGTATAGGTTGTAGTATAGAGATATATGCAACTATATAATTGAGATCTGTTAAATTGAATTGAGAGATCTTTTAACAGATCACTGATGATGATCTAGATGGTAAATCTGTGATTTAAGGTGAAACTTGCATGAGAAGTCAATTGATAACAGATTTAGCAACTCGACTTATTCATTGTCAGGATCAAATGCAGAATAGAGTGCTGACTTGAGTTAAATTGAATGAATGTCACTAGTATCTTTTACTTCACATCAATTCTATGATTCTTATGATTCAATTTGTATATAGGAATTCTTTTTAGCAATTTAGTTTAAATCTTAGTCTCAATCATGCTTCTTAGTTTACAATCCCTGTGAAGACGATATCTAAAATACTACATTAGACATTGATAGGATTTCTTTCTGACTGTTGTGAACATTAGTGTCTGTAGAAAATTACACCATCAGAGGCTTCGTAAGACTTTTGCAACAATGGTTTCATCAAATATTTGTTCACCATACGAACGCATTTGGCTTGCAATTGACATCCCCCTTGCCAGAAAAGCTGCCACTAATTCGTCATTTTTCATAAATAGAGCTTCAAAGTCACGTCGTAGTGATTGCAATTTTACGACCATAACTCGTGCGCTACCTTGAAATTCATTCTGCAGAATGGTCCAGGCTTCCTTTACTGTAGACGCCGCTGCAATCCGTGAAAAGATCATCTTATGGACTGCATGTTGAAGAATAAATAGCGCTTTCGCATCTTTTTTCTTAGTCTCTTTTAACATCTTCTGTGCTTCTTCCATGACTTTCCGTGTTGCCTCATCAACTTCTTTTTCACCATCGTCTTCTAATATATCAACATACCCATACTCCACCAAATCTCAAAGATCTTGCGATTTTAGCAATGTTTTTGACTTTGATGCTCCACCACTCATACTTCTCACCATTGAAGATTGGTAGAAGGGGTTGTGTAGAAGAAAATCCAGCAGCAGAAGAAAACCCTAGTGCTGCCATACTCTCTTATATCACTCGTGTAATTCCCAAAATACCCAAAACTAAGTTTATCAGACATGTTTCCCAAAGTGCCTAACCAGGCTCTGATACCAAATTTGTTGGTGGAATAAACAAGTACAAAACATAAACTAAACAGATAAACCGTGGAAATTCAGAACACTGTCAAATACCTCACTTTTTATTTCAAATTTTCTTTTTTACAACAACATCAAATGCTTGTATAATAGGCTTATTAACTTCAACAACTAAACCATAAATATCAGTTTATCAAAAACCGTTTATTAGCATAATCTTTGACTATCATAAATTGAGGAATTTGACCATAATAATCTACTAACGGAATCAGATAAGACTTTGCATCATTCTTCAACATAAAGAACATTAAAAAAAATTATAATAATATGGCTCTAATACCATGCAAGTATACACGGTCTTCAAGTAAAAAAGTAATGAGTAGAGTATTGTATCCTCGAAGATTGTAACCTAACTGTTGAATAGTGAAATTTATTATAGATCAACTACATTCAGACAAGCAATTATGAGGTTTAATAATGAATAAATAATAAAATAAAAAATTAATATAAAAGGATAAAAGCAATGATTAAAGATTTTAGAACCCAATTCACCATCCCATTCCCTCAAATTATGATTATCAATGTCTTTCAATGTTATTTCAATCCTCAAGATATTTAATATACCTATGATTTCTTCCCAAAACTCACAAGACTACCAATTTAGCCTAATTCCATATTCATATGCAAACAGAATAAATTGATGCATTAAGTATAATATATCACAGAAAATATGCATGTCATTCCCTATTCCGCAACAATTCCATACACATTCAATTGTCTTGATCTAACTTAATAAATCCCCCCGAGCATTTATCAAGTCAATATATCATGTAATTGGTGATCAGGTAAGCATAGACAATTGAAGAAATAATATTAAACTCCTCCATTACATTATAATTCGGTGTACATGGATGGCTAGGTTTCTTTTAGTACTAGAGAAAATAATTAAACTCTCCTAAAATAAGAATAAAGTAAAAATAAAAGAGAAAGAGAATGTCCCTTTGATATGCTAAAAATATCATTCTATAGCGATAAGTGTTTTGGGCTTAGAAAATTTATGAGAAATCTTGAAAGAGAATTAAGGGAATATGAGAGAATACGGAAATTTAGAATTTTCTAAATCTTTTCAGCAACTGCAGTAAACAACTACAACAATAGTGCTCAATAGCCCCTTGCTACATTCCCCAACTACAGTGTCACCATAGTGTCGAATAGTTCTAGCTACAGTGTTGTGCGTCTTCTTTTATCCATAAGTTTCTCTACCAACATCTGATTGATAGCGCCTATGGATTTGTCCTAGACTCCTCTATCCAAATTTGATCCCGAAACCGAACAATTTAAGCATTTTTTATACAGATTTGTCATGTCCTCCAAATGCTCTCAAAGTTCTAAAATCAATCTAAATAGGCACTAAACACATCAAATGGCTCACAAAGAGTTAGGTTTTGAATCGTAAATAACATGCATAAATTCATATTATCAAAATACCCCCAACCTAGACTTTTGCTCGTTCTCTAGTAAGAAAACGAATCTAAAAAATAAATAAAACTTACTCTCTACCATGATTTCTATAAATTTTTTATTAAAAAAAGGACCAAAAAAAAACATCAGCTTTGTAGATGATTACAATGAAATTTAGCATATACCACAAGCCTTTAAACCCGCTAGGTAGCCCTAGTGGTGTAGTTATAGTCTCCTAAGTATGACATTCCGGAACATATCGTGCAAAAAAATCAATCAAAAAAATCAATCAGTTCAACAGATTTAACGTCCACCATAATCATATATGTTTGGTCCAATTTGGTCTCCTTTAATTCGGTTTCGGTTTTTATGCCCATCCATATCTACTACATTCATTTTATAGAGATATTGTCCCATAAGTACCAACATTCACTCTCATAGAGCATCACTGGTTGAACAACTGTCCCATAAAATTCACCTTTTATCTTAAGTAGTATTTTCTTGTCACAGAGGACCCTAATACCCCCTTCCACTTCATCTAACCTAACTTGGATTCTGTGTACCATATCATTGTCCAATCACCCATCATTCTAGAATACAAAATCAAGATACTTATTTTTTTTCTAGGATTCGAAACCCCATTTAACTTCACCACTTGCTCTACCTCCTTCCTCAAACTGAGGTGATAGTGCATATATTCCGTTTTGCTTGCGCTTAACTTAAAACTCTTATGTTCAAGAGTTTTTCTCCCCCTTTTTTAACTTACGATTAATTCTCGCACTAGTGTCATCAATAAGTACAATGTCATTTACAAATAACATGCACCAACGTACATCATCTTGTAAGCTCCCTTTCAACTCATCCATGACTGGAGTAAACAAATATGAACTCATGTTGAACCTTGATATAATTCATTGATAATGGGAAAAGCCTTAGTGTCCATATCTGCTATTTTAATAGTAGTGGATGCATCCTCATAGATGTCCTTGATGATGTTAATATACTTGACATGAACTCATTTTCTCTCTAAAATCCACCATAAGACTTCTCCTGGTACTTGATCATATGCCTTCTCCAGTTCAATGAACACCATGTGCAGATCTTTCTTCTTCTCTTGATACAATTTAATTAATATTCTTAGAAAAGAAATGACTCCGTTGTAGATCTCCCTAGCATGAAGCCAAATCGGTTTTTTTTTTCACATTCTAGTAGTCATCCTCAATCTATGCTCTATCAATCTTTTCTATAATTTCATTGTATGACTCATGAGTTTAATTTCTCGATAGTTCGTACAACTTTGGATGTCTCCTCTATTCTTATACATCAGTATCAGAGTAATCTTTCTCCATGCATTAGGCATCCTATGTCCTTTCCATATAGCATGTAAGAGTTTTGTTAACCAGACAACTCCCGACTCTCTAAAACTTTTCCAAACCTCTATAGAAATACCATCAGAACCACATGTCTTACCAACCTTCATATGTTTCATGGTTTCCTCAACTTCACTTTGCCTAATACGCCATTACCAACTGAGATTAAATAAAATAAAATATTATTTATAATATATATTTATTTTAAACTATGATATTTTAATCATATTTACGTAAATCCTCAAATATAAATGGTTGTAAAAATTTTTAACTAAAAATTATTTATAAAAATTCAATGTGTATAATTATTTTTATGAAAAGACAGGTCATCATCATATAAGAGATAAATTGAAAAGGCATGCGTTTTCTATCTGTTCAAAATTGTTATATAAAAATTCTAATGTTTAAGGATGTGAATATATATATATATATTTATTTATTTATTTATTGAATAGGCAGTTTCAATGTTCAAGGATGTGAATTAATTTTTCGTTTAAACTTTTTCTAGGTCTTTTATTGACGTCTTGTTGTGATATAAGAAGTTGGTGAATTCCACCCTTACACACAATCTTCATGTCCATGCATGTTATACAGACGTCTTCATGCATGTATATTGATGTTTCTTTATCTGGTTGTACATTTTGTTCATTCATTTATAACATTTCTTTCACTATTATCATTCTATAATATTTAAGAAGAATACCAAGAAGATCCAAACAAGATTACCAGGTTACTTCTGATCCCAATTTATTTTTCAGTTAATATTGAATTGTTTTCTTCTCTTCTACCTCGACTCTATTTTTATTTTTACAACATGTTATCAGCACAAGTATGCTCTCTGGTTGCCACTTAGATGGATCTTCAGGATCAGAAAGTGTTTGGTAATTGTGATTCTGGTTACGAAAAATAGTAAGATCTGAAAATTGGGAAATTACGATTATTCACCTGAAGTTGAATAATTGAATTCAGGAAATCTAGAAATTTAAAGAAAGTGTTCTTGTTTTGCAGAAGATTAATCGATACAAATTTGAGCCATTGTTGGTTTCTGGAGCAAATTATATGAGATGGTTGAGTGATTGTGGGATAAGGTTGAAATCCAAAAATCTGTACGGGACTTTGGATAAGAATAATTAAACAACTGAGCAGCAGAAGAATAAAGCTTTGATTATAATCTGAACCCATCTGAATGATGATTTACAAAATTAGTATATGACTATCATTGATCCTGCAGATCTGTGGCAAGCATTGATTTCTAGATACAATCGCCAAAATGAGATCATCCTGCCTGAAGCACGAGATGAATGAGCCAATTTGAGATTCCAAGATTTCAAAAGTGTGAGTGAATACAACTTAGCCATGTATTTGATTGTGAACAAGCTGAAAATGTGTGGGAAACAAAATTTGACAATGAAATGTTAAATAAGACATTTGCCACGTTCCATCATTCCCAAACAATTTTACAATAGCAATATTGGGAAATGAAATTCCAAAAATATGATGATTTGATTAGACATTTGGATATTGCTGAAAAACACAACCAGTTGTTGTTGAAAAATAGTGAAAGACGCCTTGTAGGCACCCAAGCATTCCTAGAAGTGAATGCACATTATAATGAAAATCCAAGCCGTGGTCGTGGTCGTGGCCGTGGTCGTGACCGTAATTCTGAGCGTTTGAATGATTATGGAAATGGATGTAGTAATGGTCGAGGTGGTCGAGGATCTGGAAATGGTCAGGGACATGGTCGTAATAGGGATTATGGACATCCATAGCATAATCCAAATACTCCCCGAAGTGGAATAATAATAATGCCGGTTCTAGCAAAGGCAAAGAAGTTCTGGAACCACTAAAGTTTAATCGTGGTCCCTATTATAGATGTGGTTCCCCCACTTGTTATTCGAGGACTTGTCGTGCTCCCAAACATGTAGTTGAAGCTTATCAGAAGCTTAGGCGTGAACAAGAAAAGGAAAAGAATAATGAAGCGAATATGGCTGATGTTTTTGGCGATGGTGATTCTGGTCCTATCGACATATCAAATCTAGAAACTGCTGATTTCTTTGAAGATTCTGATGGGAAGATAGATCACCTGATTGGTGATGGAAATGTTAACTATAAATGAAATGTATTTTCTTCGTTTAGAATGTAAACAGAATGGAATGTAATTTTATTTTTGATTGTAAATATTTGTAAATAGTTATGAATATTATATTTCCATTCAATTAATATCATGTTTCATTTTATTAAAGGTTATGGGTTCAAATCAAGAATTTTTTATACCTGGAGATATATGTTTAGCCGATAGCGCTACAACCCATACGATTTTGAGAGATACAAAATATTTTCTGGAATTGATTCAAATTTAATTTAAAGTAAATACCATATCAGGTCCAGTAGATCTGATCGAAGGCTCCGGAAGAGCTTCAATTGTGTTACCCAATAAGACTGAATTGGAAATCGAAAATGCATTATACTCTCATAAATCTAGAAGAAATTTGCTCAGTTTCAAAGATATAAGAATGAATGGATATCATATTGAAACATTTGATGAAAAGGGTGTTGAATATTTGTGTATTATTTCGAACAAATCAGGCCAGAAGCTTGTGATTGAAAGGTGGCCTATTTCATCATCTGGATTATATTATACAACCATCAGGCATATTGAAACACATGCTATTGAGAACCAGAAGTTCTCTGATCCTAAAATATTCCAACTTTGGCATGATCAATTTGGGCATTCGGGATCCACAATGATGCAAAGAATAATAGCGAATTCAGAAGGGCATCCATTGAGAAATTATAAAAATCCTTCTAAGTGAGAGGGACCTGTGTATCCCATGTTCCCAAGGGAAATTGATAGCAAAACCATCATTTACGAAAGTAGGTTTTGAATCTCCATCATTTTTACAGAGAATTCAAGGAGATATATGCGGACCCATTCATCCACCTAGTAGACCATTGCACTACTTAATGGTTTTGATAGACGCATCCACAAGATGGTCCCATGTATGCTTGTTATCTACTCGTAATGTTGCTTTTGCTAAACTGTTAGCACAGATTACTTGATTACGAGCTCATTTTCCATATTACCCTATTAAGAGTATAAGACTTGATAATGCTGGGGAATTTACATCGAAAGTATTTGATGAATACTGTCAAGTATCTGGGATTGATGTTGAACATCCAGTGCTGCATGTTCATACCCAAAATGGATTAGCTGAATCATTAATTAAGCGCCTTCAGATAATTGCGCGAACTATATTAATGCGCTCAAAATTACAAGACTGTTTAGGGACATGCTATATTGCATGCTGCCGCATTGATTCGTATTCGCCCAACAGCTTATAACCAATATTCCTCATTACAGTTAGTATTTGGGCATCCTCGTAACGTCTCTCATTTGAGAACATTTGGGTGTGCTGTGTATGTACCCATTACTCCGACTCAGAGAAAAAATGGGACCCCAAAGACATTTAGGAATGTATGTAGGTTTTGATTCTCCATCAATTATCAGATATTTAGAACCATTGACATGGGATTTGTTTACAGCTAGATTCGCTGACTATCAATTTGATGAAAGTAATTTTCTGTCACTTGGAAAAAAAAAAAGATTTCTCCTGAAAAGAAACTTGAATTAGCATGAAAAGTTCCCACATTAGCACATATGGATCCACGTACTCTACAATATGAACTAGAAGTTCAAAGGATCCTACATTTACAAATGATAGCTAATCGAATGCCAGATGCATTTAATGATACTTCGAAAATAACCAAGTCTTATATATGAGCTGCTAATGTACCAGTAAGGTTAAATGTTCCAAAAGGACAATCTCAAAAGACAATAGCAAATGAAATTTCTATCCCTCGCCAAAAGCGTGGTAGACCGCCTGGTTCAAAAGATATAGTTCCAAGAAAAAGAAAGAAAAATGATCTGGATCCTAAAACCACATCCAATGAAATTCCAGAAGTTATTGAGATCTCTGAAAATAATCTCCCTAAAGGAAGAATGATAAAGAAATATCATAATCAAAAAATGAAGAAATTTCTGTAAATTTCAATCAGGAATTATGGAATAGAAATGAAATGAAAATTGATGATCTATTTTCCTACACTGTGGCAGTAGATATTTTATATGATGATCATGAGCCACGTAGTATGGAAGAATGCAGAAATAGACATGATTGGAAAAAATGGGAAGAAGCAATTCAGGCAGAGTTGAACTCTCTGAATAAACGAAAAGTTTTTGGACCCATAATGAAAACACCAGAAGATGTTCAACCAGTTGGTTACAAATGGGTATTCGTTCGAAAACAAAATGAAAGAAATAAAATTGTGAGATACAAAGCACGTTTGGTTACTCAAGGTTTCTCCAAAAGACCTGAAATTGATTATGATGAAACTTATGCCCCGTAATGGATACTATTACGTTCTGATTTCTGATCAGTCTTGCCATTTCTGAGAAACTAGAAATGTGTCTTATGGATGTAGTCACTGCATATCTATATGGATCACTTGATTCTGATATTTACATGAAACTCCCAGAAGGATTGAAACTACTTGAATCATATCGATTGGGATCTCGAAACTTATATTCCATAAAGTTACAAAAATCGCTGTATGGATTGAAACAATCTGGAAGAATGTGGTATAAACGCCTTAGTGAGTATTAAATAAAATAAGGATACCAAAATAACACTATATGTTCATGTATCTTCATTAAGAGATCAGGGTCTGGTTTTGCCATTATAGCAGTTTATGTGGATGATATGAATATTATTGGGACTCCTGAAGAGATCAAACAAACTGCTGAATATTTGAAAAATGAGTTTGAGATGAAAGATTTAGGAAAAATGAAATATTGTCTTGGTCTGGAAATTGAATATAAATCAAATGGTATATTGATTTATCTATCAGCATACATTGAAAAGCTTCTGAAAAGATTTAATATGGATAATGTCCATCCATTAAGTACACCCATGGTTGTAAGAACACTTGATCCCAAAAAGGATCCATTCCGACCAAAAGATGATGACGAACAATTACTTGGTCCTGAAGTATCATATCTAAATGCAATAGGTGCACTGTTATATTTGGCACAATGTACGAGGCAAGATATCTCGTTTGCTATAAATTTATTAGAGAGATATAGTTCTGCACCAACCCATCGTCATAGGAATGGAATCAAACATATTTTGCGTTACCTGAAGGGTACGAAATATTTGGGATTATTTTATACAAATTCTGATAAATTTCTGGGTTTGACTAGTTATGTCGATGCTAGATATCTTTCGGATCCGCATAAAGGATATTCTCAAACTTACTATGTTTTCACGTATAATGGTACTGCGATCTCCTGGAGATCTACAAAACAAACTTTAGTAGCCACATCCTCGAATAATGCTGAAATTTTGGCATTACAAGACACCAATCGAGAGTGTATTTGGTTGAGATCAATGGCCCAACATATCCAGAATTCATGTGGTATCTCTGAAACTACAAATGGGTCAACTATCATTTTTTAAGATAATGTTGCATGCATCGCCCAAGTTCGGAGAGGTTACATCAAAGGAGATCGAACTAAACATATTTCCCCAAAATTATTCTACACCCACGAGCTTCAGAATACTGGTCAAATCGATGTGAAGCAAATTCGGTCTTCCAATAATCTCGCCGATCTATTAACGAAATCATTATCAACATCAACGTTCGAGAAATTCGTTTACGAGATCGGAATGCGAAAGCTCTCCAGATTAGAAAATTAGGTTTATGGGTGTTGTAAACAGGGAAGAATTTTGTAAAATTGAATTCACCAACCGTACTCTTTTTCCTTCGTCCAGTTTTTTTTTCCCCGTTGGGTTTTTCTGGTAAGGTTTTAACGAGTCAGTCAAATATCTGAAATAGTGAAATCCAAGGGGGAGTGTTGTGATATAAGAATTTGGTGGAGTCCACCCTTACACATAGTCTTCATGCATGTATACTGATGTTTCTTTATTAACACATGGCACGTGAAGTTATATATATATATATATACCTATACCTGAGATCAATAACACAGATATGGTTTTGTTGCTTTTCTTTGTCTGGTTGTACATTTTGTTCATTCACTTATAACATTTCTCTTACTATTATCATTATATAATATTTAAGAAGAATACCAAAAAGATCCAAGCAAGATTACCAGGTTACTTTTTGATCCCAATTCAAGTTGCTTTCTGATTCTAATTTATTTTTCAGTTAATATTGAACTGTTTTCTTCTCTTCTACCACGATTCTATTTTTTTTTATTTTTTTTACAACACATCTTGCTTAATTATGGGTTGGGTAGTTAGATTTTTAGTTCTCAAAATTTTTTATCAACTGATTTGAGAAATTTTAATATTTTTTTTATGAGTGTATTATTAGTGAATAATTTTTTATTTATGGATTTTCAAATAACTACTACAAATTATTTTCTACATAAAGTTGATATAAAATATAAATTTCTCTGATTAGTCAATATTAAAATAATATCTTAGCATTAAGAATTATATTAGCATGTCAAATAGCTACAATGATTAGCTATTAAATTAATTTCTTAATTAATTATTAAATTAGCAGTTAATTTTTAAATTAGCAGTTATTTATAAATTAACTGTAATTAAAATTTATTATAAATATAAATAAAATAAACAATAATGTAATTAATTTAAAATAAAATTTTAATAAATAAATTATTATTAATTAAATTGACAGCTATTTCTAATAATTTTTTGAAACACTAATTAAAATAACAAATGCTATCACCTACGACTAATTGTTATTATAAATACTAATTTAAAAACTTTACCAACTTTACCATCTACTTTGGATTAGTGTACTTTTTTTTTTTCTATTTCTTTTTACCTTTGCAATCTACTTTAACAAGGGTTGATGATTACTACACACAAATAATGTTTCTGCAAACCACTGTGTTAATACACTTTTCAAAATTTTATAACACAGATATTCCCAAAAACTCAAGAAAGAAAATTGAAAATTTACTCTAATGATCTATTTGGCTAAAACCCACACAGCAGACTAGACTACAATGATAAAATCATCAAACACCTTAATATGGGCCGGGCCTTGTAAACTAACAAACAGGAAGATCAACAGGAGGAGGAAGCAGTGTCTGAGATGGACCCGGCCCATTTTGGACAACAAATGCCATAGCAAGACCCCATGTTGTATGCTCTTCAAGATGACAATGCACAAACCAAACCCCCGGATTATCAGCTCTCAATCTGATCGCCGCCCATCCTCCACTCGGCACCGCCACCGTGTTCCTCTCCGGAGGATCCACTAGATTATACTCCTCCAAATGCTTCCCCTCGTCAAAATTCCCAAACCCACTCCCCACTATAAAGAAATTATGTCCGTGGACATGTATCGGATGATTCTCCACATTAAGAAAACTCGTGTCCTGTAACACTATCTCCAATTCCGTCCCGTACGGCAAAACCAACAACTTCGTCCCGAATTCCGTGTTCATGTTTTCCGTTAACGGATCCACCCCCGTGTAATTAAACGGACGCAGAGGCTTTTCAGGGAATTCGGATGACAAAATTGTCGACGTTTGTAGTTTTTGATAGTGTCCTTGTAGTAAAGAAGTCTCGGGACGGATAAACGATATGTTGTTCATAGACGCGTAGAATTTCTTTCCGTTGTAGCCCTCACATGTCTCGGTTTCAGGACAGTCCTGAAGATTTAAGCTTATTGCTACCAGGATTCGTTTATCGATTGTTTTAGGGACGTTGCAGGGGAATTTGGTTGTCGCTAGGCTTCTTATGCTGTTTGAAAATTGTGTGGCGAATGGCGTGTCTTCCATTGGAGGGAGATTGTGAATTTTGAGGGTTTGTAAAGGGGGGAATTTACCGGATCCGAGTTTCTTGTAGCGCAAGAAACCTAGTGTTGTGGAGTTGTTGAAGGGGAAAACAGAGGTGAGGTATGGCTTGGCGGCTAAAGGGAACATTCCGGTGGAATCGGGGATTTGGTCGGCGGTTAGTAAGACGGTGGTGGTCTGGCCTGGAGCAATCATGATTGCGGTTGTGTTGAATGGTTTGGTGTAGACAGCGTCGACTTCTATGACCGTTAGAGTGTGATTTGATATAGCGAAGAAGAGTTCGTCGTTTAGAGCAGCGTTGATTATTCTTAGCATGTAGGTTTTTCCGAATTCTACTGTTTGGATGAATGTATCTGCACATTTCACAACCAAAAGTGAATTTTACGAGATCTCTTTCTGTTTTCGAAATATGCATTTAGGTAGGTACCTTTGATGGAGCAAGGATAGAGAGGACCAGGAAGAGCGTTGATGGTGTAAGCGTCAGAGGAATTTGGTCCTGCACCTGACAACATTTGTTTTTCAACAGCATCAATATCGGAATTCCACCACTCACCAAATATGATGGGGACTTCAGCTTTGATGGGAGGTGATGAGAAAGGATGAGGGAAGCGCGGGTAGATGATGAAGGCGCCATATACTGAAGCTCTTTGCCAAGTATAATGAGCATGCCAAAACAGTGTTCCTCTTTGATCCACCACTCTGAATTTGTAAGTGTAGCTTTGTCCTCCTTTTATTGGACATTGTGTTATGTATGCTGGACCATCTGCCCATCCTGTTCTCATTTGTCTGATTCCATGCCTGAATGTAAGTTGGATTTCAATTAATATTTATCAAACTGACTTCTTAAGAAGTAAATTTAACATATTACATCTATTTAAAAAAAAAAAAAAAAAAAAAATCCAACTATTAGTGAAACATACAGTCAATTTTGAAACATTTAAGTGTAATTTTAAGCGATTATTTTATAAAAATGGTATGGTTTCATTTCAGAATAGATATTAAAAAATTTTAAATTTTTTTATAAAAATATATATATAAAAAGTTATTTAATTATTTCTTTTTATTTTTTTAATTTACGTTTTATCGAAAATAATTTTTAAAAATCATGAATATTTTTGTAATGATTCATCTAATAATAATAATTTGAAAAAAAAATTAAAATATTAAATGAGTGATAATGTGAAAAATAATAAAAATAAATAAATTGTCTATAGATCATTAACCTTTTTAAAGTTAATGATTTTTATTTTCTATTATAAAATGAATTATAAATTTATTATTTTTATTTGAAATAAAATTTGTAAAAATTTCAAAACTAAATACAAATTATGAAATTAATGAGGTGGGTAAAGGATAATATTATAAAACTTTTATTTAAATTTTTGAATTTTTATTTTATACATGCATATATAATCAATAATATTCACGTTTTTATTAAGTTAAGTAATTTTAATATTAAATATTGATATTTTAAAAAAATAAAAATTTAATATTAATTATATATAATACATTAAATATTATCTATATGAAATAATTTACTTTGAAAGTAAAGTATATACTATATGGGTTTTTTACAGTATCTACTCAGGTAAGCAAAATAATATTAATATATACTTGTGCCAACTTCCACATGCCAATAAGTGGAACAGTCAACCTAAAGTTATCGGACGGAGTCAGATTCTGACATGTTGGTTACAACTTACAATTGGCTTGGTTGGTGATGATGATTACGACTATGATTATGATAACAAATTCTGAGATCTATTTGAAGTTGATGAGATTTGAAGAGAGGGTAGGGGACTCACTCACCAATGGATAGTAGTGTTAGAGTGAAGTATACGATTGTTGACCTTAACTTCCACGAAGTCACCTTCCTTAACAGCTATGGTTGGACCTGGATATTGTCCGTTTACAGTCATTAATGGCTTTGTATGGCACAATCTACTCACCTTTTTCCACTCTACCTGAATACCACAACAACATATCATATAACCATATGTATAAAAAAGACAGTATATGTATATGTATCATTCTTACGTTGAATTCAAATCTTCGTGTAGTAGCAGAAGAAGAAAGAGGAGACAACAATGTTGTGAGTAGAATTATTGCAGACTTGTAATAAACTTGCTTCCACGAAAACGCCATGAATCTGACTCAGTATAAGAATAAGGAAGAAGGGTATATGTATATATATATATAGAGGCTAGGTGTCATGCACATAATGTAGTGTTAATAATCATGTAAAGTCAAGTAAAGTTCGCCCCCACGTTCTATTTCGGAAATATTTGTTTTCCGTCACTTTTTTAATATTATTTTTTAAAAAATTGAGTTTCAATTCAAAAATACCTTTCGGTTTTAAAATCTATTAATTAAAATAAAATAAAATAAAATAAAATAAAATAAAATAAACTTTGATTTTAATTTCAAAAGTGACTGATGCGAAGCGGTTTTACTCTGAATCTAACATATTAGAGATCTGTTACAGATCTTTGTATATACAATCGAACGAAATGAAAAAATTTAAAAAATAATAATAAATTAATAAATCTTAATTTGTTTAGTTTGCATTTGATTCTACAATTTATGTACAGTAAAAAAACTATAGAATGATAATCAAAGTGACATGATAGGGTGGAAGAGAGCTCATGACTTGCAAGTGAGCTTCATGGCAAGAGACTTCTGTGACTAGATGTAGATGTGATTGGTGGCAAGTGTGCATAAAGTAGACATGGATAAGTAGTAGAGTCAACGACGGAAGAAGTAGCATCAGAGGAGAAAGAGGAAAAAAATATAATTTTGGAATAAAAATTTCAAAAGGTCGAGTACATAATTATACACTTATTATAAAAAATTTATAAAAATAAATTTTTAAAAATTTGAATTTCGCCACACAAGTCATTCATAGACTGATCATTTACAGACTGTATTGTTTACTGTATTTATGAAAAGTACACTTTTAGAGATATTTTGGAAAATTAAATTTCTAAAAATTTATTTATATAATTTTTTTAAAACAGACCTATTATTATACTTTGAAATTTAAAAGATCCACTTAAAAGAATTATCACTCGGAAGAATTATCTTTATAAATTTTTTATGAGTTCTTTTTTAGATTTTTTTATTTTCTACTGCCAAGGATTAAGGAAGAATTTCTTTATAAGAATGATTTTCCTATTTTGAATTTGGATCCATTTTTTAATTATTTGATATTTTATTTGGGAAAATTTTGGTTTTGCTATTTTATTTAATTGTATTTCTTAGTTGGAAATGCAACACTCTAGGAAAGTATATGTTAGGTCATCACTATAAATAAAGATGCTTCCTGAAGAAGAAAGTATCCCACCCCTCTGAGTTCATGATTATCCTATTTGGGTCTCGTCCCAATGAGATGATAATTATTGGATTAAGGTTATACCTAGTGGGACAGCGATAATTGAGATCAAGATCTTGTCGTAAGGAAATTTCGAGTATTGAGGTTGGGGTCTCGCCATAAGGAGATTTTAAATATTGAGGTTGAGTTCTCGTCATGAGGAAATTTCAAGTATTGAGGTTGAGTCACGCCATAAGGAAATTTTAAGTATTGGAGATGGGGTCTCGCCATGAGGAAATTTTGAGTATTGAGGTTGGAGTCTCACTATGAGGAAATTTCGAATATTAAGGTTGAGTATTTTGGCTGGGGGGTTTTGCTATTAAGAAGATTTCAAGTATTGGGTTAGGGTCTCACCATTGAGGAGATTCCGAGTACTGGGTTGAGATCTTGCAATAAAGAAATTTTCAAGTATTGGGGTTGGGGTCTCTACATAAAGAATATTTCGAGTATTGGGGTTGGGGTCTCACCATTAAAGATATTTCATATTAGAGTCGGGCTCTCACCATTACTGAGATTTCGGATTGAGGTCAGTATATTACTATTAAGAAGATTTCATATTAGAGTTGTCTAACCTGTTTGAATTATTCGCTTAAAAGAGATTGACAGGCTATCTGATTTAAAATATATCTAACAATTAAAAAAGAGTGCGGTCCTGTTTGAAGAGAGAAAGCTTTTAAAATGATTTTGTAATTTTTTTTTATAGTATTATTATCGTTTCATGGATTAGGTAATTTTTCAAATATTTTAACTATGTTTGTTTCTGTATTATTATCTTCGTTGAATAGAACTTAAAATTTAATAAGAAAGGGAATATTACGGAATTTCTAATAGTTTTCTCGAAGGCAGGTAAAGAAAGAAAATGGATGAAATAATGAAGAATATTAGACCCGCCGTAAAGAAAAAGAATGTGAGAGGCAGAGAATAAGGAGACGGTGAACAAGGTGAATGAAGCAATTACGGTGGTAGAGGTGGATGAGAATAATGAAATTGAGTAAACCAATTTAAACAATTAAAAAAAATAAAAGTTTTATAAATTACAAACGTTAAATTATTTTTAAAATTAAAAAAAAAATATTTTTATAATAAATTTTAAAACTATAAATATTTTTAAAAAAATAATTTATAAAAGTGGGGTTTTATGAAATTTCACTTATATTTTTTTCTTCTTCATAATTTATTATTATTTTATTTGACTAATTGAGTGTCAAAGTCTGATTAAAATAGTTATATAAGATTGCTCCTCTGTTCTTTTCTTTTTGACATTGAGCGACTAGAGAATAATTGCAGCAAAGTAGGTGTGAGTGAGAGTTCTATTATTGTTAATCATACTTCAAAATCACACTATGACAATGGCAATATTAAGATCACCATTTTTTTTAAACATAAATAATCTTCCACTCATTTGTGTAAATATACTCCATTTAATTTCTTTTTTTTTAAAAAAATATTATTTTAATTTGTTATAAGACAGTCCATTTTTTCTTAGAGTTATAAATTGAATTTATTTTTAAAAGCAAAAGTAAATTAATAATATTTAAAATATATATAATAAAATGATAAAATCTTTCCTTTAAAACTTTGTTTTTAGTATCTTATTTGAAAATAAGGTTTTGTTGAATGTTACAAGTATCTAATATTAGAATTTTTAGTTAAAAACCTGTCTAAAACTGGATTACTTAACTTCAATCAAATTATTGAGATGAAAGTATATAAAACAGTGTGATGCTGGAGTAGGTAGAGAAGGTCAAATCTGACAACTGATCTTGAAGATGCTTCATGTCATTTGGGAAGTACAAAAACCTACCATCACTCTCATCACCCATGCAAAACAAGAATTGTGCTTGGGTTGGGTGGTATTTGATGAATATAAAAGTGTATGCATGATTATGATGTATTAAAATAAAATGTAAAAGGAAAGGAATTATAAGTGGGTAGGTATGTGGTGTTGTATGGGTGGGGGCAAGTTGATTGTAAAGGCAGTGTTAGTTGGTGATGAAGACAAAGATGATAGAATCAGGATCTATATCTTTATATTATATGGTTACTAAAACATGCAAACTACAATTTCGTTTATGTTTCTTTTATTTGATTTTTCTGGCTGGCTAATGTATGACAGTGATCATCACTTCTACTGACCTCTCCTTTTTCTAGATTAAATAATTTTTAAGTATTTGAATGTGATGATCCTATGTGATTCCTTTAGGGCAGTGAAGAAGATGAGGCAATTATTTAAAGGCCAACTCATTTTCACACTGGCTTCTAAAATAGGTTCAAGCACTTGGATTTTATACCCAAACAGGATTCGCATGAGAATAAAACGTACGTTGACTTCGAATCATCACCACTTCTCCTCCCATTAATAAATTTAATGTCCATAGTATTTCTTGCTACCAAATCTTTGATGAAATTGAATTATGTATCAATCAGCTTGATTCGACTGTGCAGTGCTGGATTCTTAGTTATGTAGATAGCTGACTTGTCGTAAATAATAATAGTTTATCCCTTTGGGTCGGGTTGAAGTTTACCTAAACTTCCTGACAAGCTGCAAATGTGACAACTATATATTTTGTTTCCGTGCTTGATAGGGGCTATTAGGAGTTGCTTTTTGAAATTCTGTGCAGTAGCTCTTGATCTTAAAGTAAATAAGTGCGCTAAAATACTCCTGTCATCGTCAAGACAACTTGCAAAATACGAGTCTGAATATCTCTACAGTCTTCTATCATAAGGTACATTAGAATCACCGGAGTACTAAATCACATAAGTTGTTATATCATCAATGTATTGAAGAATCATTTTTGCTGCTCCAAAGTATTCTTATAATAATTTCTCCAAAAATCTGGAAATGATACTCACAGAATATGAAGTATCCCGGCGATTTTGAGGCAAGTAGATTAATCCACCAATAAGACATTCGATAGTGGTGAACTTTATTGTCTGTTTTCCATATTTACTAAAAAGTTTGTGAGCTTAATTTAGTGGAGTGTGAATTGGAGTACAATACAACATATGGAACTTCTTGAGCATCTCTTTAGCATATAGCTCCTACAATATAAATATACAATGATTGAGCATGAAATGCACATTATTTATGTACTATTTTATTAAATATTTTTTTACTTTATTGAATATTTATTATTATTTACCATATTTTTTTATTTTTGGACAGTTTGGAGGCAAATGCACGTATTTGAAGAATCTTGAGTGTTGAAGGCAAAAATTGCTATATGGATTGATGTATTTAATTTTTGAATTAGAATTATTAGTGCATGATCTTTAGGAGATTTTTAAGGATTGTTTTTATTTTCATTTAATCAGATTACTCTGAGAACGTGAAGTTGTTTAGTCAATTTTGATTTTACATTCCATATCTTTATCTATTTGTATGTTAATTACAAATCATGATGTTCATTATGTCCATGGGGTGCTGAACTAGCCTAACCAATTAAGCGATACATTTTGTTGTGAGATCTTTTTTTCACTACTTTATCTTTTTAACATTTGTGTAGCCTCTACACCCATAGTTAAGGTCACGCTCTATACTCATAGTTAAGATCATGTTAGTTTTATTTAGTTAATTAATTAAGCACATGATTAGTTAATTAAGTAGGCTAATGCACTCATGTTGAATAATTCGTAATTAATTTGACCTAGGTAGTGTTGAGGTTTCATAATTATAATTCAAGAACTGTCATACTAATTCATTGATTGTGATCACGGGTCTTTTCTAGTTCATAATGCAATTTACATTAAATTAGTGAGTGATTCAAAGAGTCCTACTTGGTTAGTCTAAACTTAAGAAGACACGTTATCAAAAACTATAATAGTAGTTATTAAATGGATGTAGATATATTAAGGGTCAGTGATCAACACATTAATTAAATAATTGGTTAGCTGAGTATCTTAATATAATTGGTCGCTAATCTTTTACATTTTTAGTTTTCAATTTAATTTCATCCTTAAACTCCTATTTTACTTAATGTGGTTAATATACAATTTGGAATTGGTAACCGTTCTCTATGAGATCGGCCCTATTTACTGCAGCTTATTTGTTATCTATAGGATAAATTTTATATTGACGTACTCGGCACTCGTCATACAATTTTTTCGTTGCTCTACTTCTAGTTTGAGAAAATAGTGTAGATATCCCAAATAAGTCATCTCGGATTCCCTCATCATCCAGTGTTTGAAATTCTTCATGATAACTTTTGGTGCTACTGCATAAATCATATCATGAATATATAAACAAATCATCATGAAGTCTCCATGATCATCCCTCTTTGTATATAAAGTTAGCTCTTTTTCAATTCTTGCAAATCCATGCTTTAGAAAATGTTGATCAATGCGGTTGTACCAAAATCTTGGTGCTTATTTCAACTCATAAATGGCTTTCTTTAGCTTATATACTTGAGTTTCTTTTTGATGATTTTGAATTCTTAGAGTTGATCAACGTAGACTTTCTCTTTGAGGTCTTCATTAAGAAATGCATAATTCACATCAAACTGGTATACAGGCCATTTTGTTGTGCACCTAAAGTTAAGAAAATACGAACAGTTTCAAATCTAGTTATTGGAGAGAATCTTTCTTCAAAGTCACCACCGGCTCACTTTGAATATCCCTTGACAACTAGGTGCTATTTATACCTCTGAATATCACCATTTGCGCTAAGCTTTATTTTAAAAAAAATCTATTTTGATTCTAATTGATTTCTTCTTTCTAGGTAGATTGCAAAGTGTCTAGATCTCTCTTTTTTTTTGCTGTAATTTCTTCTTTCATAGCTAGCTGCAATTTTCTCTTCTCTATTTTCATCTTTAAATGTAAGAGGATCTGCTAAATTCAATGCAAAACCACAAGTTTCATGTAACTCTGCTAAGGATCAATACTTTATGAGCACATTTGATGTAGACCATTCTTCCGAAGAAGAATTGTTATATGGCTCTGTTTGTGCACTAGGAATTGGCGTTGATAGAGGTGTTACTGATGAAATTTTTGCTACTAGTTGACTTGATTCTACAATTTAATCAAGAATGATAACTTTGCCATTGGTTTTCAAAACACCCATCTACCATTTCTAACTTAGGCAATCATCATTCAACATCACATTTGATAAGAATTATTTTACTCTCGTTCAATCAGCAGTGGGAAAGCTGGCTTTTCCCAAAATCAAACAACCTATATATATTCAATAAAAATAAGTTTTTCCTATTTTTTATCTAACTTTCTTTTATGTTAAGGAGTAATCAATGCATAACATATAAAGCCAAAGAAACAAAGATGATTTATCAAAGGTTTGAATCCTCTCCAAACTTCAAATGGAGTTTGGTTTTGAATAGTTATTTTGGGCGATAGATTAAGGAGATACATAGTAGTAACTACTACTTAAGCTTCAGCCCATAATGTATTCGGTAGATTTTTTTCTTTCAGCATAATTCTAGTCATTTCGATGACCATATGGTCTTCCATTTTGCTACACTCTTTTGTTCTGGTGTATATGAAGTAATCAGCTCCCTATGTATGCCATATTTTTCACAAAAAGATTTGAATTCATTTTAAATGAATTCACATCCTCTATAGGTATGAAGGACATTGATATACAAACCACTTTGTTTCTCCATCAATACTTTGAATTGTTTGAAATTTTCAAATTTGGTCCTTGCTATCAAGAAAATAAACACATGATATTCTACTATAATCATCAATGAGTAAGAAAAAAATACTTACTTCCTCCAAAAGATGTTGTTTGCAAAGGTCCGCATAAATCTGGGTGGATTAACATAAGACATGAGGTAGCTCTTCAAGCGCTATCAACCAAAAATGGTCTATTTATTTGCTTCCCATACACACATCCTTCGCATATCTTGATAAAATTGATCTTTGGTAATCTAGAAACCATCTATTTGTCTCTAAGTAGCCTCAATCCTTTAAGATGTAGGTGACTATAATGAAGGTGCCACAATGTTGATTCATCATCTTCTTTCACTGTGAGAACAAAGTTTCTCATTCGAGATATGTCTAAAGAAAACATTAATTATGAGTCATCATTATTTTTGTCATAATGTTCACAGTCTTCTTTTCTTTAATATAATATTATCTAGCATCAACAAAACTAATCATCCACAAGATATTAGTTGTCCAACACTAATAAGATTGAATCCTAGTGTTGGTAAATATTTAACATTATGTAGATATTTAAATTTGTTTGGAATTAATTCTAATCTTATTGTACCTTTGTCTTCCATATCAGTATTACCATTCCCTAATTGCACCGTATGCTTGGTTGTTTAATCAAGATTAGAGAATAATGGTTTTAATCCTATCATGTGGTTTGAACAACCACTATCAATAAACCAAATGTGATTATAATATTCTCCTCGATGTGTGATTTGGGCCATGAATAATTTTTCTTCTTATTCTATAGATACTTCATCATCTACTTCTTCCTTACTGAATTTCACTTGTTCCTTTTTTTTCTAGCAAATAGCTCGCATGTGACCATAATTTCCACAATTATAGCATTAGATATTGCTCATATATGGTCATTACTCTTCATTGTGACCTCTGCATTATCTAGGTGATCGTCCTCTACCACGTGCATGACCTCAAAAACTTCCCCTACGTATCTTCTTTTACTAACATTATTATCCTAGACCTCTAAAGCTTTTTCTTAAACTTTCTCAACATTTCAGTTAATTCTAGTTTCATGAGCTTGTAAAGAACTTATAAGTTCATCAAAAGTAAAAGTAGACAAATCCTTGGATTCCTTTATAGCGGCAGCTACATGATCGAATTTAGGATTTAAACTATGTAATACTTTTACGACAATAGTTTGATTTTCAATATTTGCTCCATAAGTCTAAATCTGACTAACAACAGCTAAAAATTTTACAAGAAACTCCGACACAGATTCTTCAATTTTCATCTACACCGTGTCAAGCAATTTGCATGTAAGACTAAATTTTGACTACCATTACTTTAGAATCCCATTGAAACTCCTTCTGCAGTGTTACTCATGCACTTTTAGATGTAACTATTGTTGCAATCCTTGAAAACACATTATCGTACAATGTTTGTTGAATGATCGCAAGTGTTTGTGCATCCTTCTTCCTTGTCTAATTAATTTTGGTTGCATCTCTTGCCATGAGAATTATTTTTACATCAGGTTCTATATATCCTTTTTCCACATTATCCTATAAATCTTGTCGTGTGAGTAATGTTTTTATTATATTAACAATAACTCATAGTTTTCTCCTTTGAAAATGGGAATGAGATGTTTTGTCGATCCCACTTCTCCAATTACATTACTATTGGTATTCATTAATAATACTTTGTTTTGTACTCACACTACTCATGTGCATCACTCTTACTCTATGATCTAATGAATGCTCTGATACAACAATATTGGATTATAAAGCATACAAAAACATAATTATTATTACAACAGCTAATTTTATTGATGGTAGTAGAACCTTTTAAGTAGGCAAATTTACACAGAATTGAAAAACATAGACTACTTTCCTTGAACATAGGAATAATTTATTGGTAAAGTAATCACATATAAACTAATACCTAAAATCACATTTTTTCCATAAGACTAGGATTTCGCATAAGAATAGGACTCCGGTGACTTCAAATCATCTTCAACGCCCATAGCCCTTCAAAAAGGTCCTAAAGAAGGTTCATGAATCATAATTTTCTAAGAATTTTTGGAATCATAGAAATTTCTAATTACTTATTTTCACTGGAATCTTATTTGAGAAGGATATCATATTTTGGTTTTGAACTTATTTTCTTTTTATTTTATTTTCTTATTTGAGAATGTTTATTTTTCCTAACTATAATTGTTTATTTTTCCTTATTAGAAAGACTATTAGAAAATTAGGATTTATGATCACTATAAATAGAGTTTTTCATCATGAAAAAAAATCAAGTCCTAGAGAGAATTATGCACTATGAGCGTGGGAAACAAATTCTTAATTTAGGATTTTAAAGTACTTTAGGTTGTAATATTTGAGTGTTATGGATATTTTGTGTAATATCTTGTAATTATTTTATCTTAATACTGGTTATTATTCTCTCTTTTTTGTTGATTAGGCATATTGCTGAATCTTGCTAAATCTCTTTGTCTCTTTCTACTTTCCGTTACTTTGTAGTTTTGTTTATACTCTAATTGGTATGGTTCTATTTGTTTTATTTCTAACAAACTAGTATCAGAGTATGAGTTAGGACTGGCCATGAATCAACAATATCAATAAAGTTCAGTCAGAATATTGAGAAAATATTATAAGATAGATTGGAGACTCTATATATCACAAAGAATCTCACTACAAAATTGATCGCCAAGCACCATTTATACACTCTATTAATGGCAGAAGGTACGTCGATCATGTCTCATATTTGATGAATTCTCATATATTGTTATGAATCTAATATGGACATCAAGTATGAAGATGAAGATCAAGCCGTCATGTTACTTCATTCTTTACCTCCTCTTTCAAAAAAATTAGAGAGACGTTGATTTATAGTAATACTACTCTAAAGTTAGAAGATGTCATATCAGTGTTTTATTTGAAGGATTTATTTGATAATTAAATATATAACAATTTAGCAGGTAATTATGGAAAAGTTTTAGTGATTATAGGAAGACCTGATTCTAGAGAATTAAGTATAATAAGCTCTAGATCAAAATCAAAGCCCCAGTATATAAAATCTATCTTGCAATTATTATAAAAAGAAATGACACATCAAAATAAATTGTTAGAATCTTTAGAAAAGAAATAAAGAAAATAACCAGAAGTTAGAGAAATCAGAAGCAAGTTTTATGCATGATAAAAAGAAAACCATAATGTTTAGATAGACAATGACGACAATATTAGGAAGGGTGGATTCTTGTTTTTGCATGCTCGTTTCATATCTTTGTACATAAAGAATGGTTTACTTCTTTTGAAGAATCCAAACGAGGTGTTATGTTAATGGGTAATGACCAACCTTGTAAACTTATTGGTATTGGTCCTGTAAAGATTAGGATGCATACTGGTGTGATTCAAATCTTGGTAGACGTTCAGCATGTTCCTAATATTAAGACAAAATTTATCTAACTATCTGCATGAGATGATATTGGTTGTAGATTTACTAGTGAAGATGGAGTTTTGAAGGTTAGAAAATATTCTCTTGTGGTTATGAAGGTGAAGAAATTTGGTAGGTTTTATTATCTAATATGGTCTACTATTATGGGTTTAACTTTCGTCTCTTCTACATCAAGCAAAACAGATATTATGAAGTTATGGCATATGAGACTTGTATATATGAGTTAGAAATGCATGGTAATACGGAGTACGAGGGGTCTTTTGTGTGATCAAAATGTATACAATTTAGAATTTCGTGAGCATTCAGTTTTTGGCAAACTCAAATGAGTCATCTTCAGTACTTGAATGCACAAAACTAAAGGTACATTGGATCATATTCATTATGATCTTTAGGGACCATCACGTGTTCCATCAAAGGGTGATTATAGTTACATGATGATATTAATTGATGATTTTTCAAAAGTTTGGGTCTATTTCTTGAAGAATAAGCTTGAAAATTTTGAGACCTATAAAGATCAAAAGGCATTAGTTAAAAAGTTGACTGGGAAGAAAGTAAATTGAGGAGTGATAATGGGCTAGATTTCTGTAATGGGAAATTTAATTTATTCTGCAATAAATAAGACATAGTAATACATCTCAAAGTTAGTAGGACTCCCTAACAAAACTTGAACACATGAATAGAATCCTCTTGGAAAAAGTTTATTGTTTGTTGAGAAATTCTAGAATGACACAAGACATATGGGCTGAAGCTCTTACAACAACCTATTATTAAGAGAATCATTCTTCATTTATGTCAATTTAGTATAAGACCCCTAAAGAGGTATGTCTAGTAAAATTACTAATTATTCTGAATAGCGGATATTAAAATGTCCTATTTATGTTCATTCAAACAATGGAAGGAAAGGAATATTTTTTATGTTATCCGAATAGTGTGAGTGGTATAGAGGTTGGCTCACTGATCCAAAAATACTAAAATTCATAATTAGCAGAAAATGCATATCTTTGATAAGGATACCATGCTTTTATATAAAGAAGGAATGTGTCAATATTGACACTAAGGTGGAGAGTTTTGAGAAAAAGAATAAAGAGATGAGGTACTAGGATGGATCCTCCGTCCAAAAATCATGAAAACTCAGATGAAGTATAGATTGAAACCATCATCAGATGAAGGCCCATAAGAAAGACACAAATGCCTTTGAGATTTGATGATTATGTTACCATAGCTTATGTTGCTGCACAAGAAATCGAAGTTTCTAATGACCCAATCACATAGTGAAGTAATCTCAAGTGATGATTTTGGTAAATGGTAAGTAACTATTTAAGAAGATGTGGACTCTTTTCTTAAAAATAAAACTTCAGAACTAGTAAGTCTCTTGTTAGGAAGAATATCGTTGGATGTAGATTAGTCAATAAGAATAAGGAATGCGTACCTGGGGTCGAGAAAGCAAGATTGCAAAGGGCTATAATCAGATGCAAGGTATTGATTTTAATGATGTCTTTTCACCTATTGTTAAACATATTTCTAATAAGTGTTTTGCTTGGTTTAATTGTTATTCATGATCTACAGTTAGACCAACTAGATGTAAAGGTTGTGTTTCTACATGGTGAATCGAAAAGACCATCTATATGTCTCACCAGAAGGTTTTGAAGTTAAAGGGAAAGAGGAATATTTTTTTCTATTCAAGAAGTCATTATATAGTTTAAAGTAGTCACTTCGACAATGGTACTAAGATCCACTCGTTTCTGATGGCATATAGTTTCACAAAGAGTCATTCTGATATTTATGTTTACTTCAAAAATTTATTTGATGATTCATATATCAATATGCTTTTATATATTAATGACATGTAAATTATTGCCAAGAATAAGTTTGAGATCAACAATTTAAAGAATCAATTGAATGGTGATTTGAGATGAAATATCTATGAGTAAAGAAAATTTTGAGATTTGAAATTAGGCAAGATAGATTTGTCAATAAACTCTATTTAACTCAAAGAATCTTTTTAGATAAATTTGTAAAGAATTTTTTAATAAAAGACGTAAATTCATAACTACTCCATTAGCTTCTCATTTTAACCTTTCTATTGATTTTTCATCAAAAGCAAATAAGGGAATAGAATGAATGTCATAAGTTCCTTACTCTAATATTTCCGTAATATCATGTATGCAATGGTGTGTATCCGTCTTGATATCACACATGTTGTTAGTTTAGTTAGCCGTTATATGACTAATCTGAGTGAATAACATTGACAAATTATAAAGGGGATATTGAAATACTTGAAGGGTAATACTCATGTTTGTTTGTAGTTTGGTAAAGATAAAGGAAATGTGGTTTGTTATGTTTATTATGACAATATTGGTGATCTTGACAAAAAATATCGATTACTAAATATGTTTTTACTCTTAGAGGTTATACAATTAGTTAGAAGATTATCTTACAAGCGATTGTTGCATCATCAATAATAGAGCCTGAATATATGGTCATGGTTGAGGCTATAAAGGAAGCAATTGAGTTTAGAGGATTGGTTGGTGAACTCAACTAAGATTTAAAGGTGACAATAGTCCATTATGACAGTCAAACAATTCATATACCAAAGGACCAGTTGTTCCATAAATGCACTAAGCACATTGATGTCAAGTACCACTTTTTTATAGATGTGATTTTTTAAGGCAATATTGCAGTTCAAAAAATTGATACTGAAAATAATCATGTTGATATGATGACCAAGTCTTTATCTACAATCAAGTTCAAATGTTGTTTGAGCTTGATTGAAATTTGTGATCGTTAAGATTCTCTTAAGGGAAAGATAAAGACGATCTGAAGTTTGTATTATGAGTTAAGGTCAAGATATAATTAATAGTGATTAAAAAAAATAAAATTCAGTAAAGTTAAGGTGATTCAAGCCAATGTAGAGATTTTTTAGAATTCCTTAAATCACAAGGAATTCTAATATTTGACTAGGAATTTTTAGAAGAATTTCCTATTTTGATTTTAGATCTATTTTCTATTTAATTGATTTTCTTATTTGAGAAGATTTATTTTTCATTATTTGAAAGAAACTATTAGGAAAATAAGATTTTTTTATCACTATAAATAGAATGGTCTCATTAAAAAGAAATCAGATAGAATTACGTATTATGAACGTGGGAAACACATTCGTGGGTTAGAGTTTTAGTTTTGATTGTTATTTGCTTCTTTTTTTTCTTTTTTTTTTATTAGGCATATCATCAAACCACTTTAAATCTCTTCTCTTTTTTTCTACTTTCTATTACTTTCATTCTATTTAGTACTATTTTGTTTATTCCTAACAGACTCCTATTCATGGCCTTGTCTTCCATAAAAGAAAAACTACTACGAAGCGATTTAAGAAAGTAGGGAATCATTAGCAATTAGAATCTCCCGAAAATTTAGTACTTGTTATAGTTATATAGTTTATGCTTTCTTTGAATTAGAAGCCAGATAATTTGATGGTTCCAATCATATTTTAAAACCTATCATATGCTTATATTATTACTATTTTAAAAATCAAAATTTTGAACCAAACTCATCTCACTAAATTTACTATTAATCAAATTAATCATTTTAATAATTAGAAATTTTATTTTACTCGACTTTAAATACTTTTAAAAATACCATTATTGTAAATCCTAAATTTTTTCCTCTTATCCATTTTTTTTACAGAGTTAGGTATCCCAGTCTTTTTTTTTTTTTTTTCTGCAATCCATCCCATAATTACAACAAAATGATTTTAGTTAATAATTTTAAAATTAAATAAAAATTAATAATATTTTAAAAATAAAATAATAGAATATAATCCTATAAATTTATAATAGGTAGGTGTTGAATTTCGTATAATTACACGTAATATTTTTATATTGTAAACCTTTTCCTTTTCAGTTATTTAAAAAATACCACAATTATAATAAACAAAGTTGTAATTTTAAAATAATGTGACTTATATCCTTACAACTTACAATAATCACTAAAAGTAGAATATAATTGCCATACCATACCAACCACTCGATTAAAAATCCTAATGGTGTTCATTGCATACATATTTTCTTTTTATGTAATATTGAAATTGTCAAACTATCCTTTTACATACATCAATTCTGAGTGCAACATTAGCTTAGCTTTTATTTGGGCTAACTTGACCAAGGGTTAATTATACAATATTGTTGCTATCAAACCACTTGTGTGACTTTCCTTTCCAGGAAGACTGGAATAGTATTTCTCAACAACCAGCCAAGAAGAAGATGATAAAAATAAGTGCCACCAACCACATTAGATGACTTTTAAGCAGTCAAATTAATTGAATAATCATTTAGCATTTCATAATTGACGTCATGGCGGCCGTTGATGGTGACTCTCGCGGTTACCACCTCCGTGCTTTCTAAGCCCACAGTAATAATTTAATTTAAGTCCAAATATTCCATATTTTATATACCTTTGCTTTCGTTATATATATTTTTTAATAAATTAGGGTAATAATGGAAAATTGATGTGTGGAATAATAAAACTCATTAAAATAACAAAAACTTTGATATATAATAAAAATTATATATATTTAAATAAAAATTGATGAATTATGTGAATAAGTGTTAGGGTCTCAAACCCAATACCACATTAGTAATAAGTGAATAAAACCTAGTTCAAATTGAGAGTAGCTCTAGATGGTCCAACAAGTGGTATCAAAACCTAGTTCAAAGATGGAGCCCGTAATTAGATCCATGGTATGTCTTATGTCGAAAGTCCTCCTGATATTATAGTTGTCAGACGGCGGGTCCTGTTGGTTAGTGACGATGGTATATTATCTCACGGGCGGACCAGCGACCGATAGATTGGTGAATTATCTCGAGGGGAGGTTATGTGATGTGTGATCCTTGGTT
Organism: Cardiospermum halicacabum; assembly: GCA_031304145.1. Taxonomy (NCBI): domain Eukaryota; kingdom Viridiplantae; phylum Streptophyta; class Magnoliopsida; order Sapindales; family Sapindaceae; genus Cardiospermum; species Cardiospermum halicacabum. Next base: position 10,036,934 of record CM062393.1, read on the forward strand.
TGAAGGATCGGTGGACTAACTTAAAGGGAGGCGATGTGTCTCTTTTTGAAGGGGAGGATTGGTATATGATGGTTTGACGACTGTATATTATCTCATGGGCAGGCCTGCGAACGATGGATCGGTGAATTGTCTCAAGGGGAGGCTACGTGATGTGTGATCCTTGGTTTGAAGGACCGGTGGACTAACTCAAAGAAAGACGATGTGTCCCTTGGTTTGAAGGGTAGGATTGTAAGGGTGTCAAACTCAAAACCACATTAGTAATATAAGAGAATAAAGTCTTGGATATAAAGTATCCAGAACTCTATTAGCCGTGACGGATTTATTGTGGTGTCAACGCTGTCAATTAACAGCCTTTGACTTTGAAAATTTTAATATTATAATATATATATATATATAAATTAACCTCTCATAATAAATTTCAACATGAAAAAGAGATATCATGAGTAGTCTCTCTTATATACAAATGAAAAAGTAGTCTTTGAATTTTTCTAAATTTAATGGGATTGCTTTTTAATCGTCAAAGCAAAAAGCCCAAGTGAATGATATCTTAATTTGGTTTTCTATTTTTTAAACATTAAAAATAAAAATCAAATCCCTAATACCAAATCAATTTACTCGTATTATCTCTTTTCATTTTTTTAAACATTAAAAACAAAAAACAAATCCCTAATACCCAAATCAATTCACTAAAACTACCTCCACGACAACCAAATCCCTAATATCCAAATCAATTCACTCACACTACCCCCACGACTCTGTCCACTGCTCTGCATGCAAACCACCTCTCTAGATCAATTCATTTACACTACCTCCACGACTCTGTCCACCGCTCCGCACACAGACCACCTCTCCAGATCGTCGACATCGTTTAATTTTTTTTCTAGATCCGCCCCTGTCTACTAGTATTAGGTCTTTTGAGTGGTGGAATCTAAGAACAAATCTTTCAGACTCGGACTTGGCCCAAAGCAGATAATATCATACTAATGTGGGAGTTGAGGAGTGGCTCTGGAGGGTTAAACAATAAGTTGTATTTATATGTCTCAACAAATTGTATAAAATGAATCGGTTGAATTTTTATTATTTTTTTTTTGTTAATGTCAAAAATTCCTCATTCTTTAATTTTATTTTTTTTATCTTTTATCTATCATTTTTTAATTGTTGTAAGAAAAAATTCAATTTAAATATCAGTAGTTAATAAGGTTTTTCGAAAAAAAAAACAATGATAAAATTTTTATAAATTTTAAGTAACGTCTTCTCTTGCCAAAACGCCTAAGAGAACATCTTGCGTATAAGACGTTTTCTGAGGTGTTTCAATAGGTGTTTCAAGATATGACACTTTCTATTTGTCTTGTCCTAGACGTTTTCTAAAACTTCTCGTAAATACCTCAAAAAATATATTGCGCCTAAAACTTTTTCTGAGGTGTTTCAATAGGTGTTTCAAATGACAATTTCTGTTGAGACGCTTCAGAAAGCATCTTGTGTGAGATATTTTTTAAGACTTCTCATAATGTCTTAGAAAACATCTTGCATGTGAGACGTTTTCTGAGGTGTTTCAAGTTTATGTGGAAACATCTCCGAAAGCATCTTGTATGAGATGTTTTCTAATACTTCTTACAAATATCCAAATATATATATATATATATATCTTGCGTGTGAGACGTTTTTTGAGGTGTCTCAAGAGGTGACAATTTCTATTAAAACATCTAAAAAAGAGTCTTGTGTGAGACGTTTTCTAAGCTTCTTATAAATATCCCAAAATACATCTTGTATGAGAGACGTTTTCTGAGGTGTTTCAACAAGTGTTTCAGGATATGACAATTTCTGTTGAATCACTTAATAAAGCATCTTATGTGCGAGACATTTTCTAAAACTTCTCAAAATTTTGTCAGAAAAAATATTGTGTGCGAGACGGTTTTATGAGACTTTTAAAAAATTATCTTAGAAATCATCTCTAAGATTTCTCCACCTCTTCAAAGTGGTTTGCGCCGGCGGTATTCTAGTATGGTCGGCAACTGTGTCGCAGCGTACTCCAACATCAGAGATCGGAGGAGGTTGCTGGCGACGATATTTTATAAATTTTATTTTTTTAAAAAAATTATTTTTAGTTTTTTTATTACTGGTAAGAGGTAAATATAAAATTTTAAATATTAATATTTAAAAAACTATTCAACATCTAATTTTATTTAATTGAATTGAAAAATATAAATAGAATGATTAGAATTGAGATTATATATTTTAGGTAATTTGATTTAATTTTGAAAAGTAAATTTTTAAATGTTTAAAAATTTAAAAAAAAATGTTTGGTTGATTTAGTTTTTGATTAAGTTAAAATAGTTTAAATGCTGTAATTTTTAAAAATAATTAATTAATTAATTAATTAGAAGACATTTAAAAATAATAATACTAATCGGTAAGAAAATGACCCAAAGCCATTGAGTAGAAGTATCATTGTACAAAATCATGCTAATTGACGGCTAGGTTTGACGGTATTAGCCATTAAAATAAATAAATAATAATAATAATAATAATAATAATAATTAATAATAATAATAATAATAATAATAATAATAATAATAATAATAATAATAATAATAATATAATTTACCACTGAATATTTACATGTGTGTAATTTGTAGTTGTTGAGGGGCCTTGAGTGCAATTTGCGCAACAAGAAAGACGTTTAAAATGGATTTCAAAATATGATAGGTGTTTGGGAAGAAATGCGCGGGAGAAACCGTTTGAGGCATTTGCATAATAGCTCTGTATCTCTACTCCACCAACAAAAATCCCAATCCATCAATTCTCTTCAATCATCAACTAATACAAATCCATACCCATCGAAGAAGACACTTACACTTTCACAACTTCACAGAACCAAGAACAAGCCCCAACCTGCCGGAGACGGAGACATAAAGCAATGGAACATGTCCATCACAAACCACATGCGAAACGGCCGCTGCGACTTGGCTCTCAATGTTTTTAACTCCATGCCACGCCGTAGCTCTGTTTCCTACAATGCCTTGATAAATGGGTATTTATTGAATGGTCAAATTGATCTCGCTAGGGAGGTGTTTGATAAAATGCCGCAGAGGGACCTGGTTTCTTGGAATGTCATGATTTGTGGGTATGTGAGGAATAAGAATTTGAGCGTGGCGAGAGAGTTGTTTGAGAGGATGCCTGTGAGGGATGTTGTGACGTGGAATTCATTGCTGTCTGGATATGCTCAGAATGGGTATGTTGATGAGGCTAGGAGGGTTTTTGATAGGATGCCGGAGAAGAATGAGATTTCATGGAATGCTTTGCTTTCTGCTTATGTGCAGAATGGGAGGATTGTGGAAGCTTGTAGGTTGTTTGGATCGAAAATGGACTGGGAGGTTGTTTCTTGGAATTGTTTGATGGGAGGTTTTATGAAGAAAAAAAGATTGGTTGATGCAAGGCGTCTTTTTGATAGGATGCCGATGAGAGATGAAGTGTCTTGGAATATTATGGTTACTGGTTATGCTCAGAATAATGATTTAGCTGAAGCACAAAGACTGTTTGAGATGGCTCCGGTAAGGGATGTGTTTACTTGGACAGCTTTGGTGTCTGGTTTTGTACAGAATCAGATGATAGATGAAGCTAGGAGGATTTTCGATGCAATGCCTGAGAAGAATGAAGTTTCTTGGAATGCGATGATTGCAGGATATGTGCAGAGTAAGCAAATGGATATAGCAAGGGAATTGTTTGAGGAAATGCCTTGCAGGAATGTCACTTCATGGAATACGATAATCACAGGGTATGCTCAATGCGGTGACGTAGATCAAGCTAGGAGTTTGTTTGATATGATGCCTTGGCGTGATTCTGTGTCATGGGCAGCTATGATAGCAGGTTACGTTCAGAGTGGCTATGCTGAAGAGGCGCTGCGTCTTTTCATAGAGATGAAAAGAGATACATGCAGATTGAATAGATCTATGTTTACTTGTCTTCTGAGTGCATGTGCCAATGTTGCTGCTTTGGAATTAGGGAAGCAGCTGCATAGTCATCTTATTAAGGTTGGGTTTGAGGCTGGGTGCTATGTGGGGAATGCACTTCTTGCTATGTATTGCAAGTGTGGAAGTGTTGAAGAAGCTTATCTTGCATTTGAAGATGTATCGAACAAGGATATTGTATCATGGAACACAATAATTGCTGGTTATTCAAGACATGGATTTGGGAAAAAGGCTTTAATGCTTTTTGAGTCGATGAAGACATTTGGTGTCAGACCAGATGATGTAACTATGGTGAGTTATATCTTTCTCTTATAATCTTATTGCTTTCAGTTTATACTTGAGCTAAAGAATGATGCAGTTAGTTTCCACTGATTTATTTGTATTGCCTAATGCATTGAGGGATGTTAGATTGGTAAAGATTAATCTATAAATAATAATCATTTTGTTGAATATTTTATGTGATCATCTCTCTATCCATGCTTCCTAGATTTTAATTCTGACATATGTGGTTGAAGGTTGGTGTATTATCTGCTTGTAGTCACACTGGCTTGGTAGACAAGGGCACAGAATTTTTCCATTTAATGAAAAAGGAATATGGGATCATGGCAAACTCTAAACATTACACCTGCTTAGTTGATCTTCTTGGTCGAGCTGGGCGCCTTGACGAAGCACTTAACTTGATGACAAACATGCCTTTCAAACCCGATGCTGCAACATGGGGTGCTTTGCTGGGTGCATGCAGGATTCATGGAAATACCGAATTAGGTGAAAAGGCTGCTGAGGTTATTTTTGAGATGGAGCCTGATAATGCTGGTATGTATGTTCTCCTCTCAAACTTGTATGCAGCTTCAGGTAGATGGCACGATGTAAGTAAAATGAGATTGAAAATGAGAGACAAAGGTGTGAAGAAAGTAACTGGGTTTAGTTGGCTTGAAGTGCAAAACAAGATGCATACATTTTCAGTTGGCGACAGGCATCACCCGGAGAGAGAAAGAATTTATGCATATCTAGAAGAGCTGGAGTTGAAAATGAAGAAGGATGGATATGTTCACTCCACCAATTTGGTTCTACACGATGTGGGAGAGGAAGAAAAGGAGCATATGCTCAGGTATCACAGTGAAAAGTTAGCCGTTGCATATGGGATACTCTCCACACCAGCTGGAAGACCGATCCGTGTGATAAAAAATTTGCGCGTATGTGAAGATTGTCACAATGCGATCAAGCACATATCAAAGATAGAGAACAGGTTGATAATCTTAAGGGACAACAACAGGTTTCATCACTTTAGTGGTGGTTCATGTTCTTGTGGAGATTATTGGTGAGACCAAAGAAATTGTTTTGAACTGAACAAACTTGAACTCTTGCCGCCAAAGTCCATCTGACCCAAAAGAACCCTTCTGGGCTCGTTTCTCGGTTCTAGCCAAGTGCTACATTCTCAATTCATCAGAAATGAAGTGGACATATCTGCTATATCTCAAGGTCACTGAAGACTTGCATGAACATTTTCCTGGTGTTGGAGGAATTTTGAGGCAAGTCACATATGATATCAATCTAAAAAGTTGTACAGCTGATTTTCAAATTGTCATACTCATGTACAGAGAAATATTTTTTTGTTTGTTAAAGTTAATTGAACTTAAATCATTGGAATCTACTACTAGTATCTTATCTCTATTTTCCAAATGATATGAACAAGAAAGTCCAGTTTCTTGGAGCCGTTATTTCTGGGGATATGCTTTTTCTATCATCATGATCATTTGATCAAATTACCACGATGTAATTAATAGCCGCTTCTTTACAATTAACCAAAGTTAATACCATCAAAATGGTGTGCTTAATGAAAGTATATTTACATTTCCAAGTATAACTCCCATCCCACTAAGTTGAGTAGTAAATAAAATGATAATTGGATTTCTTTCTTTTATTTCTTCATTTAAACACAATACGTTACATCCATATAGTAGTTGTGTAGTTAGCATTAACTTATTTTCCATCATTCACATTACATTATCTAATCAGATACACATACCAATCTCTTAACCTCTGTACATGAATCCACCAGTTTTTACTTACTGATTATCTGCAGACAAATACCATGAAAATCCAATCTGGACAACTTATCTGCTCTTGTAACAATGCAATTCAATTATTCAACTGTTGACTGATACTAATAAGTTCTGTTATTTGGAAAAGGAAAGAGAAGAGAACTAGTAGTGAAAAGCATGATGATTCTAAATTGATCATTTAAAAACATTAAAGAAAAGTTAAATGGGGATAATTATAATGATGACAAGAGCACAATTTACAAGAAATAAGTGAATGCATGTAGATCATGGTAATCAGAGGAGAAGAGAGCACACAACAATTAAGATATCTAATTATGATCTTATCTCCTCGGTTACTCGTAATCATCTTTACTTAAACCGTTCACATTTCTCTCTGTTTTTGGCGTCGTACATATATACTTATATATTTGCCCGATAAAAAAAACACAACTCATTAGCCAAAAAAAACACACATCGCTTTCGTGTCTCTCATCTCACTTTCTCCGAAATGGATACTCCTACAAACCCGCACGAACTGGTTTGGCCTAAATTCGAAAATGAAGAACATGAGTTCTTCTACTCTCTGCCTCAACTTCCATATTCGGACATGAGGTATTAGTTACTTACTTACTTACTTATACATTGCTTACAAACACTCACTTGTGTCTTGTTCTGTTTTCGTTGATGTTTATATTGTCGGAAAATGTTGCAGCTTTCCAGATGGTTTTGGTTGTTTGGATTGGGGAGAAGAAGAGTTTGGTCTGCAAGACCAAAATCAGAACACTTGCTTGGATATAGTTCCTGCTCCATTGGAGAGTTTGCAATATTCTTGTGAATCCATGGATGTTTACTTGCAGACATCAGTTCCTAAATTGACTCAAGGTAATTGGGTTAATGTAAATTTTAGTTTTTTTTTTTTTTTTTTTTTTTTTTAATGGATGTGATTTATTGAAAGCAGGGGAAGTGTATGAAGAGCAGATGATGGTGTCTTCATTGTATGAAATGAAGAACCAGAATGTGTTGAAGAGTGAAAATGGAGTTGATTCAAGAGACAAAAGGAGGATAAAAAGGTATAATCAGAAAGAAGAGAAGAACAGAATGCTGAATAGAGATGACCTGAGTAAATACTTTTACTTTCCTATAACACAAGCAGCAAAGGAACTAAAAGTTGGATTAACATTCTTGAAAAAGAGATGCAGAGAGCTTGGTATAAGCAGGTGGCCTCATAGGAAACTCATGAGCATTCAAACACTCATTGACAATCTCTATGTAAGTCTCTCTCCTCATCTCTTACAAATTGTTATATTTCTCAATTAATGAGTGGTGGTTTGTGCAGGAATATGATAGAGAGCAAATGGGAAATGAAAGTGGTAGACTGAGAGAGAGCATAGCAATACTTGAGAGGGAAAAGAAACTGATTGAGGAGGTTCCAGATATGGAGATGGAAAATCAGACCAAGAGGTTAAGACAGGCTTGTTTCAAAGCCAATTACAAGAAGAGAAAGTTCATGGAAAACAGCAGGTGTTACAATTACAATTACTCTGGGACAACACAACAACAACTGTGCATTGAGTACTCATCTTCTTCGTCATCAAGTTACAATCCAACAGCCAACATTCTTGAGTACTGATGATGAGGACTAGGTAGGTGTGTGTGTTTGTTTGTTTCTTTTGGGGGGCTGGTAGCAGTAACACAGTGAACAGTGAACAGTGACAGATAGTACATGTTAAGGAGTGATCTGATCTGTTCCGGTCTGATATACTACTTTTTTGTTTAGTTGGCGTTAATGGGTATTACTTACATATATAGACTAATGTTTGAAACATTTCAAGGAACAACATTTGTGTGTCAACATAAGTTTGTGTTTTTGAAATCTTATTTTCCTTTTACCATATGTTTCTGCTGTGACTTTTTCCATATACATGGTTCTGGATCATATGCTGTATACAAATACAAGCATTAATTTTTCTTCATTAATAATACTAGCTCTACAGGTTTTGTTTTCTCTGTGTTGGATCTATGAAAAGCACAGGTAATATTTTGATCCTCTTAACCAGTGTTTTATTTTTCTTTTCTTTCTCTGTTTTTTAAGCATATGTTTTGTCCTATTTTCCAATTTTAGTTTGTCTTTATCGAGGTGTCAAATATGGCTTTAAGTTGTGATGGTATAAGAATAGAAGCATTTTATCTCTAGCCTTGTTATTAAAGTTGAAAGTATAGTTAAATTTCAAGTAAATTATACCTTTTTTTAAAAAAAATAAAAATTAAAAATTAAAAGGTAAAAATATACCTATTCTTTGTTGTTTAGAATAAAATATGACATTTTTTTTTCCAATTTTTATTGCATGATCTGTGCTAATATAATTTTTGGGGAAAAAATCTCTAATTTTTAAAATATTAAAATAAAAAATAATAATTTACCAATTGTTTATTTTTTTAGACTTTATAATAATAATATAACATATTTTTCTAAAAAAATAATAATATAACATATTAACATATTTAATTTATACTATACTGTAAATTTATTTTCTTTTTTTATTTTAATAATTTATTATAATTCTCTTGTGACATTAAATAAATAACTTTATTAATTAGAATTTAATTTTGATAAATTCAAATTTTAATGAAAAAATAAATATGGAAAAATGTAAGATTTGTAACTGTAAAAAAAATTAAAATACAATAATTGAATGATAAATAATTACCACTTAAATTAAGTTAGTAGTTGAAATGAAATAATTATAATAAAAATTGTGCAATGATCATTTCATTTAATAACATGTTCCATTTCTCTTCTCACCTCCCAACTTTATTTTTATCTCAATGTCCATGAAATAACTAGTAATTGAATTTAGAAAGAAAGTAACAAAATAACAAAATTGGTCCTTTTAAAATTGCATAAAGGTGTTTTGGTTAGTTTAATGGATGGATGGCTCCTGATCAGATGCTCAGGTGTTGTATGTACTATAAAGCTGAGCAGCAACACTACATGTATTTTGTTTCTGCAACTTTTGCTCATTTATGTACTGTACTTTCTATTTTGTTTGTCTACATGTATTTTTCATCATTAATGAGATTGTTATGTTTAATGTACAGAGATCTTGATGTATTTGAAATGTTTTTCCTTTTCCTTATTGTGTTTTCTGTTTCTGGGTTTTTCTAGTTCAGATTGTTGGACTTGTTTTGGAAAATGTTTAACAGACCTACTCTAGGTTCTATATTTAACTATATTTCACAAACATTTTATGTTTAATGTACAGAGACTTGCTTTTGCTTTCATTACCTCTGAATCTCAGGAATGGAGTTTAACAAGTTCATAAACATGCACTTTGATTTTATAGCTTTCATTATAATAGCCTAGAAGATGGCATATTTACACGACAAAAGGTTTCAAAACATGTTTCCAATAGCTGAAGATTCATATTGAAAATGCTTGGAGCAGAAGAAGGCTTAACTTGGTCTAGATAACCTTGGAGCCTGCAGAAACTAAGAACATCAAAAGAATTATCAAATTAGATATACCAATAATATTTTAAATGGAATTGTTTGTAACCTTGTAACTGTATTATAAAGCTCATATATCTTCTAAAGTCTAAATGAACACATTATGATTGATATGTGACAGATTCTGCAAGATATTTTCATTTGACAATCAACTATATGCTTCAAATAAAAAATAATGTGAATCATGTATATCTAGAACAATGTGCCATGTTTATTGAACCCCAACTGATGTGATGCGATCACATACCTGATGTTATGCCAACTTGCAACTTCCTAGAAGCCTTGAATTGCAATTCTGGATTATATGACATCACATTGATCATTTCACAGAGAACATCTGAATCATATTCTGCAAAAAAGATGGACCTGATTAAGAAGAATAACATTAAGAAAAACTCATGATGAGACTGCAATTACCAAGTAATGATCGGATAGCAACTTGTGCAGCTAGCTGCTCTCCCTTTCTCTTGGTCCATGCTTCTCCACCTTTGTAATGTTTACCTCGAATGAACAGCGAAGAGGTCAACATGCCGTGTCCAACAGAAACAGTGGTGTAGTTTGTTCCTTTCAGCTTCAACTTGTTAGAATAGTTATTGATGATTGTTTTGCATTGGCTCAAATCCTGAAGAAAGGATAACAAGTTCAACACACACAGGAACAATAGATACCACAAGACCATTCAACTACCACAAAATCAATCAATGTAACAACACATGGTTCACAAGTTTCCTACACTATACATGAGGAATCAACAAATTAAGAACACATTTATAACCATTATAAACGTTGAACCTGAATGATAACAAAAGCTTCATCTCTCAGCTCTCCTGTTAGTTGCTCAAGTGCAAGTCTTGCAGCATCCTGCTCAGCTTCCTTTTTTGTTGGAAAAGATCCAGACACATAAATCTTTCCTTCAACCAAAACACTTGACATGAAACGAAAGGAACCACATTGAGATTTTTCCTCTCTACTGAAATATTCCGGGTATGCTAAGCCGGACCTTTGAATGAAATTATTCAAACGGGTCTTGTACATACTCACACCTACAAACAAACTATCAAGTAAGTGACTTTTACAACATATCATGTAGAACTTTCACACACAAACAACTACTACGTCACATTGTCACTAAATCAACAGCTATTCAACACAAATTGAACAGTAAATAGCTTCAATGTCAAATGTACTTCTATTCAACTAAACTGTGTAAAATGTAAGTTTTGGGTTTTCTTTTGCCCCAAAGTTTTGAACTTTTTGCATACCCTTTTCATGAGTAAGTGGAGAAAACATTAAACAAAAACCCCAAAGAAGTAACACCTTGAAAATGTTCAAAAAAGAGGTTCAAAGTGACCAACTTTCACTATATTCTTTCGTGTGTGACATTCAGAGCAATGATGTTTTTGATTGTATGTTATTCATACATATTTGTCAAGGGTAAGAGAACTAGACTTACCTTTCAAGTTTAGTAGTGATTTGGTTTGCTTTTCTCTTTGAAACTCCATTGTTTTGTTGAAGCAGCAACCTTTCATTAAAGCTTGCTCTTTTGGCTTTCTGAGGTCAAATGTATACTATAGATACATAGTAAATATTTTCCTTAATAATTTAACACGACAAGAAATCACACCATCAGTTATTGCAAAATGTCGGAATAATCAGTAATTAGTTACGGATTAGTGAGATAGTTGTAATTTACAAAACTAGAGGGATAAATTTGGTAATTATAAAACCTCACGAGTATTTTTCCTTGGACATGTATGATAATATCACCAAAACATGACCTGTGAAATAATACCTCACGAAAGGGAGTTAGAAAACAACATCAAATAGAAAAAGCAAGGTTCAAGGTTCAAGTTCATCAAAGCAGAACTTCTTTTGACTCAGCTGTAATTTTATAACATTACACAATGATGGAATAATAATACACTCTTAAGATATAAATAATAATAATAATAGTAATAATAACAAAAAGCCATCCTCTTTCAATTTGTGGCAACAGAATGATGGGTGACTATATATATATAACACATGGAGTCCTACAGTTAGCTTAGCTTCGTCTACCAAAAAAATATGTATGAGAAGTTGCTCTATGCAGTGCAGGTCCTTAACCCATTCTCACCAAAATGGGAAATCCTGCTTCCAACTTCTTGAATTTCAATGAGGATCTGTAAACAATGAATCAAGCATGAAGAGCTGCGACCTTCTGTGTCAACCCGTCAATAGTCTCGTCGTTGACCTCTGGTATTGTCTCCTCTGCCTGTGTAGCATGATATAGACCCGAACCAAGTTGCGGAATCAGATATCAAAATAGTGATATATTTTACAACAGAATATGCAGAGCTAATAGAGTTTCAGATAATCAAGAGACTTTACCTCCAAGTCTCTTCTCTTTTGGTCGCCCACACATTTAGAAGCACTGATACTAGCACTCTTCAACAGGCTACGGGCACCACAGCTTGGAGTTTCAGTACTAGGAGGACTATTTAGAGGAGCTGCAGTCCTCCTCTCAAAATCACTATTTTCCTCATCCATTATTTCTTGAGGAACAGGAACACGTTCTCTGGAAAGAACATAGCATGCAATAGTCTTGCATTAGCAAAAATAAGCAAAAACTTTTCATCTCAACGTAAACCAAGTCAAATATGTAAGTTGTAAGGAAATATTGATGACAACGACCACACTTGAACAGAGATAAATGTTGAAAGCACAAAAATAAAACAATGACTTACCGAGGCAATGATGCATGCTGCCTTTGAAGCGGTGGAGTTCCTCGTTCACCCTTTCCATGGTTGTCCTCAAGATGCGCAAATTGTCGCTTGAACCGATCAACGCCACTACGTAATGCAAAGAGATAGCACTGGGTTATCACTAAATTACAGCTACAAATTAAGTTTTATTATATATGTACATGTATTTGTGTGAGTATATATAACCTACCATCAGCCACATTTACACAATTTTCATTTTCTTCCAAATAACTAACTAATTTTACTTTGACTTGCTTTTATCCACTGAAAAACATAAGTGACATCAGAATTCTTGATGCTTAATCATAGATCTCAAAATGCTACAAGTATGGTCTAAGCATGACAATGGGAGGTATATATCCTATAATGATTTGCACATGAAGAAATTCAAAGGAATGTAGGCATGATTAAAACTATTCCACGGATGGAAATGAACATTGAAGCATTAAAACATAGGATAAGAAATTTAATGAAAGTAAAACTTTCACATGAGATTATAGTCAACAGAAGTTTCAAGAGAGATGCAATATCTGACACTACACAACCAAAGATCTCCTAGCAAGCACCAAAAATAGAATTATGTGAGTCAATTACTTACAAAAGTATGCATAAGAAACATGCAGGTCTCCAGGTTCACATAATTTCTGGAAGGAGCAAAGAGTCCCAGTTCATTATGCACATTTTAGACCATTAAATCCAGAACCATTTCATACATATTTAATATAAATTCTTGCACTTAACTTTAACGTGACCTGGTTCATCTTGCTTATTCTATTTCTCTTCTATTTGATGGAATGATAACAAGGACGTGAACATTCCATAATAGCTATTGTAGCTCACATTCTATGTAAAGAAAATAAATTCAGTTAAAAGGGGTAATAAAGAATTGTCGAACCTTGGATACAAGAAGCTAGTCTGTTCTCCACCACGGAGATACTCTTGCAGCATATGTGGATGGTATTCTAATATCTGTGCACTCAAATTAAAATATATAAAAACAGTTATAGCCATGATCGAGGCGCACAATCAAAGAAAACAGAAATATAAAGATTATACCTCCCGATAGATCAACTCTCTAACATCATCTTTTGTCAGTTTCCTCCTTTCAAACTCAAATTCCAGCTTTGAAATAGGTTGAGTGGATGGTTCGCGGTCCACGTTGGCCAAACCCTGGAAGTATGGATCAGCTAATGCCTGAAAGTACGAGAATCTAGTGTTAGCAATCATAGTTCAAAATACATATACCGTCGGTGCCTCATCTCTAATATTCAATAACAGGCAAAGCAAGAGCTCATTAAATGCTACCAAATTTCGTACTTCCTTACCAAACTACTGAAAACACACCAGTGTCCCTATAATATACAATCTGGCATTAATATGCTCTGCTAAGTACTACACAATACAGGAGAACCTTATGGCAGACTATGTTTCTTGGAAAGTTACTTTCTCCAGGAGGCCTTAACCCTTGGAGAATGAATATCCCTACCACAGTCAATGAAACGCGGTCACGTTTCAGCTAGTTAGTGGCATGTCTAAGTGGAATCAGATAATCTATTTTGATACAAATGGGCATGCCTCAAACCAAATGTAGAATTCAGAGAGTAGAAAAATCACATGTAACATTGATTAACAATGTTTTGATGATATTGACCAAGTGGTCGCATGAATAGGCACCTGATCATGGAGATTTCAGAGGAAGAACTTCCTCAATTAACAAATGAAATGATTCACCAAGGCAACACAAAACCAAGCATTTGTTGTAGAATTGAAAAAATATGGTGGAGTTGTTGAGAATCCAACTCTGTGTAATAATTTTTGTGATATTATAGATGAAAGGTGCTACCTTTTCCGGTTAATATTAAATAGAAAGTTAATATTAAATAGAAAGTTAACGAAGTTAAGATCAATATTCATATCATGGCCCGAGTCTTTTAATCTACTTGGCAACTTATAGATAAGGGTAATAATGAATAATAGAAGCATTCTCAACTTCTCATCAGTAACTACAAAGGCTTACCTCTTCAGCTGTTGGTCGATCTTTTGGATCAAATGCAAGCAGGCGTTCCAATAAGCGTAAAGCTAATGGATCGGCATTGGGGAATTTTTGTGAGAAAGGAACAGGTTGTTTCTTCCGCATAGTGCTAAGGTACCTCCTTGCCTTTTCATTACGAATCTATCAAATATCATATCATACAAAAACTGATGGTCGATTAGCTAAGTTTATTTCAAAAAAAAAAAAAAAAAAAAAAGCTAAAACAGAATAATGTTAGGTCGACCTTCTATACTTGTTGCAATCAAACAAAAACAAAATACTTAAAAAAAACTAAAGAAGATTGAACCATATACCCTTGCAATAGATTCAGGAGGAGGAGTGCCTAACAAATCAGTCATGAGATCCAACTGGTGTACCACATTTTTCCCAGGGAAAATTGGTTTTCCAGAAAGCATTTCTGCAAATATGCATCCAATGCTCCATGTGTCAATAGCAGGAGTATACTGAAAAACCAAAAGAACAAACAGACAAGCTTAGACCATGTGGAATATCATCTACAAACTAAATACAAATCCCAGACCAAACAGCAATTAGATCATCATCTAGGAAACTGCTGAAAGATGAAATAAAGAAGACAATAGAGGAATGCCAGAAACAAAAATAAATAAGTAAATGAACATCAATCACCGAAACTCACTAGAATAGATTAAGTTCTGAGAAAAATATGAAATCAAATAACACATAAAACCAACATAAAGCACAAAATATACAGAAACAGATCATCTTTCAGGAAAATAACCAACAAGCATTTCTCAAAACACTTGAATTCAAAGCAAGGACTAGAATGTCAAAGCATCATCAAAATCACAAAACAAGCTTACTTTAGAGAAAAAGGAGCCGCATAATTCAGGAGCACGATACCACCGCGTAGCTACATAGTCCTTCACCCAATCAAAACCAAAAGAAAAAAAAAAAAATTACTTTAGCAACTAGCAATCTGAGGCACGACAAAAGTAGGAAACAATCAATCAATCATAAAAGCAATGTTCAAAAAGAGAGAACAGAGCATATACAGTCCAGAAAATGGCGGAGGGAGCATCATTAAAAGAGACACGAGCGAGACCGAAATCGCATATCTTCAATTTACAATCAGCATTAGCAAGAATGTTCTTGGGCTTGAGATCTCGATGAAAGACATTAGCAGTGTGAATATACTTAAGACCACGAAGAAGCTGGTACAAGAAAAACTGATAATGCTCAGGTGTAAGATCATCATTAGCTTTAATGACTTGATGAAGATCAGATTCCATCAACTCAAAAACAACATAAATATCCCTGAATTCACGGCGTGAAGGAGGGAGCATAATATGCTTGATTTCAACGATATCAGGATGTCGAAGCAAACGAAGAAGTTTAATTTCTCGCAAAATCCTGGTAGCATCAGACACGTGCTCAAAAACATCATTGATCTTCTTAATCGCTACACGCTCTCCGGTATGACCGTCGACCGCAGAACCAACGACACCGTAACTTCCTTTGCCAACGACTTCTTGGACTTGATACCTGTTTCCCTCTCCATACTCGGTGAAAAAATCTGTCTCTAAAACCTGCACATGAACAATCAAGCAATCAATCAATTTAATTAAATCAAGCAATAACAGATCAAAGAGGGAATGAGAGTGACCTTTTTGTGAGAATCCATGGAGGAAAAGTCTCGGCGTTTGGGAACTCTGATGGATTTCAAGCAAGAGGAATCGAAATCTTCGACAATGATAGGTGGATTTTTGGAAGCGACGACATTTGATGAAGAGGAAATGGAAGGTGTGTTGTTGTTGGAGGAGTTATTGTGAATAAAAGAATGGCGTTGAAGCCAGCGACGGACGCCATCCACTAGTGTTCCACTACCACCCATATAATCGTCTTCGATTGTGAACCAGACACTCTCAGCATTCCACGCTTTCCGATTCTCTCTCCGATTCTTCTGCTCTCACACACACAGAAAGAGAAGATTTTCAAGTCCGTGTTCTGCGACGCCCCTTTTTTAAATTATTATGTCTATTCTTCTAATGTCATCTCATGTATTCGATTGTGACGGCGGATTTTCATAATTTTCTTTTTTCAATCACCGTTATTTATCCTCTTCTTTTACATTTTTGTTATTTTTTAAAAATCTTTTGTCCATAATATTTTCAAGAAAAAGGATCCATTTAAAAATTCAATTTCTATTAAGAAAAAAATTTTAAAATATAGGGAACATCAATTAGCCAATTTAAATTTTTATAAGATAAAATTAATTAATTGACATAATTCTCCATGCTTTGAATTGAAATCGGGGTTTGGGTTTTGGATTACTCTAAATTAAGAGTAATATTTACTTCAATAGAATATTTGAATTAAAAATGAAATGAAAATTAAGAAGGTTGATTTTATTGAACCATATATCAACTCAAGACAGAAGATGTTGATAGAGACAGACGTGGATGATTGAAGTGGAGAAAGTCAAAGAGAGTGTGTACAGGTTTAAAAAAATCCTTATTAGATTTGGTAACCAGCTTGCATTTATTAACTGTTCAATTAATACTCCAGCCGGGTACTCAATCAATCAATACACCCCTCACTCACTCCTAATAATGCCAATTTATTATGACTACAAATCACTCCATTTTTTTTTAACTAAATTCATGATTGAATATGCAAATTATTATTGGAATTGAAAATATTTTTAAGAGAATATATATATATATATATATATATATATATAATTGATTGATTAGGCAAATTGCAAGATGGCAGGCATGTGATTGTGAATGAGTATGCATGTGGTTCCATGCAAGTTTTATACTATATTACTTGAATATTTTGTTTGAAAGTATAGAAAAGGCAAAATTATGTATTGTTTATATTAATTTCTTTACCTAACTAATTATACTTTGAGAGATTGTTAGCCGAAAGCAAACACAAACCGGGTAGTATGAAAATATCAAAATTCATGCACATCGTTTCATGTGGACAAGAGAGAGAGAGGTAGTAAAAATAACCACATGATAACTATTAAAATATCAGGGTATATTTTTTAAATATATATATGTATAGTAATTACGGTTGTTGTTATTAAAAATTTGATAATTTATATGTTTAGAAGTAAAAATTTTTGGTAATGATTAATTTTTTAATTAATAATTTTTTAAAATTATTTAAAATGATTATTTATAAATTGTGATGGTTTTGATAAAAAGTGATCGAATATGGGTGTCAAATTTGATTAAATTTGCAGACAATAGAGCTCAGGACCGCATGGTCATGAAGAAAACCCCGACTGCAGAGGTCCTCAAATGAAAGGGGTAGTGAGCGAGGAGTCTCCGATCGTAGAGGTCCTCGAACGAAAGGGGTAGCGAATAGGAAGAGTCTCTGATTGCAAAGTTCGTCGAGTGAAAATGGGAGTCGAAGAAAGCGATACCCAAAACGATCGAAGGGAGTTTACGATATTGGATCCGATAGTGGATTGGTAAATACGGTCGTACCTGGTAACACAAAAGGGTGGAAAATAAATCCCAAAATCATAAATAAATCAGATAAAACCGGATTAAGTTAAACTGACGAAAGTCATTGAATAGTAAAGTTGCGAAGACGGTAGTGCTCAAGGAGGCCACGACGCAATATGTGGACAACCCGTTCATGCGCAGAATCTCGTCTAGTCTAATGTCGAAGAAATTCACAATGCCACAGGGTAAGCGGTATGATGGCAGCACTGACCCTGAGGATCATATAGCTAAATACAATACTAGAATGGTAACGTGCAATATCCCAGAAGATACTTATAAAACTATTGTGTCCAAAGCCTTTAGCTCAACCTTAACAGGGTCAGCTCGAAGATGGTTTTCATCCTTACCTCTCAATAGCATTGATTCCTTCGCAGAACTGATGACGAAATTTGTGTCACATTTTTCTCACAACAAAAAGCCGGAGGTAGAGGAGGAAGACCTTTATGAGCATTATCAAAAACGGAATGAAACTTTGAGAAAATATCTGAAACAATTTAATGACACCAAGGTGTCTGTTCCAAACTGTCACGAGAAGGCAGTCGTGTCTACTTTCATCAAAGGTTTGGTCAAGGACACACGGGTTCACATTGAATTAACTAGGAGGAAACCTAAAATATTTTTCGAACTCTCTAATAAATTTTAGGGGTAGATTGCTTACGAGGACGATTTAGAGAAGATGAGGAAAAGAGATTCAAGGGGGGAGGATAGGCCTGCGACCGGGAAAAGGAAATCGGATCCTCGAGATCGTTCCCTGGTTCAAAATAGGTGGATTTTCAAAATAGGAGGCAAAATCCACCGTACCCTCTTAGGCGTATCGATCGCACATTTCGGCCAAGGGATACGCGGTCGAAGGAATTCATCCCATACCCGTTGAATCTCTCCGCGAAAGAAGTAGCGATAATAATGAAAGGGATGTGGGCAAGCGTGTGTTGGCCAGAACGGCACAGAAAAAACGGTTCAAAATATCTAAATAAATATTGTGAATTCCATCGAGATCACGGACATAACACAGAGCAGCATTATGCTCTGCGGAAAGAAATTGTCTATCTTTTGAAGGCAGACCGATTGAAGGAGTTCATGAGCGATAAGGGGAAAGAAATTTTAGATAAAGCAGCTGAAAAAGGGGTGGGAGCTAGCTCCAGTCATTCAAAATCTACTCAGACCCCGGCTCGCATCATTAATATGATTGTGGGAAGGTCAGAATTAAGCGAAAACACACGTTTGTGGGCTAAAAGGAAAGTAAGAGAAGTAATAAATGTACACGGTGTTCGAAAAGAAAGTGAAACGGGAACTAAAGTTGTCTTTTCGGAAGAAGATGCGCAGCACGTAATCCAACTCCATCACGATGCTCTAGTAATACAGATCGTGATTACCAATATGAATGTAAGAATGATTCTAATTGATAATGGCAGTTCAGCCAACCTATTATTTTCATCCACACTAAAGGCGATGCAACTAGATGATCAAAAATACGAAGGAAGTCAATTTCATTGATTGGATTCAGCGGGGAATCGAAAAATACATTGGGGAGATTGATCTGATGGTGTACACTGAAGGAGTAAATTTTTATACCACATTTATGATAATAAGTTCATGTTCAGCATATAATGCCATATTAGAAAGACCTTGGCTCCATGATATGAAGGTTGTTCCTTCAACCTACCATCAAGCCTTGAAGTTTCCCATAGAGTGAGGTGTGGGGGTTATCAGGGGAGAGCAAAGGCAATCTCGGGAGTGCTACTTCAATGCTCTGAAATCAAAATCAGAAAAATTATAGCAATTATAGCTGAAGGGGCCTAAGGACCTAAAGGGGTCGATCGCGAACCAAGTTGATGAGGTGGTATTAGATAAGAACCAGCCGGACAAGAACCAGCCGCATTCAGATATGACCGAAAACAGCAAATCAGTGATTACGCACACGCTAAACTTTGATGCAGGGGCAAAATCGGTGAAGTAAAAACGAAGGAGATTTGTTCCCGAAAGAAATAAAATCATAAATGAAGAAATAGAAAATCTGCTTGCAAATGGGAGTATTAGAGAGGTTCATTACCCGAAATGGTTGGCCAATATGGTGGTGGTTCGGAAGAACTGAAAATGGAGAATATGCATAGATTTCACGGATCTAAATAAGGTGTGCCTGAAGGATCCATTTCCATTGTCGCATATAGATATGATGGTAGACGCCACAGCCGGATACGAGATGTTGAGTTTTATGGATGCATACTCTTGTTATAATCAAATTCTAATGAACCCAGATGATCACGAGAAAACATCTTTTATTACAAAAAGAGGAATTTATTGCTACAAGGTTATGACTTTTGGGAGATGAATTGAATATTATCAGAGAAGCTGGGGGATACTATGGAAGTTATATTGATGATATGTTGGTGAAGTCAAAAACGGCCAGGCAACATATTCAACAATTGAATGATGCCTTTAAAATATTGAAGGATTACAACATGAAGCTAAATCCCACCAAATGCAACTTCGGGGTGAAGGCTGGGAAGTTCTTGGGTTATCTGATTACGAAGAGGAGAATCGAGGCTAATCCGAATCAATTCCGATCCATCTTGAATATGACGAAACCCAGTAGTAAGAAGGATGTCCAAAAACTCATTAGAAGGTTAATGACCCTCACCAAGTTCATTCCTTGAGCATTAGAAAATTTTCAACTTTTTTTCAATGCCCTCCAAAAGAGCAGAGAATTTCAGTGGAATGATGAGGAATGTAGGGTAGCGTTGCAGAGGATTAAAGATTTCCTTACAAACTTGCCACTCTTAGCAAAATCAGAAAAAGAATAACTCCTTATTCTATACATCTCCTCATCTGACCACGCAGTGAGTGCATTCTTCGAGAAAGAATTGAAAAAAAGAAAGGCAACATGCGGTATATTTCATAAATAAAATATTACAAGATGCAGAAACGCGATATCCGCAAACTGAGAAAATAGTTTAGAGCTTGGTATATGCAGCAAGGAATCTACATGCCTACTTTCAGGGGCATCCGATCAATGTAGTAACTTTGCTACCTTTAAAAATCATCATACATTCACCAGATAAGTCTGGGCGACTTGTGAAGTAGACTGTGGAACTGGCTGAATTTGACATCTCGTTCGAAGAAAGGATGACAGTAAAGTCACGAGCATTAGCGGATTTCCTAGTAGAATTTGAGGAGTCAGAAGGTTTGATTAAAAAACTTTTACATGTGAAACTGAGGTTGGACAAGAATGGTTGCTGGAAGTAGAAGGAGTCTGTCAAGCTAAAGGGAGCGGCCTTGAGATCTATCTCAAGCCACCAGGGTTGCCACCCATTCAATAAGCTGTAAGATGCAAATTTGCACCCACAAATAACGAAGCCGAGTATGAGGCTTTAATTGTCGGATTGAATGTAGCATACCTCAGTGGGGCGCGGAGTTTGAGGGTGAAGTGTGATTCTCAATTAGTAGTTAATCATGTGAATGGAACTTACCAAGCATGGGGAGAAAAAATGGCAAAGTATTTAGTTCTGGTAAAGTATCTAATGGAAAATTTTTTCAAGATACAACTTGAACAAATTCCTAGAGAGGAAAATGTACGGGTGGACGCAATGAAAAATTTAGGGGCTTTAGTTAGGCACGGCGAATTGGAAGGACCCATTGTGTACATTATCCTCTAACAATCTGTTCTTGAAGAACTACAGACGATACAGAATGTTGAGTTTCTGGATTAGAGAGTTTCGACTATACACTACCTTCTTTTCGACGAGTTACCAGAGGATAAGAACTAGGCCAAAAAGTTAAAGGCATAGGCAGCCCGGTTCTGCATAATAAAAGGAAAGTTGTTCAAGCGCACGATTGACGGACCTTACATGAAATGTTTGGGGCCATTTGAAACTAATAAGATCCTCGAAGACCTTCACGAGGAAAATGCAGGAAAGTATTCCGGAGGTCGAAGTTTAACTTTTCGATGCCACAGGGCAGGGTACAACATGGCCGAGTATGAAAACAGATGCTGCAAAACTGGTTCAAAAGTATGATAAATGCCTGAGATTTACTGAGATCTCAAACATGTCCGCCACGACTTTGAGCAGCGTTTCAGCCCCATGGCCATTCAACATATGGGGAATGGACATTATTGGTCCTTTTCCAACTTCAACATACGGGCGAAAGTGATTCATCTTATGGTCACCGATTATTTCACAAAGTGGGTGGAAGCTGATCCCTATGAGAAGGTAAGGAAGCAAGAAGTGCAGAAATTCCTATGGAAGCACGTTATATGCAGATTTGGGATACCCAGAGAGATACACACGAAAAATGGCCCACAATTTGCTTCACAAGCAGTCAGGGATTTTTGCTCGTCGCATAATGTAAAACTAACATTTTCAACTCCCAAATATCCGCAAGCCAATGGTCAAGTCAAAGCATCAAATAAAGCCAGTTTCGACAATCTGAAAAAGCGATTGGAAGCAGGAAAAAGATGGTGGCTAAAGATTCTTCCTGATGTTCTTTGGGCCTTTCGTACTTGACCACGTGCGTCCACGCTACAATCTCCTTTTTCGATGGTTTATGGAGCCGAGGCTGTATTACCAGTAGATCGCAAGGGAGGCTCCAAAGAACACTCAATGAGACAAAGGATAAAGCAGAACACATGGTACGGAGATATCAAGAATCCATAGCAATACACTACAACCAAAAAGTGAGGGCTCGTGTAGTTCAACCGAGAGACTGGGTTCTTCGAAAAGTTTTTAAGAACAAAGGAATATGGACATGGGAAGCTTGGAGCGAATTGGGAAGGTCTTTATCAAGAAGAAAGAGCAGCAGGGAAGGGAGCCTATAAATTGGTGACATAGAACGGAAAGAAGGTGGAGCATAGCTGGAACATTATTCACCTGAAAATGTATTATTTTTTAGAAAACTTTTCATTCATTCTTAGCCATGTACAAGGGCACTCTTTTCCCCATTGAGGTTTTTAACGATGCTCGAATTTTCATAAATAAAAGTCTGTTTATTCAATAATTGTGAAATTGATTCGAATCCTGTAAAAGTACAATTAAAAAAGCGCACATAAGGCCTATGGCATTGACAAGAAAAGAAATGCAAATTGTATATCACATTGCGGCGGAAAAACCCACGTAAGGCTCATGGCAGTGGCAAGAAAATGAATGGGATCATGTACCGCTGTGCAATCGAAAAGTCCACGTAAGACCCATGGCAGTGGCCCGAGAAAGAATGTGATCGTGTATCGTCCTGCAATCAAAAAATCATAAACAATCCTTAGTAGAGATAACAAGGAATTAAAAATCACAAATTGACGTTTGATTAGAGACACATTTCTCTTGACAATAATATCCAATCACTACGTGTAAATAGAAAAGAGTTTACTGATAGCACTATTACAATACGCGTCCCCAGAGGGCACCCCTCTTGTAAGGGGGATGAAGGTGCTAGCAAATAAGTTCAACCAATGGTTACTTGCAAGTATTTATCATACGTCACGTAAATCAGGGGTGTCAAAATGGGTCATGACACGATGGGTCGACACGAACCCGTTAAAATAAATGGGTAATGGGTTGAAGCTTAATGGACTTCGATCCATTAGCGACACGACTTGTTTAACCCAATTATAAATGGGTTGGGTTGAGTTTCATTAATAGGTTAATGTGTCAACCCGTTTAACCCATTTAACTAGACTCAACAAATTATTTTTATATATTGAAGAAAAAATTAATAAATCTATATTATATATTTAACCACATTAATACTAATCTCAATTTATGTCATATTATAAACACTTTTTTGGTAAAAATAATAATTCATATCTCTATTAAGGTATTTCTTGTTTGAATTATTTAATATTATTTTTTATGTATAAATAATTAATTAGAATTTGACACGATGGGTTGACACGACACAACACGAACTCGATAATAAATGGGTTGGGTGGAGGATAAATGGGTTGACACGATTATGACACGAACCTGTTTAACGCGTTTATAAATTAACAGAGTTGGGTTTGGTCTGACATGACCCATTAACACGTTTTGACACCCCTAACGTAAATTAACGAGAATTAAACTAGACCTTAAAACACAGGGCAAACAAACGTCTACAGCCGATACTCAAGAAAAATTACAAAAAATGATGAATCTTTTAGTGTTAACTAAACTTTATTACAAAAATCAAGCTCGATCGGAGGGTCCTCCTCTTTGAATGAACGAGCTCAAGAGGTCTAATTCAGCCCGCGCTTCGGTCTTAGTAAGCTTACCAGCTAAAATTTGTTTCAATAATTCAATTCGAGTAGTGACTTCAGCCTCCGCGACGTCTTCTTCGAGCGCACTGACCTTAGTTCACTCGTTGGCGAGATCCAGGGTCAATAACTGCTCTTTCTCCTCCAAATCTAGCATGCGCGACCTCAGAGGTCCGATCTCATTCTCATGTTTTTCGATCACAAATCGCAATGAGTCTATTTGTTCTTGCATTTTCCTAACTTTAACACTTTTCGCCTCCAATTGCTCTTTAAGTTTAGCTAGCTCACGATTGGTTTCCCATTTTTCAGCTAGAAGCTTGTTTGGTTGCTTCGAAACTCCTTAAATTGTTCCCTCTGAGTGAAGGTGCTCTTTCTTATCCCCTCCACAAGCTCCAAACCCTACAATGCGATCAAAGTTGATGTATTAAATGAGAAAGGTAAGGCTATCGAAACTGGTACACTAAATGAGACAAATTTCGATAGATGTTCCATTGTACCTTAAAGCAATTAACGACCGCTTCTTCGTATAACTTAGTCGATTTCAACTTGTCAAGTTCTTTGGCTTCTGCAAAGAGATACAACTTGCTGGTGGCAGAAATAAAGTCTTAAATATTTTATTTCAATCGATCAAAATCTCAGCAGGAAGAACAATTGAGAGGCTTTTGCTTTTCCCAGCTCCCTGAGCTTGGGATTTTTTTCGCACAAATTTTCAGATGATACTTGTGAACCCTCGGCGTCCACCATCTACTTCTTTTCAGGACATTTAGAAGGATCTTCAGTCTCTACTGCTAGAGTAGATCCCGACAGAGAAGTTTGAGAAGCTTCCACGTTAGATCCTCCTGGAATCCCACCATCAGAAGGAGTTTCCGTCGAACAAAATTCTTCTCTTAATCCTCTTTGGAATGGCGATTTGGCTCTTAGCCCCCACTTTTCTGCTTCTCCAGTACTTCTTTCCTACCCCTTTCTTCTTATGCTTTATGCAAAGCCAATCGAGCAACTTTAAAGTGATCTTTAGATTCCATTATAAAGCAGACGAACTCTGCAAGATCAAAGGTTTAAAGATCAAGATTTGACAAGTAAAACAGAAAATATGCAAGTCAAGAACGAGCTACTATGGCGAAATAAACATATATACAGTAGCAAAGCAAGTGCATATGTGGAGCACTTACTAGCTCTCATGAAAGCCCATAAGTGGCAGTACTTCAAACCCTTGAAGAGTGGATCATATGATGAACCTCGTTGGGGATCCTTAAAATGGTGTCGCACCGCTCTCTACTCAGAGGGGCATGGAGGCATTTGTCAGCTCCATATTTATCAGCAAAATTAGAAGCAAAAGGCTATAAAGATGCAATCAAATGAAAATAATATGCAGTTCGCGTTTCTTGAAGCACATAATAACTACCATATCTAGGAGTGATATTCGAAGAAGAATGATACTTGGGACACCTCTTAAGACATAAAAACCCCTTAGTGAAATAGTATTTATTCTTCCACTTCCCCTTATTAGACTTAGAACCCACAACCAATTGAGAGCGCCCGGGTTTCAAATTCAAAATGAAACACCCATTTTCAGCCACACTTCTCTTAAGGAAATACAACTCGTTAAAATCCTCAACTGAGAATTCAAGCCCATACAACTCCTTTAGTCTATCAACACCAACTATGGTGCGAATAGAGCCCGAGCTTAATTGGCTAGGATGGATCGAGTAATGTTCGCAAAAAGATAACAAGAGTCCCATAACAAGAAAACGGAAACCACAGTCAAACATCTTCACATAGAAAGTCTGTCAGCTCGGAACATCCCAATCGACCCGTTCGCTCCCCTTAGGAGAACTAATTTCCACAAAGTTTCTTATCTTGGATTTTTCAAAATGTTTATCTAGATCCTCTTCGGAAATAGTCAAAGCAGGGTTGGCATGAGAAGGTAATAAATTCAAAGGATGGGGACTTGTATCTGGAATATGAGTGAAAAGTTTAGTTGTTAATGTGCCTGACGCGCCCCCTTCGACCGAAGGTTTAGGATCTTCTACCCTTCGACCTCTAGAGTCAGGCCCTTCTACGCCCAAATCAGGAAGATCTTCAACATCATCAAGCGAAAAAGTTCTACACGAGACATCTGGATCTTTGCTATGAGACATCTGAATACAGTGGAGTTATTAGACGACCGAAACATTGACAAATACAAGGAGAAGCGATAATACAATAACAATACTAGCTCTTCAGGGAATTTCCTTTTGGGTCATAAGATCCCATCTTATAGGCAAGCTAAAACCCTCATCAAGGAGTCTATTCCAGCACACAAATCCCGATGGAGATACAAATGCAAACCCTAGAACTACTATCTCACACTAGCCGTTAAGCTAAAAGCTAAATCAATAAATCAAACAATGGCAACAAGCAGGATCAAGCCAAGCAAACAAAACAGTTAAATGCAAAAACACACAAAAGTAGGAAAATCAAATTCATAAACTAAATGTAAAAAGGAAATAAAGAAACAAGCAATCTAAGGCAGAAGCAGATAGAACAATGAAGAGACAAGCAAAAAAATCACAGCGAAATGATAGCAAGGATGAGAGACTCACAGTCGAAGAAGAAAAGAGAGAGGAGATGTAAGAGAAGTTGCAATTCAGAGCAGGAATGGCTCAGTGGAAATCCCAATCTCGAATTCCAGTTTTATTTCCTTCAATGTGAGAGAAAGCTGAAATGTGGAAATCGAAAAGATGGAGATCCTATTCATAAAACAAAGAATATAAATGAGGTAAAAACCCAAAAAGGTCAATAACTCGCTTAGTAGTCAACAGGCCAATTACATCCTCGATTGATAACTCAAGTAAAAGAACTCAATCCAACTTATCATTCAAAGAGGTGACGTGTAAAGATACAAGTATTACTGTAATGGTCTTGATAAAACGTGATCGAATATCCCGTGCCAGATTTTATTAAATCTGCAGACAATAGAGCTCACGACTGCATGGCCATGAAGGAAACCACGATCGTAGAGGTCCTCAAATGAAAGGGTAGTGAGCGAGGAGTCTCTGATCTTAGAGTTCTCGAACGAAAGAGGTAGCGAACATGAAGAATCTCCGATCGCAGAGGTCGTCGAGTGAAAAATGGGGTCAAAGTAAACGATACTCACAACGGTCGAAGAGAGTTTACGATACTGGATCCGATAGTGAATTGGTAAATACGGTCGCACCTGGTAACACCAAAGGATGGAAAGTAAATTCCAAAATAATAAATAAATCAGATAAAACCGGATCAATTTAAATTTAATAAAAGATAAATAAGGATTCTAATTCAAAAGAAATAATTACAAATAAAATGAAGATAATAATCAGAAAATAAAGAGACAAGTAGAATTAGAAAAGAAAAGTCCTAGGGATGATCCTATAAATAAGTGGATTTGAAAAAAAGGAAAGAAAAGTTTTACTGAAACTCTGTACAATTTTCGCTAGACAGAAATCTCGCTGAGTCTCATGACGGTATATTCTTTGACATTCACACAAATCAATAATTAATGAATTTTTATTAAATTATAATTGTTTTAAAAATACCATAGTCAAAATTAAATATTTAAATTTACTATTTAATTGAATGTGATTAGAAATTTTAACTAACTTTTTATTTGTTTTGTTATATTTTATTTAAGTTGATTTTTACATTTTTTTAAAAATAATTATTGATTAAATGAATATTAGTACTTAAAATAACAAAATTATTATTAGTTAAAATGATAAAATATTTATATTGCCCTTTATATTATTTTACATTAAATACCTCAACAATCCATTATTTGGGCCAAACACTTATACTTGTCAATTACTTCACTGACTAATCCAACAACCAATACTTAATCCCTATTTCAACTCTTGATTCAACAACTATTGATGTAATAGTTAGTGCTAAATACGTACCTAATTAGTGGAGCATCTCCCATGACACGTTAATTTATAATTTCTCCACGGACATGTGAATATGTTGGAAGATATTTAAAATAATTAGCATCTACGTCAAAATGATATGATGTAATTCGAAATCAACATTATCTATTATTTAATTAAAATTTGACTATATTTTTAATATATCATTATTTCTTTTTGTTATTATTTGATGTTAAAATTTTCTTAATCATAAAAATTTCTTTTTGAAAAGGCAATTTCGAGTTGAAACTATTTTCTAATGGTTGGTTTATTATTTGAGAACAGTTTAGTTTATTTATTTTGACTTGGTTTATAATTTTGTTTAGATTTTGTTTTCTTATTGAATTATATACTCTTATTTGAATTAGGTTTTATGTTTAGTTATAAATATAAAATGTACTTTAAAGTTTTGAATATGACAGATAATATTGTTTGAGAAGCCCTAGGGGTCTGTGAGTTGAGTTATATGTTCATCAATTGGTTTGATTTATAAAATAATAAGATTGCTTGGTGATTGATTTGGGAGAGAGATTTATTTGATTATTTATAATATTATTTTAAAATAAGAAGTTGTTGTCTTCCATTAATTAAGCAATTTGCTAACCACAATATATCGTTTGTGTATTTTGTCTATATTAGTCTCGATCATCGAATTTGTTACAGAAAATTTTAACAAATTGGTATTAGAAAACGATATAAACCAATTTGCAAATTTGTTGAGAGAGAGAAGAAATCAGATGTGAAAAGAAAATAAAAGAAGATAGGGAGAAAGAAAGGATAAATGAGGAATAATTTTGGTGAAAGACAATTTGTTGAGCTTTAGTGATGTGCTCATCACGGCAATTCCAATCGTTGGATTAGTTTCAATGTTGAAGGTAGGATTTTTAACACCTCGATCTAGATATTCACCATTGGTATTGATAGCTTGATATTCTATTTAAGAGAAATCGAATCAGTTTTATGTCTGGTCGGAATCAGGAATTTTCTTAGTGCATTAAATGTAAAACTGATGTTTCTACTACTCTAACCATTGGATGAATTTGAAATTTAACGGTAAAATTCCTAACACCTTAAACTAGATATTCACCGTTGGGATTGTAATTTTAAGATTCTAGTTGAGAGAAATATGATATGTTTTAGGGATTTTTGGAATAAGAGGTCTCCTCTATGCAGTGAGTTAAAAAGTCATGTTTCTTCAATTTAGCCGTTACATCATCTTGAGTTTTTGATATGTTTTGGAAAACATGCTCAGGTTGATGTTGAATGGTGGAGATCTTGTTTAGATGTCTCTAGAATGAGAGACCAAAACAAGAGTATTGCAGTTCGAAATTAAATTAATCGTGGAATCACGCAATTAGAGTTTTTAAGTTGCATGAGTATTTGTACATTCATCCAGGTAAGTACTCTCATACTCACTAGTCTTTAAAATAGATTAAAGTCAAATTTATTTTATTTAAGTTGTTCAAAGTGTGTGCTAACTTTTAGATAAGCTAATTTTAGACAAGCTGCTTTTAGATAATATGCATATTACAACTCGAGACATGTATAGAAAATATTATGCAGCAGAATGATCTACATCTAGAAATTCTTCAAGTGTTATTTCTACCCTAATTATGAGCATTGGTAAGTATCTAGAATTGTTCAATGTGTCATATACTTATAGTAACTAAAAGTTTAACGGTCACAGATCCTAGAAGTATCCATAAGTTGTATTTTTAAGTGAATCATGATATGATCAAGTTGTAACTAAAAATACTCATAGTTTTCTTTTATATTTCAGGTAAAGCTATAGCGGAGCATTGACACGGTGGATGACCGAGGAAAGTGACTTTCGTGATAGAATAGGATGCTGCCTATTTCTTCAATGCAGATTTTATTCATTAGTGATCTAAATAATGAATGTAGTATTAATGATGATTTTTTTTTTCAGAATTTAAGATTTTATCATGCATATGCTTAAGCACTTGACATTTGATATTGTATTTCAATTTCTACATTTTATCATGCATATGCTTAAGCATATGTTGAGTGTAAACTATAAAGCATGCCTGATTAGTAAAATAATTAGTAGATATAGTATTTAAATAGCCCTAAGAGAGGGGGTTGTTATAACAATCAATTTCTATGTGTTTGGTGCATTTATGGTAAATTGGATTGGCAATTATTTAGATAGTACTCGTGTTGTCAGCATGTAGGGGAGTGGGTTGGATTTGAGAGAAACCAAGTTCTAGAAGTAGAGCCTGTAACCAAATGATTTTAGAGCATGCGTCAACCATGGCTAGATACTCTCCTCAGTGAATGATTTAGACACATAATCTTGCTTCTTTCATTTACAAGAGATAAGAGCATTATCAATAAACATGCACCATCCAGTTGTAGATTTTCTAGTATCTATACAGTTCACCTAGTTAGAATCATTGTATGCTTGTAGTTGATGAAAAGAAGCCGCAAAAAAGAATAAACCACGACTAGGTGTACTAAGGATATATGGAATTATGAGACAAACAACGGCTAAGTGGAGGTTTCGTGCTAATTGCATAAAAATTTACTAGCATGAATAACATAAGAGATGACTGGATGAGTTATTGTCAAACAAATCAAATTTCCTACCAATTTTCTGTAAGTGTGGAATCCTCAATAAGATCCCCTTCATTACGTTTATATTTGACATTAATTTCCATAAGGGTATCGACTGGGGTAGAGTTTTTCAGTCCTACCAATTCAACTAGATCTTGAATGTATTTTTGTTGGTTCAATAAAATACCTTGAGTTCGATGATGCATTTCTAATGTAACACCCGAACCCCCACCCCGACGGAGGGACGCGGAAAACGGATGTCACATGCAGAACTGAATGGACAGACAAACAATTAAAACATACATACAGAGCTGATACAAAATTACGAAACAATAATCATAGGTAACCGTTACTGAAAGCTTATCAATCTGAAATTCAAGTACAAGTTCCAGCAAAAAGTATGTGTATGAAGTACTCAAAACTGACTAAACATAATCAAAACCATAATAATATGCAGCGGTTACAAAGTTATGAAATAAACTAAAATATAATAATAAAAAGACAAGTCTTGAAAACGATGCTAGATGATGACTGATGCATACATGAGGGTAATATCCTACTACTCCACCTGACTGTCTGAACTCAGCAATTTCCATCCCAAACGGGTACAAAACATACAAAACATAAATAAAAGCCACGAAGGGTCAGACTGTCAATGTGTGGTTAGTAAGCTAATGCCCAACAAGCATACATAGGATGCATCTTATTTAACAGAAAAATGTCACACATATATGCAAATTAGTTTACAAACATGGGGTTACAAACATGATCAAACAAGTTGATTAAGAAACCCAATTAAATCTTGTTTTAATCCCTCTTAATATGATCTAAGATAAGTGATTACAGATTATTACAATTACCGTTTGAAAGTAGAATTTAAAGTTAACAATTTTTTTCAATTCAGAGTCCGACACCGAACTGTTAGCTCGATACCGAGATCGGTGATCAATTCGGATAGAAAACACTCCTATCTTTACCAAATTGTAGTTCAGTAGCAAACTCGGTATACAATTTGGACAGAATGGTTATCGAAGTTTCTAACAGTTATACCGAATTGTAATTTGGTAGCTAATTCGGTAGCTAGTTCACACAGAAAGTGTTTTTAAGATCTCACTTCCCACCGAATTGTAATTCTGTAGGAAACTCAGTGAAGAGTTCAGACAAAAGAGCCAAATCTGGATCCTATGATTTTACCGAACTCTAATTCGGTGGTCAGTTCAGTAGAACATGCGGACAGAGGGTCAAGTTTATATTCTAAGGTTCATACCGAACCATAATTCAGTAGCTAGCTCGGTAATCAGTTTGGACAGACGCATTACTAATGATCTCAGGGCTCACCGAATTGATAATTTGGTAACTAGCTCGGTAAAGAGCTCGGCCATAGACCCTGTTCACGTTTTTAGCCTATTCAAATTGAGATTTTGGTTATTCAAACTCTAAACATCTATATGGGTCTATTCCTATCGCCTATCGCCAATGTTAGAACCCAATGTAACAAGCAGTAGATTGAAATCAAAACGGTTCGTAACAGACATCCATAAGCAGAAGCAGAAATGATTTATCGTATAACAAACTTCAGATTTTCATATTATTCAATGGTTTTTAGTTTATCAGGCCTGTCATTAGCTTAATAACAGAAATCGAGAACAGAAAACGGACAGAGATAGGGTAAAACCCTCAGAATTGTATCAAAGATCCCAAAAATGATGTCGTCGCATCCAGAGATGAGCAAAGCTCCAGAATGATGTCGTCTCATCTAGAAATAGGTTGGAAATCAATGCCAAATATGTTTTCATGCATCAATGTATACATCTATTTTTTCCTACAGCATGCTGGTCTTATCGTATTAATCTAGGATAAGATTTTGAACAGATTACAGAGTTCATATTACCAGTTTTGCAGCCAGTTTTGAATTTCAATTCATGTATTCACAGCAGAATGGACAAATAACCACAAAAACCGCCAAATCAATCTTACATATTACAGATATAATTCAACAGATATACATCCAGAAGTTACTAGTCCAATGCAGCAACAATAATCCAATTCATAGTTTCAGTTTCAGTTCATATTAAATTAATCGAAATTCACAAACAGTGAAAAAAAACAGAAACATACAATCGTGAGGGCATAAGCATGACTACTAACCTTTTTCGCTAATCCAAAAATCACATCGAATCACTCCGACTGACGATTCCCAATTTGATCTAAATTAAATTAAGAATAAATGGAATAAATCCCCAAATCAAAGAGTTAAGGTTTATAATTAAGTAGTGATTATAACTAAACAAACCCAATTTAAACCAAAGTTATACAATTTAATAACAAGGGTTTGAAAGCCCAAATCAATTGAAATAGAAATCCCCAAATTCGCCAAACCCTAATTAATTTAAGAAATCCCAAATTAAACTTAAAGTGATTAATCAAGAAAAGAGAATGAAAACAATTGCCTAAACAAAAGAAACCAACGAGAATTTAAATCTCCAGATTGAAATCTTGAAAAATGAGTGTTTAGCGATCCGTGGTGAGGTTTTGGTTTGAGAGAAAAAGATGAACACATAGAATTTAGTTTTTAGGTTTTTTGTGAAGAATGATTTCTAAACCTTTATTTTTCTATATATGTGGATGACAAATATCACTATAAACCCACAAATAATCAAGTGGTTTTGAAATGACCCAAATTGAAAAATAATTGCATAATACATCAAATTTCAATTTTATTTTTAAAATTATCCCAAAAGTCAAATTAGTCAAACCATATGGTCAAACCGGAAAGTCAATATTTTTAAATACCCATTTTACCCTTGAACAAATAATAATTAAAATTTAAATAAAATTCAAATAATGGAAATAATTTCCCAAAATACGAAAATTAATAGCCCCAATTTACGGACGTGACATCTAATACTAGAAAATATGTGACATGATTGGTATCGAAAATCCTGTATAAGAGAATTCGTCTGCACAAGTATACGCTATCAAGTAATATAGAGAACTTTAATAGTTCAAGTATCGAATCCACAGGGACTACGCTAATTAAACTCAACTTATAAATTCCCTACTAATTAGACGTACAAATCTTTAAGATATGAACGAAAGTATCAAATAAACGGTTAAACAATTATTAACGAGAAATCCTAGGTCTACTACTTCACCTACCCTAAACTCTAAGCACATTCGTGATAATGGATGTTTATTTATTCTCAAGGTTCATATGCATTCCCAAGTTCTTCTGAATCCTAGAAATCTATCAATCAAATCAATCCCATATTCCTATGCAAACTAATTAGATTGATGCATTAATTATCCTATCATTATATATATATATATCTCGCAAATCCTATCCCTAGGCATTCAATTGATATATATTCTTGAAACACTAAATCTTATCTATAACTCTCTTCTGAATAATTATAGAAGATAGAACAGGATAAAGATGGTCAATCAATCATCAAGCATTACGAACAAGTATCAAGAAGACAAACATCAATAACATTAATCACGAAGTGTATCTCAAAAGTTTCATGGGTGGTTACACCACAAACCTAAGAACGGACATAGTTACACATCATCATCATGGAGGAAACCCTAACAAACAATGTTATTCCTAACATGGTAGAGAGAATTCACCTTTAATGTTCTCCAATCTCTTCAGATGGAATTGTACGATCTTATGTGTATTCTTGTTTTTCTTGTGTCCATCTCGTCAATCCCTACTTGTCGTCGGTTCAACCCCTTTTATATTCGTCCAAATCCTAAGACAAACCTGCCCTCGAGATAGTTGTAAAATTCCAAATTTGCCCTTCGCGACAATGTCGATCGCCGGCAACTTAGGTTTACTCGCTGGCATCGGGTGTTGGCGACGGAAAGCTACACAAAGCACCGCTTTTGTCCGCCTTCAATTTCTTCTCTTCTCGCTAGCAACGAACACTGGCAATGGACAAGGCCTTGGAGTGCCACTTTTGTTTGCTGCTTGGAGACCCAAAATTCGACTTCTCCCGCTCAGTTTTTACTCCGATTTCATCTTAATACTTTACTGGTATCCACCATCTCCTTTTACGCTCCCATGCACTCCAAAATGCCTATCAGCCTCAAAACCTGAAATCACTCATAACAACATCAGTTTCTCCAGAAATGCTCTCGAATTCATCGCAAAAGTCTAAGTTTTATTGGAGGAAAGTATGCTAAATTGCAGACTTATCAATGACCAAGATCTTTCATATGAAAATTTAAATTCAAGAAATTTTGAACTTCAGATATGGCAGAGGGATCCGAACTAGTAATGATAATATCATCTACATAAACAAGTAGAACAACTATATTAGCACTAGTTTTGCAGTGAAACAGAGAGGACGCTTATTGACTTTCTGTGAAGGAGAAACCGAGTAAAGTATTACAAAAATTTTCAAACCATGCTCTCAGTGCATGATTGAGACTATAAAGATAATGTTTTGCTTTGCAAGCATTAGTAGGAGAGGAAGCAGGCATACCAAAGGGAAGTTTCATACAAAATTCTTCCTCGAGATCACCATGTAAAAATACGTTCTTAACATCCATTTCATGTACTAATGACCAAGATTAAGAGGCAACAAGAGCTAGTATAGTCCTTACAATAGTCATTTTGGAAACTAGCGCAAATGTCTCATAATAATCTATACCATATTTTTGTTTATTTCCAAGAATAACCAATCGAGCCTTATAAAGATCCAAAGAACCATCAAATGAAGCTTGATGGAGAATACCCACTTACTATCAATAGGTTTCACAAAGGGAGACACGATAAAACATTCCAAGTTTGATATTTTTTTCTAGTGCGAGAAGTTCAGTTTCAATAGCTTCTCGCTAACACCCATGCTCTATTTCCTATTTATAAGAGGATGGAATATAAATATAAGAAAAAGTGGTTGCTAATGATAAATGAGGAGTGAAATAAAACTTATCTAGTGGTCGACAAACTTGAGTACTTCTTTAAAGGCAGTTAGGAGGAGTTACACGGATAGAATCAATAGTCGGTGGATGAGTAGGAGAGGGCTTAATAGTTATTGGAGTCTCAGTACGAGGAAATCTCTGGTACACTATTAAAGGTTTGGATGTAGTCAAATCTGCAGATGTATAGGTAAACAGTGGTAAAGGTGTAAATGAATCAGAATTACTAGGATGATCTAGACGTGTAGTGAAAAAATATTGATTTTGAAAAAGACAAAATTTCTCGAAATTTGAATATGATGCAAATTCGTATCATAATATAAATAACCTTTTTATGTACAAAATATCCTAGAAAAGCACATTGAACTGACTGAGCACTCAATTTTGTACACTCATGAGTAGGAAAAGGAACAAAACACACACAACCAAAAGTACAAATATTAGAAAAATTAGGAGAATGACCAAAGAATTTAGTAAAACGAGACACATGATTCAAAATAGAGGAAGGCAATCTATTAAGAAGATGAACATCAAATGGAAAGAGTTTCACACCAAAAAAGAGAAGGTATAGATGACTCTAACAATAGGGTACGAAAGACATTAGGAAGATAATGGTTTTTTCTTTTAGATGTCCTATTTTGTTGAGGAGTTAAAGGAAACGACCGTTGAGAAATTATTCCATGAAGCTGTAAAAATTCTTGAAAAGAATCAGATATGTATTCACCACAATTATCAGAGCATAAGTTTTTTATGTTTGCGGAAAATTGTGTCTGAATTTATGAATAGAAAAGTTTAAACACAAAAAAAAAAATCTTTTTTAACATAAAAAATACATCCAAGTGAATCGACTATGGTCATTGATGAATGTCACAAAGTATTAATAATTTTCATGAGAAATAACATATGACATACCCCATACATCGGTATGTATCAAATCAAAATGTTGAATATTATTTGAGTGTGTGTAGAAAATGGTAGTGTTTTACTTTTACCAAGCTTACAAGAACCACAATCAAATTGA
This sequence comes from Cardiospermum halicacabum, assembly GCA_031304145.1. Lineage (NCBI taxonomy): Eukaryota > Viridiplantae > Streptophyta > Magnoliopsida > Sapindales > Sapindaceae > Cardiospermum > Cardiospermum halicacabum. The sequence goes on from CM062393.1 coordinate 10,073,397, forward strand.
AAAACGCTAAAAGATGGTGTTTCTTTATTCCCAAGTAAACCAAATTTAAACATATTGGAAAGCACACTAGAGTTTGGATGTCCTAAACGATTATGCCATACTCGACAATCAACAAAAACATAAATTCAAATAACATATGGTAATGTTAAACACAATGACAATGACAAAAGATAAGGAAAAAGACATCCAATTTTGAAATCATTATCAACTAATTGTCCAATAGACATCAAATTGGTTGTAAGACTATGAGAAACAAAAACATTAGTGAAAAAGGAAGAAATGTCACCAGTTTGTGTGATAGGCAAAGAACTACCATCAACGTTATAAATTTGGAGATTTCTAGAATATTTATGGACATTAGTTAGGATTTAGCATTATTTATCATATGATTTGAAGCTGCACTATCAAATAACTAAGGAGTGGATTTAGATAAGGGTTTACTTGAAACTCTTAAAGTAAAAAAGTGGAAACAATCATTTGCTCGATCATTTCAGGAGTAACAGATGAAATAGGAATAGAGGCACTTTGCGATGGAGTTGTAGTGACTACTGAACTTCCAGCACTAGAAGAATCAATCATAGTATATTTCAGATTTCTTTGGAGGAAAATCAAGCATTCTTTTGTAATATGACCATCCTTCTTACATTAGTTGCAGAACTTATGAGGACAGTTAGAAGTAAAATGACTATTTTTTTTGCAGCAAAAACATTGGATGGTACTTAAGTCTCTATCTTTTGCCTTACCATGAGTTGCAAAAGCCATTGGGGAAGAGATCAAGTTACACTCGCCTATGGTGGTTTGAGCGAGAAGACGTTGTTCCTCATTAAATAACTCACCGAGACATGTATCTAGAGAATGTCAGTTCTCAATTCATAAGATTAGATCGAATACCTTCAACCCAGATCTTAGGGGTCGGTATCTAATCACGACTTTTATAAACTTTTACGGACATTTATAGACTTTAAAAAGTGAATGACTTTTGAAGACTTGTATAGACTTGAAATAGACTTTATTAATATAACAAGGACTTTTATAGACTTCTAAAATATACTTTTCATGATTTTTATAAACTTTGATGGACTTTTATAAATGATACCCCAAAACTTTTAAAGACTTTTTAAAAATCTATAAAAGTCATGATTAGATACCTCATGACTTTAGAAGACATTTTTAAAGTCTGTAAAAGCCATGATTAGATACCTCATGACTTTTATAGAGTCTTTAAAAGTCATGATTAGATACCTGCAGATTTTTAGTGACATTTAAAGTCTATAAAAGTCATTAAAAGTCATAAAAAGTCATGAGTAGATACACCCATGTTTAATTTACCTCTCATTCAAATACTCAATATTTTTGTATGCCAACACTTTCATTATATGGAAGCATATAATTCTAACAAACTCAAACAACTTGCAATTGCAATCCAAATATTGTCCATCGGGCCTATATTCCACTACAAAAATAAAACTATTACCATAGAAGGAATTTTCTGTAGATTTATCTTCAATTCCATATGCCTTAATTCTAACTTGATTAGGAATTATCACTTGACGTGTGTCGAATCCGTCAAAAATAAAATAGAATAATCCTGCTAAATACAAAGACAGTAGTAAACAGGGTCGAACCACAGAGACGGTTTAATCAACTCAAATTTTGTGAATAACCTGAGAAGTAATTAAGGTTTTGAATTTGATAGAAAAAATAAACTAAATTAAAATTGTAGAGAAATAAATCAATAGAAGAATCAATCCAGCAAAGTCTATAGTCAATTATCGTGTTGATCATCGAATCTAAGTGTAATTATTTCAATTCAGTAACCATAGTTATAGCAGTTGACGTCGCGCCTAACTGCCTAATCTTCCCTTAGCTATTAGACTAACCGGACAAGCGCCTTCTAATTAGTCCTTAACCTAATCAGTAACCCCGACAAGCGCCTGGCAGGTTCAACTGTAGATTGCTTTAAGAAATAGAAAGACCCATGGTCATAGCTAACAAATCAATTCATTATCCTATGATCACAACCTCACACAGCACGACATATCACACTGTTTGCTACCTGTGTTAACTTAATTAAACGATTATGTATTTAATCTTGTTAACTAGCGATGTATTAACCTAATTGATCAATTAACTGGCCAAATTAACTTATCAAATAAATAAACACATTCAACCAAAACCATTAACAATAGTGAAGCGATGAATACTGCAGAAATAAATATTAAAGCACAAATCTCACAACACGAATAATTAAACTAATAAACTTAACTGAATATAATAACTTAGCTAGCTATGATCATAGCTAGCATCATCGTTATTAATTCAACGTTCAAACCTAAAATGGAGAAACTAAATAAACTTCAGAACTCAGAAAGTAAAACTGAGCTTCCTTACATCGTATTGAAAACACTTATTTAAACTTAAAAACTAAAGATAGAAAAATCAGGAGAGATCAAATATCTCCCAATAAAATCTAACTTAAAGTTTAAAACTCAAAAGTAAAAACTAACAAATCGTTGATAAGAAAAATTGATTCTTCAGATCCTTGAACTTTGACTTAGTGGACTTTGTATTGACAAATTATCTCTACAGCACTCATAAACCTTCAAATTTATAATTTGATCCACGAACTGCACAAAAATATCAAATAAAGCAATTAAGTACTAAAATCATCAATTTAGCCCAACAATAATAGGAGAAATTAACTTTAAATATTGCATATTTTGCACTCCGTCATTACTCCTTGCTCATCTACTGACAGACTCAACTCATAATTAAACAACTTCGATAATTGACTTTGAATTGATGCAAATATTTTTCTTATTAAAGCTTGTCCTAGTTGTTTTTCCCAAGAAAATCTAGAGTTGCATTTTATATTGTTATACCTTGACTTGTACTCCTCGTTTAGCTCTTTTTTATGTTTTTCTCTAAAGGTCATCTCATATTGTTCCACAAAATTCTTCAATGGGCTCCTGCTATTCACATAACCATTAAAATACGCATGCATATTTTCACTTCTTTGTGTTGATTTTATCCTCGCAAAAAACATGTGCCTTAAATATACTAGAACTCAACATTCTCTATCTAGATAAAAACCAATCGGCCATTCATTGTTTTGTAATCCATGATTATGGATAAAAATATTCCACCTTGTCTTAAATTCATTGATGGTTAGACTTTATTGAACAATTGCAAAGAACTCTTTCTAAGCTACTTCGTAATCACAAACACCCTTAATTTTTTTTTTGGCAACTTACTGTAAACATGTCATATGCATAAACGGTGAATAGTCTAAAGCATCACATTATTGATTGTTGCTCTAGTACTTTCGCATTGATCTATCAATATACAATAGGGATGTATGCCTCCCATGGCAGTAATCCAAGTTTTAAATAACCAACTGAAACCGGTTATATCTTCATGAGCAATAAGAGCACATCCAAGTAGAATAGACTGACTATGATGATTAACCCCAACAAAAGATGCAAACGACATTTTATACATATTCACAAGATACATGGTGTCAAAACTAGTGACATTATGAAAGTCTTCGAAAGCTGCTCTACCTTGAGGATGAATCCAAATGACATTTTTCAATCTTACATCACTATCTATATCTATTTGATGAAAAAATCTCTTTCCTTACTTTTCATTTTATTGAAAAACATACGCAATGTCTCTACATCTCCCTGTTATAGAAGAAGCTTAAGGTTTTGATGAATAAAATTTATGCAATCTTCTGCCAGACATTCCATCTGATCAAGCCAACTGTTTTAAAGTTGGACAAGCTTAACATTTTTACAAATTTGAAGACCAGCTCTGTCATTATCCTCTAGTGTTCTTTTTAACTGATTTGGCATGTGTCTATGAGCCGCCATAAGTCTAGACATGGAAAGAAGAATGTCATGGCCATGATTAGTTTCCACAGTAATCACATGCCATATCCCCTTTGCAACTAATATTATATTAACCCTAGCTCGACAACCACTCCTTGTACTAGTTTTCCTATCATAAGACTTGCCACTTTTATAACAACTAAGGCATTTTTTAGAATTCCTACCCCCTGTTTTAACTATAGATCTTCTTACCATAGTAAATCCTTTAACCTTAGCATGTTGCTGGTAAAAATCAAGTAATTCATCTAAGCTATTGAAACACGTATCTCTTGTAGGCCCTTGTTCAATGTTGCATCCCATGTCTTCTTGATTTACCGTATTCAACTTATCATATTCTTCCGTTAACGGATTGTTTTCATTGTCATCCATTAAACTATCATCGTCAGAGAGTCCAAATACATCTATCAAAGTACAACGCATTCTGTCTTCATTGTTCACCATTTTGTCTTCACGTTCACCATTCTGCCTTTACTCCTTGATTAAAAAATGTTCATCATTCTATCTTCATGTTCACCATTCTGCCTTTACTCCTTGATTCAAAATTATTCATCATTCTGTCTTCACTGCTTGATTCAAAACATAAAGTGTTTATGTGTTAAGTTTGGAATAAATTCTGAAATAAAACTAGTATATTTTACCATTAATGAGTAATATCACTGTCTTCACCGCTTGATTCAAAATTGTTTATCATTCTGTCTTCACTGCTAGGAAAGTGAAAACGTTTTACATTCTATCGATGATGCATTTACTATTATGTTGGAGAGGAATTGAAGAAAATTATCTTCTTAAGTTTCAATGAATGATTTATTTAAAGGGGCATAAATATCTATTTACATTATTCGGATGAATTTTGAATGGATTTATCTATAAGTTTACCATTACTCTAATGGTAAATGTGGGTTTCATTTATGACTAAATTCTTTAAGCCTGATATAAATATTAAAGAAGTGCACAATTAAAATCAATAATCATTTAAGAAACAAAAGTTCAATAAATTATATCAAGAGTTAATCCCATTAACTAGGTCTTCCATTATCAATTAAATAAGTTAAGATAATAAATTTTTTGGACCACCAAGTGAACCTAAGAAGATTTTCAATGATATTTGTTTTTTTAGCATTAGTCATATGTTTGAATAGAAATATTTAAAATTCCAAATTTTTATTATTGAATTTATTTATTTTTTCCATTTAAAAGGGTTTATTAGGGCTGCAAACGAGCCGAGTCGAGTATATGAGGTGCTCATGTTCGACTCGTTTGTCAAATATCGAGCTCGAGCCGAGCTCGAGCTCGACGAGCTTTATAAATGTTTGTTCAAGCTCGGCTCGATAATTTTTTTCTATGTTCGAGCTCGGCTCGTCTAAGCTCGTTTAAGTTAATCGAGCTCAGCTCGTTTAAGTTAATCGAGCTCAGCTCGTTTAGTAGCTTGTTAAAGTTAATCGAGCTCAGCTCGTTTAGTAGCTTGATTAGGCTCATTTAGGCTCATTTAGCTGCTTATTTAGTAGCTCGTTTGAGCTCGTTTAGTAAAATTAAAATTAAAATAAATTGAATTTAAATTAAACCTAAACTAAAATTAATTAAAACCATGAGTTCATTTCTCCTTGTTAAAAATATTAATAAAAAGAAACTAATAGTATCACACAGATCTAAGTTCAAAATACAATTTAAAAGAGTATTCATAATTCATTGGAGTTGAACCAATATAAAGTCATCAACCAAGAAATTTCGATATAATCTAAGTTATATTAAACAATGAAATTTCGAATTATTAGACTCAATAAACAAACAATCTAAGTGAAATCTATATCAAGACAAATAAAGAAGAAAAATAAAAAAGATAGAAAAGTAATTTAATTCACCAAGTGGTAGAGAAGCAAGTTGGATTGGACGCAAATTTCTGAGCAAGACTAAAGAGAGTTAAATTGCTTTACGCTTGATGACGGAAAAGTAGACAGAGAGAGGCGGCAATGGTAAAGATGGATGGTGGATTACCTGAGGGCTTGATGACAAAAAAATAGAAAGAGAAAGAAGGGTTAGTAGAGATGACTGGTGGCTATCTTGACAAACTATTAGTCATAAGAAATCTAAACCTTAGGTTAGATAAATTATTTTAATTAATTTTTTTATTTTTGATATGTTTTTTTTAATTTCGGCATCTATTTTAATTTGGACATTTTTTATATTCATTAAAAATTTGTCTATTTATTTTTATTAAAAAAAATATATTAAACGAGTTATAAATGAGCTCGTTTGTGAACACAAATGAGTTTTAATCGAACATAAACGAGCTACGAATGAGTTTGTTCATGAACATAAACGAGCCGAACAAGGGTTTGTTTGAGCTCGGCTCGTCTACTAAACGAGCTATAAAATTTTGTTCGTGATCGTTCATTTAAGTGTTGAACAAGCTTTGACCGAGCTTTGACCGAGCTTTGACCGAGCTTTGACCGAGCCGTTTATGAACCGTTCACGAGTGCTCGTGTTCGTTTGCACCCCTAGGGTTTATATGTAGGAATGAATGTGTAAGTATGATGATTGTAGGAGCAAAAAGTTCAATGGAGTTGTTAGAGACATTAGGGATTAAAAAATAATGTACTTTTTTAAAAGGATAAATCTATTCATATATTTTTAAATTTTAAAATATTTAAATTATATATAAAAAAACAATATCCAAAAATAGAAATAAAAATCGATGCAAATAAATGCCAAATTAAATGACAGAGAGTACAAATTAACTACTTATTCAAAAGTTACATAAAAAAAAAATTACACTTCTTGAGCTTTACGCTTTGGCGCGTTTTACTCATAAGCATTTTATCAATATTTATTCAATTTTTTATTACAACGAAGTTCATGTATTTTGAAAGAATATTTTTGGTTGTACTTTTTTGTTTTTATATTTCACTTATTTGATAAAAATTATGCTCCCAAAATTTATAAAAATTAAAATTTTACTTTTTCTTCTATTAAAACGGTAAATTTTATTTAAATTACATAATAAACAAATTAATAAAAGTAAAACAAATCATAGGAGTATAAATTTATATACTGTAAAATAGTGTTATAAAATTATACCTCATTAAATAATGACCCAATTTACAAAGTAACACTATACATTAAAAGAAAAGAGACAATGGACAGCAAAGAGACCAATATTTTTTCATGCAAAGGCTGGCTTGAGAAACAATTGGACTATCATCTGCATTCACATCACATTCTTCAATGCCATTTTTATTCAAATTCAATTTTTGTCAATAAAATAAATAGTGGAGCTCCATTTCTCTTTTTAGTGATATATATTTCCAAGATAAAAAATATTCTAACCATGAAAATAAATGGCATGTTATTCTTTTATTTTATTTTCTTGAATTATTAATTCCCAATCAATTAAATATTTTAAATGACATAAAAATTTAAAAATAAAACTAATGTGCAGAAATGAAAATGCAATATTTGGGTGAAAAACAATTGTGAATGTCATTTTTAATATATATATATATATATATATATGTATAGAGAGACATATTGATGTTGGTTTATTTAATAAACATAAATAATAAATTGATTGTCGTCGATCAACATGCACATTATATTAAATTTCATAATTTAAATTAATAATATAAATTTAATAATATTAAAAAAATCAAAATATGAATCACTCATTTTTAAATTTATTTATTAAAATGATATTAAAATTTTAAAAAAATCATATTAAGATTTTAAATTTATAATCTCTCAATTTTAAAAAATAAATTTAAAATCCAAAGTCGAAACTAAGTGATACTTTTGGAATAATGATATTTTAGCACCAATTTTTATTTTCTATTCAAACGTAGGGTAAGTTTGAATAGAACGATTTAAAAGTCAAATATCTGCTTTAGGCCTTCATTTGTATATTAATATAATTTAAAATATTTAAATGATATAAATATAACTAAAACAACTATGTAAATAAATGCTAAATTAAATAATAAATAAAAGAGCGTAAATTACTTTTTTTTTCTATATCAAAGTTATATAAAAAATTGTGCCTTTTGAACTTTAAAGATAGATGCATTGTACCGATATATTCAGACCCGCTTCATTAGTATGTTCAGAGTGCTCAGACGCGTTTCATCGGGACCATTCACACTGTTCACATGCGTTTTATCGAAACACGACGATATAGGCGTGTTTCATCGATATACTCAGACCGTTCACATGCGTTTTATCAAAACGCTCAAACGTATTTTACGATGATTATTTTATTTTATTTTTTTATCATGACGAAATTCATGTACTTTTGAAAGAATATTCCTATTTGTATTCTTTATAATTATTTAATTTAATTTAAATAAATTTTTTAAATTTAACATTTTATTTAAATTACATAATAAAATTTTTACTGAAATTTAATTAAATTCCATACTTCAAAAATTTCTTTAAATACTAATTAAGTTTTAACCAAATTTAATTAAGTTCCATAATTTAAAAATTATAAATTTATTATTTAAAAAATTGGAATATAAATTTATACACTGATAAAATAAAGTATCTAAATATATAAATATATTAAAAGAGAAGAAATAATGGACAGCAAAGGCTGGCTTGAGAAACCATTGGTCTATCATCTGCACTCACATCACACTCTTCTATGCCATTTTTATTCAAATTTCAATATTTTCATGTTTTGGACATTTTTTCTCACTTCATTTCTTTTTTTGTGATATATATTTCAAAGATAAGAATTATTCTAACAATGGATAATAAATGGCATGTTATTCATTTTATTCATTCTATTTTCTGTAATTATTAATTTTCAATCAATTAAATTATTGCATGAAACAGAAATTAAAAAATAATAATAAAATATTGGGATGAACATGATGTTGGTTGCTTTGATAAATAAAAAATAGATAATAAATTCATGAAATAATATATATATATGAAATTTTTTAATAATATAACATTATTTAATAACAATATTTGATAATATATACATGAAAAAAATATATCAATATATAAGTGTACTAAGATAAAATTAATATTAACATATCATTTTTGAACTTCCTAATATAAATTTAGATAATATAATAAAGTATATTAATGCTTAATATTTATAGAATATAAATTATAAAAAAATAATTATTATTTAAATATATATATATATATATATTAGCTATGTAATTCAAAAAAATTATTTAATTTAAATAATTTATATTTATTTTATTATCTATATACTTAAATATCTTTATATCATGTATTTAAGTTGAATAAAAATATACTCTAAATGTCAATGAATATTTTTAAATAAAAATACACTGTAAATGTCAATTTGTATATAGATATCAAATATGAGATTAATATCATCGTATTGCGGAATTGTATATGTGAAATTGAAAATGACTAAATTTTCTAAAGTTATCATGAATATTAAGAAAAGTTCAAGAATACAATAGTTTATTAAAGTTCAATAAATTTTATCATGAGTTAATATAATTAACCGGATATTTTATTATAAATTCAAATAAATCTAAGAAAATTTAGTAAATAAAAACTCAAAGTTGAAACTATTTTCAAATAAATTTTACAATTTTAGAAGGGGGATAGTTTAGTACCAATTTTATTTTCTATTTAAATATAGAGTACTATTGAGCATTAGTAATATGTTTGAGTAGAAAGATTTAAAATTTCACATATGGTTGAAAACTTAAAAATATTTATATATGATGATTGAATGAATAATAAATTTAATGTATTTATTAGAAGTAATACATTTATTTAAAAATTAAATATCTATTTTAGACCTAATTTCTGGCTACTAACAAAATTTTAATATTTTATTTTTGCTTTACATTATTTGAAAATATACCTTAGGGCTCCACACATGATGCTTTTTTTTTTTTTTTTAACATAAAGCATAGTACATCTAACCTTAAATTTAAAATAAATAAAGATATATACTAAATAAAGAATAAAAATGTCAAATTAATTATAATACTTAAATTATAGGTTTTTTTTTTTAACATAAAGCATAATATATCTAATTTGTTATAATGCGGAAAATCAAGAAAAACGTAAAAAAAAAAAAAATTATAAAAAGAATAAGATTTTTTCATATATTTATATAATTTAAAATATGTAAATTATATAAAAAAATAACTAAAATAATATAATAAAAAAATAACAAAAAAATGATGCAAATAAATGCCAAATTAAATAATAGAAAAAGTAGGGTATAAAATATTTTTGTTCAAAATTACGTAGAAAATGACGCTTCTTGAGCTTTACAGCTAGGTGTGTATTACCAATGAAGCGTATTAACGATATGCTCAGAAGCTTTCATTAATACACTCACAACGGTCAGATTCTTTTTCTCGAGACGCTCAGACCCGTTTTATCGAGATATGTTTAGATGCAGAGCGCTCACATGCGTTTTATCGAGACACTTAGACACGTTATATTGACATGCTCAGACCCTCACATGCATTTTATCTAAACGCTCAAGCACAGACGCTCAGGCATGTTTCATTGCTCAGATCGCTCACATGCGTTTTATGGAGACGCTCAGACCCGTTTTATTGATATTTATTATTATTATTATTTATATTTATGATTGAAGTTCATGTACTTGAAAAAAATATTCCTATTTGTATTTTTGATATTTTATTTATTTAATAAAAATTATGTTTCAAAAAAATTATAAAAATTGAATTTTAACAATTTTTTAATTGAATTGGATTAAAATTCACTATATTTTATTTAAATTACATAATAAAAATTTAATAAAATTTAATTAAATTCAATATTTCAAAAAATTTCAAATACTAATTAAGTTTTATAATTTAAAGTTTTAAGCCAATTTAATTAAGTTCCATAATTTAAAACTTAAATTTTATTTATTTTTTAAAAATTAAAATAAATACAAATTTATAACATTCATAAAGTAAAGTAGGTTACAAAATAACTAAATATATTAAAAGAGAAAGAGATAATGGACAGCAAAGGACCAATATTTTTTCATGCAAAGGCTGGCTTGAGAAACAATTGGACTCTCATCTGCTCTCACACTTCTATGCTATTTTTATTCATATTTCAAATTTCAATATTTTTCTCCACTTTTCATGTTTTGGACATTTTTCTTTTCAAATTAATGAATTCCAATTATGGTCTAAAATAAATATTGGAACTTTATTTCTGTTTTTTTTTTTTAATTTTTTTTTTAAATTTTATATATACTTAAAAGATATGAATTATTCTAACTAGGGGAAATAAATGACATGTTAATTTTTTTTTATTCATTCTATTTTTTATGATTATTAATTTCCAATCGATAAAACTTTTGAATGAAACAAAAATTAAAAATAAAATTAATGAAATATTAAAAAATGTTGTTGTTTTCTTTGATAAAAAAAAAATAGATAATAAATTCATGAAATAATATATACATAAAATTTTCTAATAAAATAATATTATTTAATAAATATATGATAATATATACATGAAAAAAAAATTATACCAATATATAAGTGTATAGAGAGAAAATTATTATTTATATATCATTTTTCAACTTCCTAATATAAATTTAGATAATTTAATAATATGGATGCTTGATATTTATAAAATATAAATTACAAAAAATAAAATAAAAATAATAACCATTTAAATATATATATATATATTAGCTATGTAATTCAAAAAATTATTTAATTTAAATAATTTATATTAATTTATTTTATTATCTACATACTTAAATAACTTTATCATGTATTTAATGTTAATAAAATTCTAAATATCAATGGTTTTGTTAAAAATAAAAATACACTCTAAATGTCAATTTGTTTGTAAAGAAGGATAGGGAGGGAGGAGAACCTCTTCGAGTAAACACAATTATCGTAAAATTAGTGGTCCCTACACAATATGCTATTTCGAAACTACCCATATATCCATATATTCAATATTAATAAATATAATTTAAATAATTATATTAAATTTTTTTAATCTTATATATAAAACCCTTATTTTAACCATTATAGTTAACAACGAACTACTGCTATTCTGAAATCGTTAATTTTTGACAGTGGCTTAAAAATATTAAATATGAGATTGATCTCGTACTTATGAAATTGAAAATACTAAATTTTCTAAAATTATCATGAATATTAAAATAAAAAATTTAAAACTATAATCAACAATTTTTTTTAAAAACAAAGTTTAATAAATTTGGTAAAGAGTTAATATGATTAACTAGATTTTCTATCACATAATCAATAGTTTAAGATAATAAATCTTTTCCATCAAAATGAACCTAAGAAGATTTAGTAAATAAAAAATCAACATTAACTATTTTCAAATAGATAATACAATTTTAGAAGAATGAGAGTTCAGTATAAATTTAGTTTCTATTCAAATGTAGAATACTAATGAGCATTATATAAAGATTTAAATCCCACATTGCTATAGTTGAAAGTTTAAAATTGTTTATACATAAAAAAAAAAAAATTGTAAGTATAATGATTGAATGACCAACAAGTTCAATAAACCCGTGGAAGCTCTAACTTTTTTTTAAAGTCAAATATCTATTTTAGGTCTTTTTATATATTTGTATAATTTAAAATATTAATATAAAAATAACTAAAATAATATCAATAATAAAATAAAATAAAAAACGATGCTAATAAATGCCAAATTAGATAATAAGAAAAATAGTGTGAATTTCTTTTTCCAAAGTTATATAGAAAACAGGCTTCTTGAGCTTTACAGGTAGACGCGTTTTACCGATACGCTCAGATGCATTCATTGATACGCTCAGGTTCTTTTTATCGAGACGCTCATCGCTCACATGCATTTAATGGAGACGTTCAGACGCTCCATTGACACGGTCAGACTGCTCACATGCATTTTATCTAGAGGCTGAGGTCGCTCACATGTGTTTTATCGAGACGCTCAAACGTATTTTACCGATACTTATTATTACTTTTTATCGTGACGAAGTTTTTGAAAGAATATTCCTACTTGTATTCTCGATACTTTGTTTATTTACCAAAAAATTATGTTTCGAAAAAATTATAAAAATTTAATTTTTACCATTTTCTAATTGGAATAAATTTCACCGCATTTTATTTAAATTACATAATAAATTTTTTAGTCAAATTTAATTAAATTCCATATTTTAAAAATTTTCATATATATATATTAATTTAAGTGTTATAATTAAAAAGTTTTAACCAACTTCTCTAATTTAAAACTTATTTACTTTCTAAAAATTAAAATAAAAATAAATTTATACACTGGTAAAATAAAATATGTTACAAAATAACTAAATATATTAAAAGAGAAAGAGATAATGGACAGTAAGGGACCAATATTATTTCATGCAAAAACTGGCTTGAGAAACAAGTGGACTATCATCTGCTCTCCCATTACTCTTCTATGCCATTTTTGTTCAAATTTCAAATCTCAATACTTTTTTTTCATTTTTTTTTCATGTTTTTGACATTTTTCTTTTCAAATTATTGAATTTCAATTTTTGTCTGAAATAAATAGTGGAACTTCATTTCTGTTTTTGGTGATATATATATATATATATATATATATATATATATATATAAAAGATAAGAATTATTGTAGCAATGGGATATAAATGTCATGTTAATTTTTTTATTCATTCTATTTCTTGTAATTATTAATTTCCAATCAATTAAATATTTTAAATGAAACAAAAATAAAAATAAAAATAAATGAAATATTGGAATGAATATGATATTGGTTTTTTTATAAATAAAAACAGCATGTAATAAATTTATGAAATAATATATACATGAAACTTTCTAATAAAATAATTTTATTTAATAAAAATATTTGATAATCTTTTATATTAATATTTGATAATATATATGAAAAAAATATTATACCAATAAATAAGTGTACAAGAAAATAGTAGTATTTACATATCATTTTTTAACTTCCTAATATAAATTTAAATAATTTAATAAGATATATTAATGCTTGATATTTATAGAATATAAATTACAAATAATAATAATAATAATCATTTAAATATATATGTCCTAATTATATAATTCAAACAATTATTTAATTTAAGTAACTTTTATTTATTTGTTTTATTATCTATATACTCAAATAACTTTATACAATGTATTTAAGTTTAATAAAAATATGGACTCTAAATGAAAATAAATATGATTTTTAAATAAAATAATTTTAAAATTTTATAAATTTATAATAGTTTATTTGGTTGGAAAATATATGAACTTATTTAATTTAAAATCTTAATTTTAAAAAGGCCCATAATAAAACTATTTTAAAAATAATATTCTTATTTTCATAATATTACATAATTTATTTATTAAATTAAAATGTTGCACCCTTAATTTATTCCATTCATATCATTATTATTTAATGCAATAATTATAATATTTAATTTGTAATATATATATATATCATATTAATTTAATAATATTAATATATAACAACAAAATAAATATAATGAGATAATATGTAAGTCAATATATTAAGTTACATATAAACTAATATTTTTTTTATATCATTTAATATAATATATTAGATTATAAATTAGTGTTAAATATAAAAATTTGACAATTTTTAATATTTTAAAATAATTAGTATTTGTTTTATAAAAAATGATTATTTATTAAATAAAATATCATCAATATTTCATATAAAGTATGATATATTATAATATTTATTAGATTATAATATTACATAATATGATCAATTGAAAATAAATAAATATTACACTAATCAATTTTAAATATATGTTCTAAAATTATCAATTAAAAAATAAAAATTATTATAGAATAAAATTATTTTAGATTAGGAAGTAAAATAAAAATATATAATTTAAAAAGTACTATTAATATAAATATATTACTATAACATTAATAAAATTTTTAATTATCATTCCATAGATGAAAGAATAAATTTATATCATTTTATAATTATAAATAGATAACAATAACTATTTACTTTTTAAAAATTTCCTAATATAAATTTGTATAATTTAATTTAATATGACATATCATGTTTGAATATAAATTAAATAATTTTCAATTTTTATAATTTAAATTAAAAGTTAAAAATTGAAGTTAATTACAATAATATTTTAATTTATTTAATTTATTAAAAATTAAATATTATATCATTCAAATAATCTATTTTTTATTTATTTATTAATATATATTTAAGTAATTTATACTTTATTTAAATTTTATAAAGATATAAATTTTATTTCCAATGTGTTATTTTTATTTAAATATTTATTAATTTTATTTATTAAAGTATTAAATATTTGATTAGAATGAATGAATTTTTATAAATAAGTTATTTGATCTAATTAATAAATTAGCTTATTTGCTTTAAAATATTTATTTTACAAATTCTAATAATAGAAATATTTAGATGATTAAAAAATTATTTCCATGATATTATAAAATGAATCTTATTATTAAATTAAAATATTGTACCATTAAATTTATTCCATACATAATTTTTTTTTTCTAATGCAATAATTTTATTTTATTTGAAAATTTATATATTTTTGTTTTAGTAATAATACTGATATAAAAAATACCTAATAAAAATAATATGTTATATAATGCAAATAAATGTATTAAATTATATATAATAATAATTTTTTAACTAATTTAATATATTAAAATATAAATTAGCGTATAACTATCTCTATGAACTATAAAATAATAATAAATTATTATATTAATAAAATTTTAAAATTATTTATTACTAAATAAAATGTTATAAAATAAAATATAATAACATAGATTAGAACATATTGAAAATTAAATATTATATTTTTTATTAATAAATTATATATTAGTTTAAATATATTTTCTTCAATTATTAATTATCAATCAAACTATTGTCAAAATAAATTACAAAAATAAATTAAAATACATATAATATAATTGTTGTAAAATAAACTATTAAATTAATTACTACCTTATAGCTAAATTATTAGTAGAATTTCTTAAACAAAATATTATCATATCAAATAAAATAATATTATATATTAATGTTAAATATGGCAAAAAAATGTTAATATTATAATATAAAAATTTTAATTATTTTTTCATATTGAAAATATCAATTTATATTATTAAAAATAATAAAAAATTTAAAAAATGATAAATATTTTCGTATTATATATATATTTAAGTAATTAATAATTTTATTTAAAAATTAAAAAAATATAAGGTATGTTAATTTAATTTAATTTTTTTATTGTGAAAGTTTTCTATATTTAATTGAAATAAATAATTTAATATTTATATATAACTCATTTAATTATTAATCTAATAAATTAATTTATTTACCGTAAGAAATTTATTTTAAAATTTTGATATAGTAAGATAATCTTACTATTAAATTAAAAATTAAAATATTAAATTCATGTTCTATATATAATATTCTTCTTTAATGCAATAATTTTATTTAATTTGTACTTTATATTTTTTTTATTAAGATAATACTATTAATAATATATAAAAATCAAACAAGACTAATGTATAGTATTATGTAATTCAATGTATTAAATTATATACAACAATATTTTTGCAAAAACAAATTCCAATTTATTAATTATAAATTAGAGTATAAATATTGCCATAAAATATAAAATAATGTTAATACTATATTAATAAATATTTTTATGGTTATTTTACATTTGAAATAATTAATATATTTCTAAATTAATTAAATAAAATGTCACAAAAATAAAATATAATAACATAGATTATAATATATTATATTATTTATTGTAGTTCAATATAACATATTATAATTTTTATTAATAAAAAATTATATTAATTCTAATATATTTTTTAAAATTATTAATTATGAATTAATAAATAAAATATAACAATAAAATAAAATACATATAATATAACCGATATAAAATAAAATATTAATAAGATAAAAAATAATAATACATGTTAAAGCTTAATATCACATTAAAATAAACTGTCAATATTAAATTAATAAAAATTGAAATTATTTTTTTATATTTAAAATAATCAATATATATTATTAAAAAATAATAAATATTAAAATATCATCTAAATTAAATTTGTTTAAACTAAAATGGGAAGAAAAGCGTGAGAAGAGTGTGAAAAAAGACAAAAAGAGCCAGGCATGTTATGTGATGTGAGTGTGGAAGGTAAAAAGCTTCTCAACGGTCCAATTCAGATATAACCCCTCAAATCTGATCCATCAATAATTTACATCATCATCTGTTAATGCAACCTTCTTTTAATTTTTTTATTTTATTTTTTATTGGAAATGACCTAACCTCTACACTACTTATTTCTCTCTCCTCAGACCAAAAAATGAAATTAAAAATCGCACCATCGAAAAAAAACCCTCAAAATTAAAAAAGAGACAAGAAAAGGAAAAAATAAAAAACCACAAAAATCCTTGCGACCTTCCTCCACCTTCTCCTCCGTGACGATGGACCACTTCCATATTCCCGCTCTAGACCACCAGCAACAACCACCGTCTCCGCAACATCAGCAGTTTCAACAGCCGCCAGCTCCCTTCCAGGCTCCACTTCAGCCTCTAGGGATGTCGTCCGCCGCAGCTTCTTCCACCGCTGCCGCTGCTGCAGCTGCTGATGCAACTCCTCCTCCTTACCCTGAGGTATGTATGTGTGTCAATTGCTCGAGCTTTTTGTTTCTATTTGTTGTTCGGAAACTGAATTTTGGTGTTTTGTGGTTGAAGATGATAATTTCAGCAGTTACGACCCTCAGGGAGAAAGAGGGATCGAGTAAAATAGCGATAGCGAAATATATAGAGCAGAACTACTCGAACCTTCCAGCGAATCACGCGAACTTGTTGACTCAGAACTTGAAGCGGTTGAAAAACGCTGGGTCTCTCTCCATGAATAAGAAATCCTACATGCTTCCCAGATCTGTTGATGATGCTGCACCTCCTGTTTCTCAGGCAAATGTTCCCAACAACAACCACCAGCAAAATGCTGTACCTCCCGCTCCCGCTTCTTCCCAGTCTCAACCGACCAAAACTGGTCGAGGACGTGGCCGTCCGCCTAAAAACTCCAATGCCGTCAAGTCTGAGGCTCCTGCTAGCCTCCCCGTTGCTCAGGCTGACCAGCAGCTGTCCTCGGCTAAGCGTGGGCGAGGCCGTCCTAAGAAGATTGGTGGTGGGCCGGCTGCTATCATGAAGGTGCCGACCGTTGGGCCTAGTGGCTCTGGAAGACGCCCTGGTCGTCCTAAGAAGCTTAAGCCGGTGAGGGCTAGCTTGGGCTCTAACGGACTGCCTCCACTCCAGCCGCAGGCTGATGCTCAGCCTATTTCCTATGCTTACAGCCAGGGGAATGTGGGGATGCCCAATGTTGTGAGCGGCTCCCGGAGAAGAGGCCGTCCGAGAAAGTTCGGATCCGCCGTTTCACCGTCTGCTGCCGCCGCCAGACCAGTTGGCAGGCCTGCTGGACGCCCCAAGAAGACTGTCAGCAGATCTGGAAGGCCGGTTGGCCGCCCTAGGAAGGTAATCTTTCTGATTGGCTGCTTTATTGTTTTTGCTGCATGATTCTGTCTTTTGTTAAATTTCTAGCATTGATATCTGCTTGTCTTAATTGTTCATTATGTCTGATTTCTGGTAATAATATTTTAGAAAAGTGAAATATATTTCAAATTGTGTTTGGCAATAAAAAGAAAAAATCTTTCTTGTTTTCTTTGAAAAAAGAAAAATTGGATTTATGAATATTTTGAATATCTTTTCTTAAATTCATATACTCAATATTATTAATAATATTGAAATTAGTAAATATTTGAAAACTTGAAATTTTCTTCGGTTTCTGTCAGATTAATGTTATTATTTATTTTATTCAAAAAAAATATAGACTGCAATTTTCCTTCTTAAAGCAGTTGCATTTTTTAATTTGAAAATTCTTTTTGTTTTTTCTGTGTACAATGTATTACTAATAATTTCAAAGATATTGTTGGTAAAATGTCCACGGCTATTCGGTTTTCAGGAAGCTAATTGCAGGAAGAACTACTGTCAATGCCATATAATCTTTTGTACTTGTCTTTGCTGGTATTTGACTGCATAAAACTGTGTTTTTTAATTTTGAAGTATTGATTTTTGTTGTTTGAATTATTTATGGCGTATAAAATAATTTTAAAATATTTGTTAACATTTTTTCTATAAAAGGAAAAAAAAACTTATAAATATAAATAAATATTAAAAAAACAGATATAATATTGAATGATGATAAAAGTGATAATTTAGTTTGAAATGTTTTAATATATATATATATATATATATTTAAAGATTTGATAATTTTTTTTAGCTAAATAAATGTTGATATTTGGTTTTAAACTTTATAAAGCCATACAAAAACAATATATTTTTTAAGATTGCAAGTACAATTTTTTTTTTTTAATATTTGATATAATTCTTTCAATTCAAGGTTATTGGTAGGACAAATATCCATCCATCTGCCACAAATTTCATGTAATATCGAATTAGAAAGCTACTTACAGTAAAAACTTATGGAATATTATAATTTTCAAGAAAATAAGATATTTGTTGTATTGTATATTTGTATTCTCAATTTATCACTTTATTTGTTTTTTTATAAAAAATTTCTCAAATACATAGAAATTTATTTTTAAAGAGTTTAAACTCCGTGTGCATATAATATGTCACAAAAATTACTCACCTTGGAAATGGTTTCTGCTCCATTTTCCAAGTCCAGAACTCAATAAAATAGGGCTGTCTTCTTCTTTTTTTCCCTTCATTACTCTGCATAAATTAGATGTTTTTACATATAACATACATATTTGTTGAGGTCTTTTTAGCATAATAATGCAGCTCATTAGATAAAAAAGTTAGGGAAAAATTATAATAAAATTTGATTGGTTATAATAATACATATAAATCAAATATTTTAATTTATACTTAATAAATATATAAAATTATAAAACAATAAAATAATAGTATCAAAATACTTTTAATTACTTGAGTTATATCTCTTATATATTATTTTTAAATAAAAAATATTAGAAAAATTATATTTTAATTCTCAAATGTGTATGTAAAAATATCTTTTATTTATTTATCCTACTAGAAGTTTTCAATATTTTTGAGAGGTTTAAATTATTAATTTATTTTTATTTTTTAAAAATATAATTTTTCATATTTTTATATGACAAATTGGAGGAAAACTACCGATATTACTAAATGATATTTACAGTACCTTTTAGATAAAACAAAAATAAAAACTTTGTGTTGAGTTATCCAATTTTTGTGTTGGGTTATACAATTATTTGAAAATTCTCTAGCATGAAACAATCTTAGCCTACTTTTGAAACATAAAGTTTTAACTTTTAGTTTTATATTTTTTAATTCAAGTTTGCTAAAGTTCTATGTTTAACTATTTTCTTATTTAAAATATGTATTTTTTAAAATTAAATGATTTTTTAAAAAAGAGATATTTAATATTTTTACTAATGAAAAATATGTTTTAAAAGTAAATGTACTATTTTTCACCTTATAATATGTTTTAAAAAGGTTATTATATGCCTCTTGAAAATAATAATTGTTATGTAGATTTAGTTTTTTCTAAGTTTTAAGTTGAATCACTAATTATTTACTTATTAATCTTAAATTATAGAGAATTTTATTTTTATTTTTAAAAATGAAAGAATGTTTATGTTTATTTAAAATTTAATTTGTAAACATGAATGAGTAGGTTATTGTTTCATCTTTGAAAAAAAATTGGTACATTCAAAATATATGGTTGAAAATAAAATAAATTTGGAATGATCTATAATATCCGAACCGAATATGATAATAAATATTTTTATTTGTTTTAGATACTTTGATTTCTTTCTCAACGACAATTAAGAATTAATAAATTAATAACGAATCATACTTTGACCTCTAAACTTGAAACGATTTACCATTTTTACATTTTAAACTCTTAAATGTCATTTTAACATTTATAATTGAAACTTCATATGGGAAGTTGAGTTAATTTTTTCATTAGGACCGAAAATGATTAAACCTGAGGTTAAAATAGTCCTTTTGTTAAATTTATGTTTTATGTTTTCCATTAATTAGGAATATGGTTCAAAGCAAATAATCTACAAACTATTTAACTTGGTTCTAGAACGGTTTAAATTTACTTAATTTATTATTTTTAAAAATAAGTTTTGAGAATAAAATTAAATTTGGAGAATAAAGTTAAATTAGGGTACCTTTTAAAAATCTACCATACAAATTATTTTATATGGGATATTTCTAGATAATTGTTCTAAGAAAACTTTGTAGTAATAATTCTGACAGTGGAAAATCTTGTATTTGTTATTAAAGCTAACATATACATCTTTACTGCTTTAAAGTTATTTTGGTCCTTGCTTAATAGGTAGTATATCATGTATGTTCATTCTACCGGCCTCTTTTTATCTAGATGAGTTTAGATTTGTAATTTCACAATAATTTTATTGTAGTCTAGTGATAAGCACTTCTATTATTTATGTTATTTCATAAAATAATTTGGCTGTTAGGATTTAATTCTATTTTGTTTTTGCTTATATGATAAAAAAAGGTGTAATATTATTATGCTGTTAACCTCATTTTCTTTTTATATTATTTAAAATAAATTAAATTTATTAATATTTTAGGTGAATTATATTTTCAATGGATATGATTATTTGTGTTTGTAAGTGTAAAGTGTATTTTGGATTGATTTTGGTAATAATTCAGTTTTAGAATTTAGACTAATGCTGTTGTTGATAGTTAACAATTTTTATATTGAAAAAACATATTGAGACATTTCTATTGACTTTTGTGTGATTGTTTTTGTCTCTTGAAAGTATGGAACTGAAGCACAACCCAGCTCCTCCACCGTTGGAGATCTTAGGAGGAAGCTTGAATACTTTGTAAGTTTCAAGATCGGCATTTTATTTTTTTTAAACTGTGATCTTTTTTTTTTTCCCTGCACAAGCCACTGGGCCACAGTAAACATATTTTATTAAATTATTAGAATAATTATGTCTTTACAAAAATTGATTACAAGTGGAAGGTTATATATATATATATATATATATATATATATGTGGATGCTCTTTCTGGAGTGGACAGTCTTGATACATTTGGGTTACACACTTGCTATTAACGTCTAGTTGGTTGGACAATCTTGGCCTGGATGCCCTTATGGTATCTAATTTTCTCGAACTGGAACTAGAAAATAATGATGATGTGGTAGATGGGGGTTTAGATGTGGTATCTAAGTAGATATTTTTTATATTTAGCTTTATGTTTTGAAGTATTTGAAATTATATCTGAAATTTCTTTAGGTCCACTATGTGAATTATTATTTTCATCCTATGATATTTTTAATTATTGGTAATGTGTATATGTTCTTTTGATTTTGATACTTACGAAAGTAATGTCCAATAACCATGCATTTTATTCCCCTCAAACAAGTGTCAAGTGGCATATGGTTCTGAGGGTTGTATTTGTTGTTCTATGTGTGTACTGTTGAGTGACATGGTACTGGTATCGAATTGCAGCAAACAAAGGTGAAGCTAGTAGTGGACGTTTTGAAGCCTCAGCTAACAGGCGAAAGCGACATCAGCACAGTTGCAGCGATCCAGGAGCTGGAAGGTCTTGTGACACTGGACATAGCAGCGCCATGGAGAGACGATGCTCAACAGCCTCCCCAACAAGCAGCTCCAGCACCAGCAGCAGCAGCAGCAGCACAGGTACAAAATTAAGATGGTGGTTGGTTGTGCTTGGTCTCTAGAAGCACAGTTTGTACTTACAAGTTTAGAACGGAATGGGCGGGTGTATGATGGAGGTTGTGAAATGATTGTTGGCTTTTTATGTGTTGTTAGATTGTAGGGATAAGTTAAGAAGAGTTTGTAGCAGTTGGTTCTTCCTAGGTTCTAACTAGAAAGAAGCACAGTTGTAAGATGTACTAGGAATTTGGACATCTGAACCACATTGTTGAAGGATGTTTGTTTTTTTATGCAGCTTTGTATTTTCATTCCCCTCTAGTTTTGTATGGATTAGGGCTGGGCCCATGTTGCTCTTGGGCTGGGCTGGGTCTCACTTAATTTTGCTTCTCTATCTCTATTGTGAAACCGTTTATATTTCAGGTAGGTATTACATCCATATAAATATATTGAGGCCACTTTTGATTTTAAAAATAATTATTTTTTAATATGTATAATCGTGATAATAATGCGTGTTTGTTTGTTCCTATCTAATTGTGAGAGTAAAAGCATTGACGTCATGTTTAAAAATAAAAAAAAGAAATGGCGGACACATTCTGACGTGGCACACTAGTTATCCAGATCAGCAACTTGCGCACGCGCTGAGACACGCTCCAATCATAACGGCAGAAATTCGTCATGACAGAGGTTGTAAATCGCGCGCAAGTGACGATCCAATGGAAAAAGGAAGTGAGAGGCGCGTGAGAAGGAAGGAGAGTGGGAGTGGACTTTATAGAAGTAAAGGAAAAGAAATATAAAACGCTTTTAGCAATAAAAGGAAAAGACAAAAGAAAAAACAGCCGCCCCCATCCACAACTTACTCAAACCCACCCCTTTCTTCGTCTCTCTCTATATATTTGTTTTAATTTAATTTCTCAGCTCAGCTTTTATTATTTATCAGCTAATAATTGGTTGGTTGGTAGGTTGTGTTTTTATTTAATATAATTTATATATTTTCATTATTTAAAATTATTAGTCGGAAATTGTGAATGACAGTAGTAATTTAGTTTCTCCCCAATAACCTACTATTTACATTATATCAATTTTAGGGTACACTTGAGCCTTATTATTATAAATAAAAATTATATAGTAAATATTAAAAAAAAAAAATTAAATGAAATATTTTTTTTTAAAATTACTTTTTTATTTGAGAAGTAAATTTTAATTTATTTTAAACTAACATATTAGATCAAACAAATTATAAAATTATTATATAAAATTATAGTTAGCTTACTAAATTTAAATAAATTAATTGAAAATGTGTGGATATGATAGAAAAAACATTTGTCAAAATGAGTACTATTAAATTGTAAAATAATAATAATAATAAGCACATAACTTCAGCTATTGAATTAGAAATGTAAGGCTGAAAAAAGTCTCAACTTGCCCACTGACATAAACCAATCACCAGGTCAATTTATTTTAATTGTTATTGAAAAAGAGAGATACATTTAAATAAGTAAAATTAATGGTCATTAAGATGTTCAATTTTTCTACATTTAATTAGAGCCTCTAGTTATACTATTATGAATAAATAAAGCAAAAATAAATGCATGTGGGTTTCTCCAATATCCCCATTCATTAGGATGTTAAATAAGACAAACATATCAATGTATTTGTGTCTTATCATTTTTATTATCCAAATATGGATAAAAAAAATCAAAATTTGAAAATTATATAACATTTTAGTATAAATTTGAAGAATTTAAAACACTATTTATTTATTTAAAAAAAAATTATATTTAAACTATAATTGAATTGATTTTTTAGTGGAAATTTATGTATATTTAAGGAAAGTATTGCTGTGAAGGTGACATTAGAAAATTTTAAGTAAGTTGAAATATGTGGACTTGATTTTAAGTGGTGTAAAAGGGAAAAAGTCTGTATAGGTTGGAGAGTTTGTATTATAATGAAGTTGTCATTATCATTTATTAATTAGAATGGATGTAAATGTCACACCAATTGAATGATAGTCAACAACTATAAAGAATAAATTATTTCTATTGGAAGACCTAAACCTCACTCCAAACACCATGCATGCTTATAGCCTCTATTTAATGAATCTTGATCATTTGGTCAATTTCAAAGTTGTTTTGGTTTTTATATATGGAACTATTTCACACCAATTAAGAAAATGATTAATTTGATGATTTAGTGTCTAGTATGCCCTTAACTAATAATGAGATAACTATTGAAACAATAAAACATCATAATTAATTTCATGGGCAATGTCGGAAAAAACTAATTAATATAACTTGAAATATGTGGATATGACATTTTCGTGGGACAAAAATTTTCCTTAAATGTGACACTTTCACGGGGACGAAGGGAGTATTATTATCTGGAGTGGCATCAATTCATACATTGAAACAACATTCATATATATATACATATATATATATATATATATATATATATATATATATATATATATATATAAAAGGGAGTACTATTATCTGGAGTGCATAAATTCATACATTGAAACAACATTCCTATAAATAATTAGATATGATGATAATTTCTCAACTGATATATTGATATATATATATATATATATTGCTTATTTAGACCTACATAGCATTAAAAACGAGTCGTATATATCTTCAGGCTGGAGTGGACTTAAGCGTTAACCACAAACAATAAAAAGTGTATGAACCATATTTTTTCTTTTTCTTATCAAAATCGATAAACTTTACTTTTCATTTGAACCTTCGAACTTGACTTTAATTTTTATTTAGACTATTTAATTTTATAAGATTTCATATGAACTCTCCAAGTTGACAAAACTCATTCATTTTAACATTTGAGAATGAGTAAATAAATATATGAGTAAGAGTTTATGTGTTAAATGTTATGTCATGTAAAATAATATTTGATGTGATTACCATATCAAACCAAAAAACTAGTAAACCTAATCTTCTTCTCCTTTATTTCATTCAACATTATCAAGCTAACCCAATCTCTCTCCAACGACTTAATCTCCATTTATTTTACAATGAAATTATAGAAATTTACTACTAATTTTTGATGAGATATCAAGTTTCTGCAAGTAAGTTGATCGTAAGATAAGACTGAATTCTCAAGGGTGCAAAATACTATATGAGAGTAGAATATTAACACATGTAGTTTTATGTATAACTATGAATTAAAAAAATAAACCTACCAAATAAAGTGTAATAAAAATAAATAAAAATATTACAAAATTGATTAAAAAAAAATAAGGTTAATGTCCATTTATACCCTTTAAGTTGGCTTGATTTTTTACATGAACCCTCAAAGCTTGAAAGTTTCATTTGAACTCTCGAACTTGCCAAAAATGAGTCATTTGGATCTTCCATGCTAACGTGGACCAGAGGTGAAGAACACGCGCCAAACTGCGTTTAATTAGTCTCCTTGAAGAGTCCAAGTGACTCGTTTTTACCAACTTGAAGGGTCAATTTGAAATCCTGCAAACTTTAAGGGTCCAGATGAATAAATGTGCTAACTTGAAGGGTCCAATTAGGCATTATCCATTATTTTAATAAATCAACTAAATAAAGAGCTTACATAGATGATGGATAGATTCACTAATGGATCTATGTATAAAAGACGCAAGGAACAAAATATTAACAGCAAACCACTAATGATACAACAAAACTTTGTGAAAGTTGAATAATCCGAGAGCGCGTATCAATATTTCACTTATAATATATTTCGAGTTCAACAACGAAAACGATCCAACATAATAGTATGGCGAAACATTAAATAAAATATTACAGCTTTAACAATGTCTAATCTCCCGAAACTTACATAACAACTAAAAATAATATAAATACAGTCTCCATTTGAAATTTGAATCACAACTTTAACAAATGAAATGAAGTTCATGAAATATTGCACCATTAATTAAAAAAAAATTAAAACCTACCTACGGACACCTCCACCTGTGAATGCCACCATTTCGAGCATTACCTCGTTCAACCATTAACCCTAAACCATACCTCATTATTTGACTAAAAAATCTGCCATCGAATCTACCCTAATTCTACCACAAATCACACCCATAGTAAAACCCATTTCAGCCAATAAAATATCAGCACTCACCACAACCACCCCATCATCTGCCACAACCAAACTCCTCTCCAACCCCATTATACCAGTCGACTTCAACCAGCATTGTATTCCAATTGAACATAGTCAAATCCCCCTGTAAAGCAACGTCTAAATCTGCGAGACCCCCAAAATTTCAAGTCAAAATCCTATTCACCCCATAACCCACTTTCGAGATTATTTTTAGAAACTCTACTAATAACCTATTTTAGTGCACAAAATAATAGCTTTACACTTTGAATGAAATCTAACCAAATAAAATACCATACCTTAATTTTTTAGACATTAAAGAATAAGATTTTTAGGCTAGATACTTTCCCAAAAGCACTTTATTTCTCTTACCTATATTGTCCAAAAAAAGGCTCTACTAGAAAAAATAAATAGACAATGAATAATTCACTTTACTAAAAAAAAATAATTCAGTCTATTTCACTCTATTGAGCATGCCAAAGTCCACATATTTTGAATTAAAACTCCTCTAAAAAAAATTGAGACTTTAGGACAATCAAAAAATAGATGATGATTAATATCGACTACATAAAACCATAATAAGCATATCATTGCTAAGCCAAGTTTTTAATATCGTGGGTAAATCTAAAGCATAAATCCCATCCCACTCGATGCTAGCGACACTTGAAATTAGATTACTAATACACCTTCTCACAACCAGATAAACTGCTTAGCAAAATACTCTCTATTATTTTAAAAAAATTCAAATCGTCATATTCATTCTCTCAATCTCAGATACCACTATAGACATAATCTGTAACACCCCTCCCTTGCAAATGGGTTATCCCCATCAATAATCCTTCATTGTAAAGGTATCGTCACCCGTTTATACGGGTTTTTGGTCCCGCCACCTACCTCACAAACTACCATTAAACTTTCAGTATCATTTATACTCACTTGCATACTTTCTAAAGAGCCTCATAAATGAGCTTCCTTGTAGGATACCTATCCCTAAATTGCTTTAGGTTAAGCTCGCTTAACTTTGAAGTTCTAAAATTTAAGGCTTTTGAAAAGTAATATGCACATTGGTAATATATATAATAATCTAAAACTTTTTAATCTTTCTCTATCTAGGATGTTACAATCTACCCTCTTAGGAAATAATATCCTTGTTGTGACTTGTACACAATCATGGTTTCCATAACCTTTCTCTCTCTAGGGCGATCCCTGATACTCTAGTTTCACATATTGCAAAGCATACTTTAATGATACCATGTAATTCCCCTCCCTTATGAAAGATTCCCTTATTTCTAGAAGATTACCAAGATGACTCTAGCCCCATAAAACTCCATGTAGCTTTCTAGCATACTTTGTCCTCTCTCTCATAATTTCTAAAAAAAAATCTCCTAAAGAAACTTCCTAAAAGGGCATTGATCCCTAAATTGCTTAAAGTCAATCACACATATATCTAGAGTTATAAAGATCTGAGTCTCTGAAAAAAAAAGTGCACATTTTTAATATAAGTACTAACTTTAAACATTTTAACTTTTTTTTAATACAATATTCTACAAATCTACTCTATTATGACATAATGCCCTTATTATGACTTGTCCACAATCATGGTTTTCCAAAACTTCTCTCCCGCTAGGGCAATCCCTATGAATATAACCACAGTGGTCATAAGGTATGCTTTGATACCACCAAGTAATGCCCCTCCCTTGTATAAAGATGGTTACTGGCAACGATCATCTCTTGTGAAGGCATTATCATCCATTTAAGCAGTTTTCAAGCTGACTACTAATTCCCCAAACCACCCCAAAGCTTTCTAACATACTTTTTTCTCACTCGCATGCTTTTTAGAAAATCTCACTGAGCTCTAATACGCCACCCATCCCTAAATTGCTCCAAGCTAGGCGCGCTTAACTTTAGAGGTCTCAAGCTGTAGGCTTAGAAAAGTAATGTGCACATTAGTGATAATAGTAACTTCAAACCTATTAAGCTTTCTTTATTTGGAATGTTACAGAATTAACTCTACACCTCTAAACTTAAATAAAGTATTAACCATCTCCACGTCTCTCTTCCTGGACCCCTGAATGAAAATATCCACTATCCACAAATTCTAAAAAAACCCCATTATGGGCGTATGAACCTTACTCAAGTTATCATCTAGAAGCAACCACATACTAATATTCATTTTATCCTTAATCAACCAATGAAATCCCAATTTAATAATATGATTGGTGCTCATAATACATTACCATATAAAAATATGTAACATAATTTAACTTTAAAAAATCTCCATCTGGAAAATACTTTGCCTTCAGAACTCTTATAACTAAAAATTTTGTACACTGAATAAACCTCCACTTTTACTTATCCAACATGACCAAATTAAACTTCTAGAGACTTCTGAACCCCACTCCACCTTTAGATATTGGATCACACATCTTCTCTCGCCCTAACCAATACATACTTTCATACTACTCCCTTCATTGCTACCCCAAAAACGAATTTATAATCCTCTACAACTTATCACTCACTAATTGAGAGTTTCTAGACACATTAAAAAAAAAGAAGGTAAAAATAGATTAAACCACAACTTTATTTAAAAAAATTTTTCCACTTCACTTTAGATAAAAATATCTCATTACAATCCAGTCACGTCGACCACATAAGCTCTTAAAAATAAATTATGTCGATTGGATTAGATACTTTACTTTAGTAATTAAGAATGATATAATAATCGATATAAACCCAAAATAAATAAATTTATGATATATTAAAATTAAAACTAAGAACATGATTACATAAGAATTAAAATCAAGAATATAAGAAAAATAAAATCGAAATCCTTCATTAAATAAAATTAAGAACGTGATTATATATTTTGGGTTCAAATTGAACCCTCAGTCTAGAGTTTAGTTGGTACTTAGCATACTTCTGCATGATTCTTAAGGGAGCAGATCACTGATTTGAGTATTAGGGGAGGTGAAAGAAATCAGCCGTGACCAATGATTGGGATGGTCTAGCTAGCTAGTAGTAGAGCCAACGTCGAGGTGTTACAGAATTCTGGTTGCAAAATTTATTATAAGGTTGCTAAAATGTAAGGTTATTGATAAAATCAATTCATATAAAATTTTGCTTATGTTTTGATATTATTTGATGGTATAAATTTGTTGAGTTTGTATCCTAGTTGCTGAATTGTTGTAAGGATGTTGATAAAATCATTTCATAAAAAATTCTACATAGGTTACGATATTATTTGATGGTATAAGGTTACTGAATTTGTATTCTCGTTACTAAATTATATAAGGCTGCCAAATTATAGTAAGGTTCATGTACTTCTCTATATTAATATGCGTGATTCATCTATTGGAGATGCTAGATGATGATAAGGTTGAGAAACATGTCATTGTTTTGATCAATTGAAATAGAATACTACACATAAAATCTAATTTGATGCCATTTGTTTGAGATGTTTGAGATTCCATTTGTTTAAATTTTTAGTTGATTTATTGTGTTCAAGATGGCACTGGATGAAAATTCTCTGTAAATTAATTAACTATTAGTTGCTTTAGATCTCATTTTCATTTGTTTCATATATGATCAGGGTCTTGTACCAGTTGTGGCTGAGTTACTACTAAAGGCTGAGCATATGATGTGTGCAAGACACATTTGGTCCAATTAGCACAACAAATGATGATGTGAATAATGGAAAAGAAAATTTTAAATATGTGCAGTCCTCAATTGATGCTCAACTAAAAGAAGAACTTCAGAATTTATCAAAATTGGGAAAAGGAATTGTTGAGGATCTCTTGTCATAACAAAGAAACATGGTGCAAAATATTCTTCATGTTTGACTCTAGATGCGACTCGATTGATAATAACATGAATAAGTCATTCAACTCTTGGATAATTAGACCAAGATATAAAGTTGTAATCACAAAGTTCTAAGAAATCAGATACAAGAATATGGCCAGGCACGCAGACATGATTGCATTGTCAACAACTAGAGTTGTGACATTTCCCATATGGAAATGAATGTGCTAGAGGATAACATGAAAACTTCTCAAAAGTGCAGACTTATTTGGAGTGGTGAAGTTGTTTTGAAATTCGGGAGGGCGAGTACAAGTATGTTGTGGACTCAAAGTCCTATTCATGTAGGGTGTGAAGGCCAAAGGGAATTCTATGCGGTCGTAATGGGTGTAATGTTTGATAGAAATATAATTCTAGATGATTTTGTTGAAGATTGATACAAGAAGGAAAAATTCTTAAATAAGTAAAGCTATTTCATCTAGCCTATACCTAATAAATAAATGTGGCCAGAGAGTAGTTCTCGCCCCATTGGTCCACCAAAAATAGTACTGTCAAAACAGACTCAAAGTCCGCGGACTATCCGGATCCGCCCGTAAATTATACGGATATGAACTTAGAAAACTAGTGTTCATTTTGTTCGCGGGCTTTTTTATCCGCTCCGTACGGATAACGTACTTTCGCGGACCGGAGCAGATATATCCGCGGATATCCTCTATTTTCAATATAAATTTTTTAAAAATTAAAAATTTCTAACTTGTTTTAATAATAAAAAATCAAGATTCACATCTAATAAACCCTAAACTTCACAGTGTTGATATCTACTTCTCTTAGACACCCACCGTTGCTAACTAGTGGATTATGAACTTAGAAAATTGGTGTCAATCTACTCCAGTCCGCTTTAGAGTGTTTTTTTTTTAAAAATATTTGTTAATTGTTGTTTTTATATTTTGTGATAGTCTTTTGAAATTGTGCAAGTTACAAATTTTTAGACTATAACTATGTCGTTTATTTCATGTGACATCTATACTTCCTGCTAGTGTTTTAATTTTAATCTTTTTTATTATGCTCGATTCTCTATTACTGTGGTAGTTAAATCAATATGTGATGGAATATATATATATATAATCGTTCTTGAATAAGATGGATGTAAAATAGCTTATAAATTGAGTAACAAATGCCATAAAAAAATATACAACTCTTCAACAAGATGCATTAATTAAAAAGTTAAAAATTAACGGATATGTCCGAGTCCGTCCATACGGATCCACGGGCGGACCCGGACTTGAGAAATAAATCCATATTAGAAAACGGACATGTCCGCTCCGGTCTGTTTTTTTGAAAAAGTCGGAACGGACCGAAGCGGACCGGACCGGACTATCCGTTCTGACAGTACTTACCAGAAATGAGGCCCATGCTTGGCAGACCACATCGTAATAGAAGAAATGATAAAGATGGGCTAAAGAAGATCAAGTATGAAAAATTGCAAAAGGATAGAGTTCAGATGCATTGTAGAAAATATGAGAGAAGAGGACACAGTGCAAGAGCCAGCCCTATTGAGATATTTCATGAAAACTATTAATGACTTGCTTAACTTTTATTAAAAGTTATGTATAGGTTTATTACTTACAGTTACATATTTTGTGGTATTTTAATTTTGATGTTGGTGGCCTGTTACGATGCTTTGTCTCTTAAGTTAAATTTATGCTGTTCTTGTGATTTAACATGTGAATGGGTGGAATTCAACTTCTGTTTGTTTGAATATCTTAAAAACTCATGTTTTGGTATTTTGGGCCTAACGATCTTGTAAGAATATGGACTTATACTTCTACTCAGACTTCTAATATATGATTCTTGTCATGTATGAAAGCTTTAAATGCATTTGTACGTAGTCTGATTCAGGTTAGATATGGTGCTTGTGCTATCTAAAGTACATATTGAAAATGGATGGCTTGTAGGGATTCGCTTATGGTTATTTGTTGTATTTTATGGCAAACTTGAGTTTTCTTCATTCTACTTAAAGATAATTTTAGTATATATACATGTGCTACCTGCATATCTCATATTACTGGTTATTATTCATTTAGACTCCTTTTAGAATGCTCTTGTTGTAATCTTTCTATTTTGAACTTATAATTTTCTCTTGAGTATGTATATGTGATGAGATACTAATTATTAGAGTTTAATTATTTCTATTTCAAATTAGGGTTAAATAGTATTTTAATTTCTATTAGGTTTTATTTTAGTTATTTTACATTTATTAGTTTTCCTATTGTAACTGTTTAGATTTCCTTATTTATTAGGACATAGTTAGCAGGGTTGATTTATTTAGTTTTAGGCATTCAATTTAATCAATAAATTCATCAATAAATTTAGAGTATTCTCTAATTATCTATTTCGCCTTTTTGGCTAATAACTAGTTGCTTGGGTTAGAAGAAAGTCTAATTATCTTGACTCTAGATTATCTTTTCGACTTCTTAGCTAAATACCAAGTGATTGGGTTAGGGCGAAGGCTAATAACCTAAACTCTAGAGAATTGATGAACCCTAATTAAGGTTACCTAATTAAAATCTATCGTGTGTGAGGGCTGTTTGAGGGAGAATTTAGATTTCTTATGGCTGAAGTTAAGTCAAATATTAGATTACTTATTGTCACAGTTAGAGGTCTTACTTTACTTGTATGTCAAGTTATAAAGATCTGACTAATTATCAAATCCCTAAAATTAGGTCTTCAACAATATGTGATAAACGATGATGTGACTCCTTTGATATTCTTTCAAAATGTGGTGCTATCTAAATATGTATGTAGGGCTTCTCATCAAATACTGCATCCAGAGTCCCTACAGTGCAACGTCCTTCATCGATGCCCTAGAACCATGCTGGTACTTATCAAACCGATTCAACCATAATAGTGCCTTCATTTAAGTGTAATGACATATCAAAGTTATATAAGGAAGTCAATACTTCAAAAAAATCAAACTAAAAGAGGACTGCAATTTCTAGAAGCCAATATGTTCAAGTCAAATGAGAAAGGTCTCAAGGCACCGCACCTGGAGAAGCATCTAAGACTTATCAGAATGAGACACAAGGTACCACCAAGCCTAACATTCCCAAACCTACTACAAATACAACCACCGGACAAAATGTTCATAAATCTTCACAGTCTAACATAACAAGTAGTATACAAACACCACAATAAGATGCAGATGATGTTAAAGGCAATAGAGGAAAGGGTAAAGGCGGCTCACTGGGATCCATAGGTGTCGAGGAAGAGGACATTCAAGCCAGAAAGAGTATGGATGTTATATCAACATGAACATTGGCTAACATGTATTCTATATAAGTATACTTGTCTTAATTTTACAGAGTTATTATAAATGTCTAGTATGAATATTATGTTGACATTTTCATTTCAATGTTTAGCTTGAGAGCACTAACAACATAATAATTGACAAAGTAGAGCAAAGAATGATGCAACTGAGGCACAACTTGATCTTGGATTCAAACCTTTAGGATTAAAATGAAAAGGCAAGAAGACAATTAAACAACTCAACTTCAATAGCGTAGCAAAAAAATTATTCGAACAAAAGAAGAGTCAATAAGACTCCCCTAATATTACTCTAAATAGTTTTAGTAGTGTTTTGTGATAACCGTTTTATATGTTACAAGTTACTTTGTACTTATGTGTACATTTTGAAAAATGCTGGACTTAAGTTGACTTCGATTAGTTTATAGTAGTGTTTTGTTCATGGTAGGGAGTTTAGAACCGATTTTTTTTTTTACTATGATTAAAAACTTGTGATTTGGTTTTCTAAATAATGCAAGTTATGTTTGCTTTCAGATTTATATGAGTGGAGTTCATTCTTGTTTTAACAAGTCTGGCATTGTGTTATAAAATCATATTACGGTGAATAATATGTTATGAGCTTATGATTATCCATGCTAAATATGTACTCTTCACGTAATTATCTAGGTTGTATACTATGTATATGAGTTATGTTTTCATTGAAATGGTTTAACTTGTTTGCATTATAAATGCATTTAGGCTTGTTATGCGAATTATACAATTATAACTGGCAAACAATTGTACATACATGAATAATATAACGTAGAGAATAAGTTGGACCATTTCAATCAATATGTTACAAACATATTTCAAACCATAAACTGAGACCTCCAACTAATAAACCAAATTACTAGACCATTACAACAATTCAGAAAAAATATATTTCAAACCATAAACTTAAAAAATAATGGTTCCAAACTATTTCATCTCAACCTCACAAACATACTAACATATAATATTTTTCTTATGCAAGTTTCTAATATAACTTCAAAGTCGACATTAGTACCGATGATTGAATTCTTGATCCATTTAGAAGTTGACCAACTTCTAAAATGGTGAAGGAGTTGATATGTTCATAAAGTTGGCTAAAGTCTAAAAATTCCAACAGTTTTGAAGAGATGATCTTAAGTCCACATGCCTATGCTTTGAAATGTGAAGATGAATCTCTTCCCAACCAAGAATTGATTCAACAAATAACGGAAGGTAATTTATTTATCAATGAAATAATTGGTTCTATAATATATTTTATTTAGTTTTACATATTTATTTATTTTTTTTGCTATGATATGATATGAAGGTGTGAATGCTTCCTCTTCGAGTAGAGCACAATCATCTACTTTAATAGGCACAAGCAACACTTGAATGAAAGTAAAAAATTGTTATTCGTGTAATTTGATTTCTAATTTACAAATGATTTCATTTATCCCTTACATACAAGTTTGTTTTATTGTCAATTGAGTGCAGGATGTTGGAAATCAGGCCATGATGATGAATGAAGTGGTTGGAAAGAAAAATTGAAATTTTCTTTTATGATATCAATTTTATTATCGATGAT
The DNA here is from genome assembly GCA_031304145.1 of Cardiospermum halicacabum. Classification (NCBI taxonomy): domain Eukaryota; kingdom Viridiplantae; phylum Streptophyta; class Magnoliopsida; order Sapindales; family Sapindaceae; genus Cardiospermum; species Cardiospermum halicacabum. The sequence continues at coordinate 10,108,817 of CM062393.1, forward strand.
TATTTACTTTTGAACTCTTTTATTATTATTACTTTTGTACTACTAAACTACTCTATGTTGTAGTTGAATTAATAATGTGATCATATTCAATTACTTTTGTGTTACTAAATGAGATTATTTAATCTATTTTATAAGTAATAGTGAAGTGATTAGTTTGTTTGGTCACCAAATGACATGTATCCTATAGCTAGTAATTACTTGGATAATGGAGAATGGTTATAAATATCTTATTTTGCTGAAATTAATCAATTTTGTTATGCTTTTTATTATTATTTTTAATCTTTTATGAAATTGTGTAATTTTATTTTTAATGAAGTTTTCATCTATTTGCTGTCTTCTATTTATTAGGTGTGATAGGGACATATTTGTATTTGATATATTTAATGAGTGCATTGATGAAATAATAATAAGGGAAATTTTTTTTTATAGGCCATAAAAAGTTTACTATACAATTATAGGCAACTTTTGAAAACTTTGCAAAACTAAAGTTTATTTTTCACTCCATAGGCCATTCACAGACTGTGAATTGTAAAGTTTCAGGGTAAAACCTATTTGAACAAAACTTTTAAAATGCTGTTTTTGTATGTTTTTCAAAACAGGCCTATAATTGTATTTTAAACTTTAAAAGCCCATTTTTTAGAATTTTCACTAATAATAATATTATTATTATTTACATATTTTTTGAGATATTTAAATAGATAATTTTTTAATGTATAAACTTTTTAAAAAATTTTATAGACATGATCGATTAGGACCGGACTAACCGGTCCATTTATTCTAATTAGTTCGGACATGCCCACCCCTAACCACAATAATTTTGAATGTTATTAAGTGGGCACTTATTTGTGCGCAAGATTGCTTATTGTACATGGAGTTGTTAAGTGTGTTTGTTTAGTTTTCGAGCTTCTTAATTCTTTATGATGATTTTTTGTTATATTTATGGAGATTAAGACATGAAGACTGTGTTGTTCAGGGTTAGATCATCACAAGAACCTAGTTATCCTTTATGTGAGAAATGATACTCTATTATTGAATCTTGTAACATGCTAGTGGAGTGTCGTATTTATTAAGCATTATGGAGGTATAGGTTTGCTGCAACTGTGGAAAATATGAGTTTACCATAAATGCTAGAACCGTAAAGGAAATGAGAATTTTTTAGAAGAGTGTCTTGGAAATTCTTCCATGGAATAGATTGTTCCATAGATCATCGCGAGCAATGATCATGGCTTACTATGACATGAACATTGTCTAACACTCAAATTTAAGCATTTCTTCGGCTTCACCGTAGATTGGCTTGTTCTCTCCCTTAATGGATAGATGATGGTCGACAACTGTGAACCATATTACTAGATGTTTATTTCGGTGATGAATTCACAACCATAGCCAATAAAAATCCGATAACAATTGCAGTGTATTGTTCCATCTTTTATAGGTGTTGAAGTTAAACTAGTGAGTTTTTCAAAGGCAGCGATAAATGGTGACTTCACAAAGTCGTTGCTCAAAGCTCAATTGAAGTCAGGAACAGTACAAAGGATAATCAAAATGAAGACTCACCAAAAAGCTCAAAACATATAGGAAGTGGTAGAAGAAGACCTTGGCAAATGATCCTATAGACAACTCAATGCTCTTCTCCTAATGAGTTCATCAATTTATATTGATGTTTGACTTCTAAAATCAGTCGAGGCAAGTGAGTGTGTGGTATTTATAGCTCTCTTTTGTTTTTGTTTGAAAGTGTAGAGTTTATGTAAAGAATTTGAATTGTAGAGAAAAGAAGAAAAAGAACTCTAAAGGAAGATGATCTATTACATTCTATAACATCATTCACTCCATATTTAACAACCATTACTAGTTTAACTAACTTTGTAAAATATCTAAATTTCTCCTTATATTTAAATTCAATATAGTTATCACTCATAACTTATTAACGTCACATAATAACCTGATGTGAAAAAGGCCCGACACCACTGGCGGTCCGTGACCGCGGGCGTCCCATGACCTTGTGGATACAGGAAGACACGGTCATCATATTGATAATCATAAAAATATAAATTTTTACAGGCATAGGCAGGTAGGGCCAAAATAGCATAAAATCCCATAGGCGGCCCGTAATCGTGCTAGTACAGTCGTTAATTTGGAACCGTATACTCATAGGCTTTTTGCGAGTGCGGAAGGGTGAAAGCAGACATGCCCATTTAACACTGCTAATCGTAATCACCTACTTGTTTCATATATACATCCATGTATATGTATATTCATAGTATAATCTCTCGCGTCATATGTATGTGAATATTTACTATTTCTCAATATATATATATATTGTAATTGTAGTAACTGAAACACATGTTACTATACTATATACAAATGGTGAACTATTTGTGCTCATCATAGTAGGTGATTTTATACACTTTCCTCAAAACTTGTCTCAGTTGTTCCATCCCCTTAACACCATTAAGTGCACCCATCATAACCGTAACTTCAACACCAAATTGACATGTGCTTGTCAAATTGAAAAGCTAAAACATAGGTACATAGAATACATAAAATCATGAAATCATTCCCCACCTGACATAGTTTGGTTTATATGGATGTATAAATTTGCTACAATCGTGGAAAAATTTGAGTTTACCATAAATGCTAACATCATAAAGAAAATGAGAATTTTTTTTAGAAGAGTGACTAGGAAATCATTCCATGGCATAGATTGTTCCACAGATCATCCTGAGCGATGATCATGGTTTATTATGACATGAACATTGTCTGCACACTTAATTGTGAGCATTTTATCGGCTCCACCATGGATTGTGTTTGTTCTCTCCTTCAATTGATAATTGATGTCGAACAATTGTGAACCACATTTGGACATATCTATTTGGGTGGAAATATAGTATTTAATTCATCAAAGTAGCTTGTAGATGGTGGAGCCAAGAAAAACCCGCTAACACTTGCAGTGTATTGTTCCATCTTTTTGTAGGTGTTGAAGTTAAACTAGTGAGTTTTTTAAAGGCAGTGATTAGTGGACACTTCACCATGTTGTTGCTCAAATTTCAATTGAAGTCAGGAGCAGTACAAAGGTTAACCAAAATGAAAACTCGCCAAAAAGCTCAAAACATAACTCTCTATTTAGCAACCATCAATAGTCTAACTAACTTTGTAAAATATCTAACTTTCTCCTTATATTTAAATTCAATATAGTTATCACTCATAACTTATTAAAATCACATAATAGCCTATTGTGGAAAAAGGCACGACACCACTAGTGGTCCGTGACCGTAGGCGCCCCATGACCTTGTCAATACAAGCAGACACTGTCATCATATTGATGATCCTAAAAATATTGGTTTTTGCAGATACAGGCGGGTAGGCCAAAATAGCATAAAAGCCCATGGGTGGCCCATGACCTTGTCAATACAAGCAGACACGGTCATCATATTGATGATCCTAAAAATATTGGTTTTTGTAGGCACAGGCAGGTAGACCAAAATAGCATAAAAGCACATGGGCGGCCAGTAATCGTGCTAGTAAGGTCGTTAATTTGGGAACTCATAAACTTTTTGCGGGCATGGGAGGATGGAAGCAGACATGCCCATTTAACACTGCTAATCATGATCACCAACCTGCTTCATATATACATCTATGTATATGTATAATCATAGTATAATCTCTCGCTTCATATGTATGTGAATATTTACTATCTCTCTCTCTCTATATATATATATATATATATTTATATTTATATTTATATTGTAATTGTAGTAACTGAAACACATGTTACTTTATCATCTACAGATGGTCCACTATTTTTACTCATCCTAGTAAGTGATTTCATACCCTTTCCTCAAAACTTGTCTCAGTTGTTCTATTCCCTTAACACCATTAAGTGCACCCATCATAACATTTACTTCAACATCAAATTGACATGTGCTTGTCAAATTGGAAAGCTGAAACATACATACCTCCAATACATAAAATCCTGACTCTTTTCCCCACCTGACATAGTTTGTTTTATATGGAGGTATAAATTTGGTGCAATCTTGGAAAATTTTGAGTTTACCCTAAATGCTAGCACCATATATTTTTATTACCATATTTTTTTTTTGTTTTTTTTGTTTTTTTTTTTATTTTTAATTTTGTTGATCGTATTTTGACTGATACAGAATGTATTCGAGACAATGTTTAAACGGGTGTACCTTCTCTGTTTGAAATAGTGTTGTAATCTCAATTTAAAAATACGTCCATTTTAGTACGTTTTGATGACTGTATGGCGTATTTACCGTATATACAACCTAAATAACATCCTAACAATTTAGAAAAAGAAATATTACCTTATAAATATATGTAGTCTGTTATAGGGGTAGTCTATTGTAGTATAAACTTTTCAATTAAAATTTTACAATTTCAAAGAGACAACGCGCAGAGACATTGGACAAGGAGAAGATTTAAGTAAGTTATGGAATTGAAATGAATTGATCTGCTACTTCGAATTTGATTTGAGTAAGGTCTTTGAATGCTGGGATTGTTTTGACTTGTTTTGATTTATCACCGACTGACATTGTAGTTGTTATTTATGCTGGGATGTTTTGACTTGTTTTGATTTGTCACCGACTGACATTTGTAGTTGTTATTTATAAAATCTTTACATCTGTCCCTTCTCTTTTTGTTTTTATCTTTATCTGCTATCAATATGTTTAGTGATAATGATTATAAATATTATTAAAATTGTTATATTGTTTTGTGTTGAGTCATAATCTTTATTACGTATCATTAAAATTGATTTGATGAGTGATAATTATTATTAATATTATTAAAGTTATATTGTATAGTTTTTATATATTATTATTTTATGTATGAGTATTTTCTATGTTATTAGATTACGTTAACATGTTATTAAATAAATAAAAATAATAATTTTAATTATAATATTATATTATAATTTATTATATATTTATTTTCTGCTGTATTTTTGTATTTATGTTTGATATTATAAATTAAGATATATAATATATATATTTTTAATTTTAAATTTTTTATAAGGTATTCAATTTAAACTATGAGTAATAGAAAAGATCCTGCATGAGAGTATATTGAAGAGTTGACTATTGATAGAATTAGATGGCTCAAATGCAAGTACTGTGACAAACAAATTAGGGTTGGAGTGAATAGGATGAAACAATATTTAGCGGGTAAAGTAGGAGAAGTTGTTGCATGTAAGGTTGTTCCTTCAAAAGTCAGACAGAAAATTCGGGAGTTCATAGATAGCTTTGAGAAGATAAAATTGACAGATTAAAATTATAAAGAAGAAAGAATAAGGAAAGGTACTGCTTTAAATAGTGATAATAGGGGAGGAAAAATTAGTGAGAACATGTTTGAAAAAACAATTCAATTGTCTGTGGATAGGTTTATTGTAACGAAGTGAGGGCCAAAACGTCCACCCGACACTTGAAGGAGATGATGGACCAAGATGTTGCTAGAGCATTTTATGATAATGGCATTGCATTATATATTATTGAAAGTGATTCATTCAAAAAGGCATTGCATTCAGTGGGACGATATGGAATGGGTTATCAACCACCATCTAGGTATGTGTTGAGCACCATATTATTGGATAAAGAGGTGGAAAATATTAATCAATCTATAGATGAGATAAGAAAGACATGACTATAAACTGGAGTGTCGATATTATTTGATGGATAGAGAGACATGAGAGGAAGGACTTTGATAAATTTATTGGTGAATAATCCTTATGGCACCGTGTTTTTATGCTCGATTAATGCTAGTGCAGTTGTGAAGGATGCAACTATGTTGTTCAATTTATTTGATGAGGTTGTTGAAGAAATTGGGGAGGATTTAGTTGTTCAAGTAGTTACTTGATAATACTGCAAATTATAAAAAGGTTGGACAAATGTTGATGGATAAAAGAAAACGATTATGGTGGACATCATGTGCAACTCATTGTGTCGATCTAATACTCGAAGAAATTGGTCAATTACTACAACATAAAATCACATTATTGAAAGCAAAAAAGGTATTAAAAATGTAATTATTGTTTTGCTTCATATGTTACTTATGATAATTATGTTTTTTTTTTAATATGTAACGTTCGACCCCCACCCTGTATGAATAGGGTGCGAGATCGAGACGCCACATTACCATTTAACCTTTTCTTTTACTTTTACATATATAGTTTTTTGTCTCTTATACTTTGGGTCATTTGTTTTCTTTGTTAGATGATCACACTTCACACATACATTTAGATAATCATACATTTATACATATAAACTTTAATCATCCAATAAGTAAAAAATAATTCATTTAAGGAGTGATAGTAATTAATCTTCAAAAATACGAGTAGACATAATAAGGTAAGCCTTTAAATTACATAACATTTATGACCCAAACTCGATTATGCATAGTATATCAAGTTTGAGTCTCAAATCCTAAATTAACACATTTAGGAGTTGACAAAAAAAGCATTTAAAGTATATTAAATACATATAAAGTGTTTCATTAAATACATTAGAGTTTTAAAATAAAATGTGATGCAGAAGACGACGATGCCATGCAAATGGACCTTGTTATGCTCGATTGACCTGAACAAAATTACCTATCAGGGATTTTTCGAAGAAAAGAAAAAAAAGACCAATAAAAGAAAAACATTAAGCTATCGAATGCCTAGTAAGTAATCTTATACTCCCACAATCATGCACACAATACATCTTTATAATTATTCATGAAACACACTCATATGCAATCTCTAATAATCATTCAAGCCTTTATCTAACAATCATCATATATTCACTTAAGCATATCATCACTATATAAAAGCAACATTTATTATATCACATATTTTCTTTTTCATGTATCAAGCTTTATTTATACCATTCTCATTTAGGCCATTACAAGCTAATAACATAATCACATCTCAAAGAAAGCATGATATGCAAATAATTACTTCAAGAAAAATCAACACATTTATTTATCATTTTATTTACCTTTCATAGCATTTATATTTCATGCCACATATAATCATTTTAAGCCTTTAGAAGCTACTAGCAATGAAAGTAGCGTCCGTTCATCTACTATGGTTTATTCGTTCATTTCATATATGTACATTTAGTCACAACAAGATAGAAATCAAGGTGAAACATAAAAAGTAATCATTTACAAGTCATATAACTAAAAACAATTCACTATCATGTCATTTGTACACTGTAAAAGTCACTTGCATCACAATTAATGTTCACAAGTCATTTTCCATCCATTTGAGCCTTACAAGAGGCTACCATATCATTTGGGTACATTTACCTATTCCTTTATAGATGAGAGAAAGTAAGATAAAGCATGTTTAAATCATTGGGAAAGAAAATTACATTTTATACAAAAGTGAAATTTTTATGTCGACTTGGGAGGTTTTGAAAATCGCGATAGATATACGATCTTATTTTCATATATAGAGCTATATTTGAAAATTAGACTCAAGGGTGAATCCGTAGCCGCAAGCGACACATCAATTGGAATCCGGATAAGGGAGAACGAAGGTCGAGAAGTTTAGTGTTCAGACTTGAGCGTCCTGCTAAGCCTGACCAGGGCACAGACCAGGGCGCGAACCAGAGCACCCAATGTGTAAAAACACCTGCAGCGCCACTTCTAACATCCTGGTTCATGTCCTGGTCACTTACTAGGGCGCGGGGCTAGGGCGCCCAATGTTCTAAAGGTCCAAAAATAATTATTTCTTCAACTTTTTCACACCAAAACATTTTTTTGAGTTTGTAAACCATTCCAAAAATAATTAATGGACTTATTAGACATCTAAAAGCCTAGAAACACCCTAGGATGAAACCATTAAAATACCTTTACATTATGATTCTTTTTATTCCAAAATATTTCATAAGAAACTTCTATACATAAAAAATTTTCTCAATTCATTTTCAAAACTCTTAGTCAAGAATTGCGAATCCAATTTGAAAACCAAAAGTGACACTTACAACATTATGGACACTATAAGCACACATTTATTCAACAATTTGAGTAGGTTACCCAAACACATCCAAACAACACATATCACACACAATCTCATACAATCAAACTTTTCTAACATTAAACTATAAGATTTCAAGACAAAACATTTAAGATATCATTAATAAATTCTTTACTAGTTTCTCATTTGAAAATAGTTTACTCAATATCATTCATGTTCACCAAGTTTAGTTTGATTATACTATATTCAATCATATATAAACATAATATACATCATTTAGCCAACTTTAGTCAACTTTTGGATTTCATTTACATTTGTAGACCAATCCTCTAACATATAAGGTAGAAACGAGACTTTTTGATCCGAAACTCCATTCAGATCCGAAGATCGGAACCCGTGGGTCCGGTTGTACCCTCTTATAGACTGAAACACCACTTTTGGTTCATTTACTTTTTTTAGACCATAAGACCAACATTTTACATTTTTGAGACCGTCGTCTCCATTTGAGGACCGTTGCCTTAATTATCATTTAATGGCTTAGTTGTCGCTATGAGACACATTTTCATGTGGAGAAGTATACTTCTAGAGTTTATCTGTAAGGCATGCCTTTACTCCTACCACTACTATTAGACGAAGGGTTTTCATTACTCATTGGCTTATTATTACATTCCATTTCCATTTTCCTTCATTTCATTCCTTTTAGACATGAACCATTATACAAGTATAATTACAACACTCATGTTAATCACATTTGGATAATTCACATAGTCATTTTCATATCATTTATCACCATAATTATATTAAGCAACATGTAAAGTCACAAAACCCTTTACGAATATATCAAAGCATCATAATCACAATACATATCGTTCTTTTCAGTACAACTTCACATATACACATTTTTCATTCATTTATCTTCTTATAGAATTATTAGCCACATCAATGCAACAATCAATCAATCACAACAAAATAACCAAGCTATGGAGCATGAAAATGAGATTATTAACCTTTCTTCCGAAGAAAGCTACTAAATTGCTTCAGTTTGGTGCTCTCCTTACCCTTGGTTGCCTTTGTAAACCATTAAAAGCAACCAATAATCAATATCAAACCACTTTCATGTAAAATCACTTTTTAGAAAGTTAGGGTTTCATTCAAATGATAGTTAGAGACACTAATGACTACAATTAGTGAACCAAAACTATAAATCATCTTCATTTAACTCTAAAATATTCATTTATTGCAACCAAAAGCTTGAAACACCATTAATGACATTAATGGAGGTTGTTAGAAGCTTACCAAGTAGAGTGAGTAGAGAAGAAGCTTTGAAAACCCCTTTCGAAGCTTTATAATTGCTTATCTTTCTTGAAAATCAAATAGAAGAGATTGATTTTGTGAGTTTATTTTTAGGGCTTGAAAATGGTAGGGAGGAAAGAAAAAGAGGGCTTTTATGATTTGGGATGTAAAATGAGGGAGAGAGTGTGAAGAGATGATTTTTCTCATGAGTAGTGAGGTTTGGTTTGGTTAGAAATCAACTAAGTTAGTTGGATTTGAATGAGAGGGGGAAATTGAGGGTAATGGTAGAATAATGGGCCCCACTTGTCATGAAATTAATTTGGACCTACTTGAATTTAATCCATGCCCATCCTTAATCAACTCCAAGCCCACTAATCCAGGTCGGTTCCATTTCCGCTTACCTTTCAAATTCCAAAATTATTTTCGTTTATGGAATCATCTCCTCATTTCGGAAACCGCTTCTAAAATATAAATTCACATTTCCACCAAAAAAATCACCAAATCATGATTTAAAACCCAATTTCAAAAATAGTCTTTAAACTCACATTTATTCGACTAAAATCGACTCTTTAATTCTGGCTCTTACTAATGTCTCTACTTTTACCATTTTACCCCTATAATAAAATTTTGATTCATTCCATTAATTGAATTTTGAAATTCACTCTTTAAACTATTTTTAAGATGCGAAAAATTATTGAAATTCTAAACCCTATTTTCGGATGTCACATAATAGGTTACTACTTATATATATAATCATGTTGTGGCATTATCAGTCACGAGAGATTATACTAAGAAAGAATTGATCAGACCTGCTGCAACAAGATTTGCCACAACATTCTTGACATTGCAAAAGATTCATGAACTTCAACCACAGTTAGACTAGATGTTCTCTTCCTCTATATGGAATGAATGTACATTAGCAAAGACAAGTGAAGGGATGAGATCAAACGACTCGTAGTCAGAGATGAGAGGTTTTGGGCTGCTGTCTTATATTCTTTAAAAACAACAGAAACTCTTGTCAAGGTCTTGAGGATGACAGATTCTGAAAAGATGCCTGGGATGCAGTTTATATATGGTGCTATGGATCAAGTGAAAGAGAAGATAACTTAAAACTTGGGCAATGAATTGCTAATTATGCTGAGATCTGGAGCATCATAAATAAGAGATAGGAGTTTCAACTGCATAGAGATTTACATGCAACTGCATATTATTTAAATCCTTGATATCAGTATTCAAAAGATTTGTCAACAAATTCGGAGGTATGCAAAAGCTTCTCCCAAATATAAGAGAATAAAAGATGGTAATGAAACAAGCACTAGACTTCTCAAAAAATGAAGGAATGTTTAATTTTGAATTAGTGCAACACACTGTCCTTAAACATAATCCTGGTATGTTTTACTACAAATTTAACTGATTAAAAAAAAGTTAGCTTTCATCATAATCAAGTTATTATTTAACATTATAGCTGATTGGTGGACACAATGGGGATCAAAAACTTCTGAACTAATGTCATTTGTATTTAAGGTTTTAAGTTTGACATGTTCATCCTAAGAGTTGTGAGCGAAATTGGAGTACATTTAATATGGTATCAGATTTATTTTATACGAATATGAGTTTATATTGTAGTCATATTATTTTTAATGAATTAATGTTTGATATTAATTTAGGTTCATTTGAAGAGGAGAAATAGATTAACCACATAGCAGTTAAACAACTTGGTATATGTCATGTATAATGGGAAACTCCTACATAAGTGTTTTATTTGAAAAACTTCTATTAATGATGAGGAAAATTTGAAAGCACTAAAGTACCTTCTGAAGATGAATGGATAGTGGAAGAAAATAGGGATATGGAAATATCCACATCAATTGTTGCTAAGAGAGTGCATGAAATAAGTGAACTAGACGTGAAAAAGACTACATTTGGGTAAGCTTATGTTACACACACATACATATATATATATATATATATATATACACTTTAAAATGTTACTAGATACAATTAATTATCGATTATTTTTACTTAAGTAAGGGAAAAATCATTCAAGCAGGAGAAAGTCGACGAAGATGGTTTAACGCCTAATTTGAATGATAATGTATCATTCAGATGACAACCACACCATCATCCACTTGATAGCAATGACTTTAAATTGGATATGCTTAATTTTATTTTCTAAATATTAGATTTTTCTATTCTAATTAAATTTTATTTTGGATATTATTTTAATTTAAGTTTATTGGAAATAATTATATTTGTTTTTTTAATTATTAATTTTTTTGGTTAAATGATTTAAATGTCATATATATTAGTTGGTTTGTTTACAAATTACTTTGAAAAAATATTTATCAATATTTGAATATTAAATTATGTTATTTGACAAATAACTGTATCGTAAACCTGTATTGAATGTATTACGTCCGTACCACATATTAGTTAGATAGTACCGTATTCCGAATTCGTATTTCACAACATTGAGTGGAATAATACTTGGTGTTGAATTACATATTTGCCCAAATTTTTTTATGGGTGTAATAACCCCTCCATAAAAAAAAATTGTGTCTACTATACTTCACACTTCTTGACAAGAGAATAAATATGTTTCAACACACTTCCTTTAGAGTTTTTACTTAAATTTTAGAATCAACGAATTATAATGTAGATCAAAATAAATTTTAAAAAAATCAATATTAATTTTAATTAGCATAATAATTCTTTTATTTTGATATTTTTATAATTTTTTTTTTCAATATCAAATAAAATATTAAATTCTTAAATCCATTCAATTTTTATTTTATTTTATTTTATATACTTAAAATATAATTCTAAGACAACATTGACAGTATATTGAAGGTTGGTATTCTCAATATGAAATTGATATTTGGACGTCATTCCATTCAAGATGGGATAGACATTCAATTAGAAAATCAATTCGTTACAAACCAAGCAAGCAAATGTAATATATGTATCATAAAAAAATAGATTACATAAACATACAAAGAGTGAATTTGATGAGATAATTTAAACCATGTGATTGGTGAAGTAATCAAACTCATCTCTATATTTTTTTTATGCCTCACGTGGTGGTCTAAGCAAAGCATTCTCTCAAATCTTCAACTTTTGAGGCCACGAAAACAATTTTTTCCATTTTCGGCTATGAGGACATAACCAAATATTAAAGTCGATGTACATTCCAACACCAGCCGCAACTCAGTAGCCACCGATCCTTGATTATGTTCTGTCAAACCCAATCCACCAATCACAATTACTCCCAACTTCAATATATTTTTTAACAATTTCTTTTTACCAATTCTTTACCACTTCCACTTCCATAATTGAATAAAAAAGATAAAATGGTGCCGGAGGGAGCTATTAAGTTTAGATTTTGAGAAATGGGTACATAGTTTAATAGTATTGGTATAGTGAAGGAAAGGGAGATTTTGCAAGTTGGTTGATTGTTGATGTTTTGGCCACCAATTAAAACTTTTTATGGGTCCTTGAAATCCCTCTGGCTCTAAACTCATGTGGGTCACTCAGCTCTTTTGAGGACCTACTCTCCATCCCACTTGTTCAGTCTTCTTCTTCTTCCTCTCTTTCTCTCTCTGTTTTCTATGTGCCCTTTATCCTAGGAAAGATCCATTTTTTTTCCCAATCTCGATATTTGGTATACACATCAAGATATTTGATTTTGATTTTTTGGTTTTTAGCTTTGATTGTATTTTGTATTGTGGGTATTTGGGTTTTTGTATAATCTATTTCCTTTTCTGCAAATCAGCAGGAGTAAAGCTGGGGTTTTTGGACTCTGAAGGGTCTTAGTTATTGTGATGTGAGCAAAGGTGGTGTTTTTGTCTTGCTATTGAAGAATCTGAGTTTGTTTATATGATATTGGAGGAATTTCAGCTTCTTTTAGTGGCTTGGGTTTGAGAAGTTGAGGTTTTGGTGGGAGTGATGATGTAATTGTATAAGGTGTTGGTCAAATCTGAGTGTTGTTGTGTATAGTGATTTGGTGTTTGTAATTGATTTATATTGAGAGATTGTTTGATTTCATGCTTGGTCCAAGACAATGGAGATGTCTATGGCCAGACTTTTATTGTTTTAGCATTGGATACAATAGCCTGGTAGTGGTAAGAATAATATGAAGAATCTCCTTAAGAAGCTACATATCATGTCTAATCAATCAGATATGGCAGACGGGTCAACTTCATCTAAAAACAACAAGACAAGTGAATTATCATCCTCATCAGCATCATCTTCACCATCACCAACTCCTCACAATCCTCTTTCAAATTGGTTAAATTCAGTAGTCAATAGAAAAAGTCCCAGTCCTCCATCTTCTTCAAATGTCAACAGAGGGGAGCGGGAAGATACTGGTGGCAGCTTGGATGTGGCATTGGAGGCTGCTAGGGATCCGGATGTGGATGAGGAGTATCAGATACAATTAGCTTTGGAATTGAGTGCTAAAGAGGATCCTGAAGCTGTGCAGATTGAGGCTGTCAAGCAAATCAGCTTGGGGTCTTGTGATCCTGAAAACACTCCAGCAGAAGTTGTTGCATATAGATATTGGGTAAGTCATTAAATCTTTTGGTTGCACAACAGTAAAATCACATGTTTTTTTTAGTCTCCTGACATGGTCAAAATCAGGGAAATGACTACTATGGTTGTCATAATTTTTGCATTTATTTTGATCTTGAGATACTGACATTGCTTTGGGGGAGTTTTTTCTTGGATGCAATAGTTAAGTCTTTTATGTAAAACTATGGTAGGGAAAAGAGAGACTTCATTGAAATTCAATAAGAAAAGTTATTAGAGTTTGTCAATATCATGCTTGTGATTCCTGTGATATCTGTCTTCCAACCTTATTAGTAGCTGTAAAGTGAGGTAGAAACATCCTATGTTTTGGACTGCTAGCTTCACGCTAAAATTGTTAAGAGTTAGCATTGATAGTATTTTGAAGAAAAAAGTAGTGGCTCTTAACCATCGGAATCACAACCTTGAAAATTTTGGTTCATATATAATTGGCCTCAGCAGGGAGTTGTGGTAGTTACGTAAATTTGGTATGGTTGGTCTAAGAAGTTGACAGAGTGCATTGAGAGTAATGGAAAGAACTAGAGTAGAGGCTTATTGAATTCTGAACTGAAGTTCAGTTTGTTGGGTGAAGTTATAGTTATAAAGACTGAAGGGCTTATCGTAGCTGGCAATGCAGTTGACTATAGCTGTTTGTCAATTGATGTCTGCCTAGTAACTGAAATTTGATCCTTGTAATTCGACCTTTTCATATGAATTATAGTCAATTGAATCTCTTGGTTCACATTTGTTTTTGTTAGACAATCTTAAAATTGTTATCTTTTGCATCTTTCCTATTCGCCTTGGAAGTTCCATATCAGAGAAGGGTCTGCAGAATTACAGGGATTGTTCTACACAAATATAGAATTTCAAAATTCTTAAAAACCTTGCTTAAAAGTGCTTGATTTCTGGTGAATGGAGAATGTTGCTCCATTATTGTGGAAATACTGAGTTATAAGTTCCCATGCTCCTACTGTGTCAATGAGCTAGTGACATCAAGATTAGAGCGATTTTTCTGTAAGTGGATATCAACTGGAAGTCATGCACTTCATATGTTGCCTTTTCTTCCCCCTTTTCCGCTAGTATTTTTTCGCTTTGGATCTTTTGCTTTGGCATTTTATGATAGTCAAGGAAAGTACATCAATATGGGTTCTTCTTTTGCTTTGAAATATTCAGCCTATCTACAAAGCCTTCAGGTCTAACTATTTGGATAAGTATTGAATTGATATTAGCATGTCTCGCAATATATTTTGGGATATATTTTTGCCATATTTTTATTCCATGCTAACCTATCTCATATCGTAGATTTGTCCGTGCTTCACAGAATTACAATTCTCTTAGCTACGATGACAAGATCATGGATGGATTCTACGATCTATATGGAGTGCTGACTGATTCCACCTCAGACAGAATGCCTTCCCTTGTTGATCTACAAGGGACACCTGTATCAGATCGTGTCACTTGGGAAGCTGTTTTAGTCAATAGAGCTGGCGATGCTAATTTGTTGAAACTTGAACAAAAGGCCCTGGAGGTAGCTGTCAAGTCCAGATCCCAGTTTGTATCCTTTGTGAGTAATGACTTAGTGAAGCAACTGGCTATTTTAGTTGCTGACTACATGGGTGGACCAGTTGGTGACCCAGAAAGCATGTCTAGAGCATTGCGAAGTCTCAGTTACAGCTTGAGGGCAACTCTTGGTAGCATGGTTTTGCCGCTTGGTTCTCTTACTATTGGTTTGTCTCGTCATCGTGCATTATTATTCAAGGTACTTCTTTAATTTTAAAATTCTCTTCTGCTGCACCTTTATTTTACGGCTGGTCTAGAAATCTGCATGGAGTAGGATGTGAAAGGAGCAGTTCTGTAACTGAATCCATTTATTTGTATTGAGTTGTCTTATGATTTTAGATAAAAATACTCAAGACTTGAGGTAAATTCTGACAGAAATGTTTCATGAAGATAATTATTCCCATATACTATGATTAGTTTATCTAGGCAACTGAAATGAGAGACATTCCTTTCTGTGTTTTATTATTTTTCAACTGTTTAGTTTAAATTTGAAAATTACTGGTTCTCTTAGATCATGCTAACAATTGTATTCTTTGGTTTTTAACATTTGTTATGTCGTAAATAAACTGGCACTCATTGATAGCTTTGATATGTGATACTATGCTTTCTAAGAAGGTTGCAGTTTTTGAGAACCACCTACAGTGTAGTAAAATGCTTTACTATCGATATTCAAGTAGTTTAATGTTTGAGATGACTCCAGTATAATCAAAATCTGTTCGATGTCCAGTGATGTAATCTTTAATGAAGTCTGCCATCTTCAGCATCTGGGTGTTATATTTTTCGAACTTATCATATAACCCTACAATCATTTTCTTTTCCATAATCTTATTATGTTCTTACCTTTATAGCAATTGAATTAAATCTGGTGGCCATGAGTGCTTTTAAACTATGTCTTACCGTGCTTATTGTACTAGTTCGATTCGTTTGCTTAAAATTCTTCTCTTTCTCAAATTGCTTTATATTCCTCTCAAATTTTCTAATAATTATGTAGGTCTTGGCTGATAGTCTTGGAATTCCTTGTCGGTTGGTGAAAGGACAACAATATACAGGCTGTGATGATGTTGCGATGAACTTCGTGAGGATTGATGATGGAAGGTAATTGCCATTGTGATACAATATTTGCAAATCTTTCTTGAACAGTGAAAAAATCATACAGATAGATGTGGCTTTCTTCTCAAGAAAAACCACAAATTTGATTCTTGCCAAATAATTATTCTTCATGAGCTGCATATTTAGCTATGTGATTGTGCGGTTCATAATTATGATAGTTATGCAAGACGGAAAATAGCATCCATCATAACTGTGCTTTTTCATTCAGGTTTTAGAACACTGACATCTTTACCAGTTATCTAATAGATAATGTGAATTTCAGGGAGTACATTGTTGACCTAATGGCGGCTCCTGGAACACTTATCCCTTCTGATGCTGTAGGATCACAATTAGAGTTCGATGATGCTTTCTTTTCAGCCAGTCCTTTGTCGAGGGACATTGATTCGTCTCATCCACCCTCTTCCAGCAGTGGGGTTGGTAGCTCATTTGAAGAACATTATGAGCTTGGGGCATCTGACAAGAGATCTAAAGTGAGGAATCCAGTTGCTGCTGCAAGTCAATCTGATGATAGAGGAAAACCACATGGCTGTTCTAGTCTGACTGGTTCAGTTAAAGGTGAGGATGAATCTAAAATGTTAGATGATAAAGGTCCTTCACATGTAGAGAAAGTACCAGTGAGAGAACTACCCATCAGAACTAGCCCATTTTCACACACGAGGTCTCCTTCCTGGACTGAAGGCGTTAGCTCTCCAGCTGCACGAAGAATGAAGGTGAAAGATGTTTCTCAATACATGATTGATGCTGCCAAAGAGAATCCACAATTAGCTCAAAAACTTCATGACGTGTTGCTTGAAAGTGGTGTCGTAGCTCCTCCAAACTTGTTTACCGAAGTCTATGCAGAGCATGTAGATGCATCTGCGGCTGAGGACAGGTTTGCGACTGAGGACAGGTTTGCGACTGAAGCTAAGGATGAATATAAACACGAAAGTGCAACCACTGAGAATAAGAATCAAGATGATCCAAGTCCACCCTGTTGCTTGCCGCCTCTCCCTCGTCCTAGACAACATTCTAGAGTAATTCCTCATCATGAACATCCTGATAATCTAAAACAGACAGAAGGTGTTGCTTATCTATCAGATACAAGAGAAACAACTGGACAGTCTGACTCATCACAATCGGATGCGACTCTTCCAAAGTTCCGAAAAGATGTTCCTGTTGCTGCTGCTGCTGCTGCAGCAGCAGCAGCTGTTGTTGCATCTTCAATGGTAGTTGCTGCAGCAAAGTCGAGCTCTGAATCAAATATTGAGCTTCCTGTAGCTGCGGCTGCTACTGCTACTGCTGCAGCTGTGGTTGCAACAACTGCAGCTGTGGGTAAGCAATATAGTGATGCAGATACAGATTCTGGTGGCTACGAACCACGTGGAAGTGGAGGCCAAGAGCATGATAGGTTTGGCACCAATTCAGAAGGTGAAAGAATATCAGACAGATCAGCAGGTAATGATAGCACAAAATCTGATGTTGGACTTGATGATGTCGCGGAATGTGAGATTCCATGGGAGGAAATCACCTTGGGCGAGCGTATCGGACTTGGTACTAGCTTATCTCTGTGCATTATAACTACCGTCTGTCAAAGGCTCTAATTATTAGATAATAGTCATTCTACTTGTAATATGGAGTTGATTTTAGGCCATTATTTCTGTTGCAGGATCGTATGGAGAGGTATATCGTGGAGATTGGCATGGAACTGTGAGTATCTAGTACTGAACTTGAATATTAAAACTCTTCTGTTTTTCTATGTATTCACATCACTTCAATTTTTATTTGGAATATTTGGGATAGTTTTAGAGATTCTTTACAACTGAAATAACTCATAATTAGAACTTGGGAGATGGAAAGGCAAAACAAAATGAGCTACATTGTGGTGCTTGCACAAGATTTGTAAACAATTGCACAGATATAGGGACATAGAAGTTGAACACTAATGCTTGGTATATTTATAAACTGAAGCAGATTATTATGCCTGGAACATATGCAAGATACATTGACATAAAAGTTTAACACTAGGTATAGTTATTGAGTTGATTATTATCCTCTGGATATTCAAGGAAAGGAAAATTTTTGTCATAATTTGCATCAAAATCTAATCGTAATTGTAGGTATGTTGACAAAATATCCCATGAGAAATGATCATGTCATGCTTTAATGATTAAATGAAAAAGTTTAACATTCATTGAAGGAGGTGCTGCTTTTTTATTTTAATAGGAAGTTGCAGTGAAGAGATTCCTAGACCAAGATATTTATGGCCAATCTCTTGAAGAGTTCAGAAGCGAGGTACAAGATTTCTCCATGCTCTTATATATGTTTTTCCTTAAGCTTTGACATGAATCTATATCTCTCAAACCTAAATAGATAATCCAGTCACACATAATATTCCATCACCAGAATAATACTATGAGATGTAGGACTGATACACCTTATCAGATTGCAAGCAGCTTGGACTTCTTACTACTTCTTCCCTATAAAATGGATTAAAATGTTGAGCCCCTGGCCGTTATGGTGCTGCTGAACCTTGTGACCGTCGCTTTCAACTATTGTGGATAGTCTTATGTCAAAGCCTCATTCATCACAGTCACTAGCTATAGCTGTTACTTAGGGATTGTGAGATTTGTTGTCTTGACTGTTTGAAATTGCATTCTCTATTGCTAGGTCCGGATCATGAAGAGACTAAGGCATCCAAATGTTGTTCTCTTCATGGGAGCTGTAACTCGTACACCAAATCTTTCAATTGTCACAGAATTTCTTCCTAGGTATGTCATCTTCTTCGATGCCCTTTGCATGTGTCATAATTGTTTAATAAAAATATCTGAAGTTATTTTCTTTGGATTTTATTGTGGCTCAGAGGATATTTGCAATGCTGCAGAAGAGGTTTACTGCTACTCTTTAGTTGGCAAAGAACTAACAAATTAGTTATATAGGCAGCAATGTCGGAGACTTTTTATTCACCTTGCACCTATTTTATTTTGAGTGAATGAGTAGAACTTAATAATGATGTTTCCTAATTGTTTTCATTGAAATGAAAAGACTGATAAAGTTGACCTCTCATTTCTTTACTTTAACTAATTAACTTCCTCAAGTATAGTTCTTGCTGAAATATCCCTTTCTAAAAGTTATAGTAGAACTCTGGTGTCATTTTCTTTACTGTTAATGGCTTCTTGGGATTCTGTCACTCCTACAATATTGGAAAATTAATGCATACTTTTGTGTTTGCAGAGGTAGTTTGTATAGGTTAATTCATCGGCCTAACAACCAATTAGATGAGCGGAGGCGTCTGAGGATGGCCCTTGATGCTGTATGATTCTATTATCTGTGCCTTATTGTTGATGATTTTACCTTTTGTCTTTACTGAAGATGATTCTTCTCTTCAAATATCTACTTTCAGGCTAGGGGAATGAACTACTTGCATAACTGCACGCCAGTAATTGTACATCGTGATTTGAAGTCCCCAAATCTTCTAGTGGATAAAAATTGGGTTGTTAAGGTTGTGCTTCATCACTTTTTACATGTTTGAAAAGGATTTCATATGCTGAATAAACTGTTATTTCTTATTCCTGACTTCATTTGCAAACTAGGTGTGTGATTTTGGGTTATCACGGATGAAGAATAGCACATTTCTCTCTTCAAGATCTACTGCTGGGACTGTAAGTTTCTCTAAACTGTAGCTATTAACTTGAACTTTATGTGTTTTTACTTTTTGTTTCACACTCTTATTTTGTCATTGTTTGTATTGTTTTGCTCTTTAACTATGGATGGAAAAATGAAGTCACTCATGGTGCACTGATGGACATGATATGCCTTAAATTTCTAATAATTGAGACCTTTAGTTAGGAATGACATAGAAGTTAATGCAAATTTATCAGTTACATGGATTTTCTGCTACCAACTCTATTTATCCATAACTAGACTTCCCTCAAAGACAGCACAATTTTTTTCCATCTTGATTTGTTGGAAGAAGTTGTTTTGATGATTGCTTATACCTGAGCCATTTTAGTGTCCTTGTTTACTGTATAAAGAAAAGGTAACATGTTTTGCATACTATTAGTTTAATAAAAATGCCTTTTTGATTGGAAGACTTTTGGGATATTTCTTCACTATCCTTTTCTAAGATGAACTATATTTATACATCAAGTCATTTGTTGGTTGTTAGGGCCTTGAGGCATATCAAAATGAAAGTAATTTCTTAAAATTTAGACTGTTACATGACACTGACTGACAACTTAGGATATTCAATGCAGCTTCTCTCATGGTTGTGAAATACGGAACGGTACGGCCGTATATACGGTAAATACGCCGTATCGTCCGCAAAACGCATTAAAACGGATGTATTTTTAAGATGAGATTATAATACCGTTTTGAACGGTGGTACGTCCGTTTAAACGCTGGCTCGACGGATACGTTCGGTATCAAGCAAAATACGGTAAATAAATTTTAAAAAAATAAAAATAAAAATAAAATAAAACAAACATGGTAACAAACAACATCCTAACTTTTAGGAAAAGAAAAATTACCTTATAAATATATGTAGCTTGCCATAGAGGTCTATTGTAGTATAAACTTTTCAATTCAAAATTTACAATTTGAGAGAGACTAGTATAAAATTTAGTTGGCTTGTTTAGCAATTACTTTGAATAAATATTTGTCAATTTTTGGATATTAAATTATGTTATTTGACAAATAACCGTATCGTAAACCCGTATTGAACGTATTGATACGTCCGTACCCCGTATTAATTAGTGACCGTACCGTACCCTGTATCCGTATTTCACAACTTTGGCTTCTCTAACAGGGTAATGTAGCTTATAAGGGGTCAATCACGTTTAAGATGGTAAAACTTATCCAAGAAAACACATTGAGGTGATGTTAAGGGTCATCCATGAAGTATAACGGCATATCATTAGCTGTAAATTTTTCCTGTAGTCTAACATGGTGACTTCAAATAAACTATCTGCTCAGTATTAAATTTCACTACAGTAATTTCAATTGATTAAAATATAATGTGTTTCCATGGCATCCAGTCACTAAATATAGATGATTTATATTGGAGCAACAACTAAATCTGGTCTCTAGCTGAAGTAAATAAGTAAATGGTTTGTAGGCTGATTGTTCATCTGTGTATTTTCAGGTGTTTAATGTTTTGTTACTTTGACCAATTATCTGATTGCGTTTAATGTACAATTATTGTATTTCTACACATTTGAATTTTGCTGTTAAACTCTCCCTTAGGCTGAATGGATGGCGCCAGAAGTGCTCAGAAATGAACCTTCAGATGAAAAGTATGTCTTCACATAGTAATTCTATTTTACTTCTATTTTCAGTTCAATTCATTCATCCTTCATAATAATCACGTCAATATGGAATGTAGGTGCGACGTTTATAGTTATGGGGTCATATTATGGGAGCTCTCTACTTTACGACAGCCATGGGGGGGAATGAACCCAATGCAAGTTGTTGGGGCTGTGGGATTTCAACATCGACGACTTGACATTCCAGATAATATGGACCCAGCTGTGGCTGATATAATTCGACAGTGCTGGCAAACGTAAGCATATTTTGTCCTTTTGTTGCTTTATTGTGTTGTATGAACCTACCTGGTTCATTTAAACTTCCTATGATTTCCTTGAAGTAGATTAATCCATACACCAAAATTTTAAGTCTTTTACATCATTTCAAGATTAAAGTCATAGTAACCTGAAATAACTAATAATTAAATGTTGATAGACTGTTTTCTTAGCCAACTACAATTAGTTATAAGGTTATTATAAGTCAAGAGTGCATTTTGTCTGTGTTATCTATGGTACATTGATGGCCGTTCTCTAAATGTTGCAGAGATCCCAAGTTGAGACCAACATTTGCGGAAATCATGGCTGCCCTGAAGCCACTGCAGAAGCCTATAACTAATTCACTAGTGCCTAGACCCATTTCATCTGTAAGTAGTGGCCGGGAAAGGGTTCAACTGTCAAGAGATGCTGAAGATCCAACAGGCTAATGCAGTAAGTACACAATCAGTCTTAATCTCTGCTAATTGGATTGCCAGAACATGATGCCAAGTTCTGGACTGTTGGGGCATGTATAAGGGAAAAAAAAAAGAAAAAAAAAAAAGACTAACGGATGTGAAAGAAGATACCCAACATATACTGCACTGGAGATGATTGTGATTCTTTTTCTTTTTTTTTTTTTTTTTTCCTCAACACTTTTCTTTTCTCCACTGTATTCTTATTGCCTCTGCATCCCCAATTCTGTGCATTTGTTTGTGTAAAAAAGGAAAAAAAGAAAAATTCAATTGAAATTGTTGTAAACAATGTTTGCTTTTTGATTATGCTTCATATAGTTGCTCTTCAGGTCATGTGAACTGAAGAAATGATACAATGTCATTAGGTTGTTGTCCGGTGAATGGCAGCCAGGCAGCATAATTTTTCTATTTTCTAGGTTTTTATATCTCTCATCAAACAGGACAGTGTCCAAATTTTGGTCTGCTGGGTCTAGTCTAGGCTATGTAAAAGATCAACCAATATCACTTTAGATCGTATGAGTTCAGTATTTATGTCATTGCCTGTTGGCATATTTTTATGCCGTTTGGTGTTGAAATGTATCAGAATCAATTTAATCAAAGGTTCTGTATTCTAATTCGTTATTTCTGTATTTATACTTGAGTTAGCTTTGAAATGTACATGTGTAGAACGCGGACAGACAGATACAGTTTTCTACTATATTGAACCAGTGAGGATGATAGGATGTGTTGTAGGAGTTTTCTGTGCACCAAGAGATTGCAAAAGTTTAGTTCAGACACCTGGTATAATAGAGATGAGCAATTTAATGAACATTGTAAAGAAAATTTGGACCCTTGATTATGGATAAGGAGGTGGGAACCAAACTTTCTGAACTAAAGCTAGATTTTGTTACAAAAGTGTGTGTGATACTTTAGCAGCCAAGATATTATCCAGACTAAAAATGGCTACTTTTTTTGGGTCTCCAATTCTTTCTCACCCACCAACAAGGAATCTGCAACAATTCTCTTCATCATCATCTCCTCCACCATCAAATCAGCCATCTCAACATCCCCCATCTCCTCCCCAAGTACTCAGTACAAGCTCATCTGAGCAGCAGAAACCGCCAAGACCAGTGAAGCCTGCTGCTACTAAACCTCCTGAAAGCACAGACTGGATAGCTTCAACATTGACAAGGAGGTTCGGACTGGGCGCAGGGCTTGCATGGGCTGCTTTTCTCGCTTTTGGTGTTGTCTCTGAACAGATCAAGACCCGCATTGAAGTCTCTCAACAGGAAGCTAATACAAGGTCTGTACTTTCTCTCTTATTTCATCTTTAAACATAGAATATGAAGATGATTCAATTGTACATCTTTAAACATAAAATACAAGGTCTGGCTATTCATTAAGCATTAAATCTGAAATCTGACAATGCTAAAGAACAATTGCTGATGCTGCAATGAAACAGTTTAAGACATCATCTGAACCTTTTTTGTAATGCAGAAATGTTGAGAAGGAAGAAGAAGTGGTACTGCCTAATGGCATAAGATACTATGAAGTGAGAGTTGGTGGGGGAGGTACTCCAAGAAATGGGGATTTGGTGGTGATTGATTTGGAAGGAAAAGTAGAGGGAAGTGGGGAGGTGTTTGTGGATACATTTGGTGAGAAGAAGAAACCACTGGCTCTGGTGATGGGTTCAAGGCCTTACAGTAAAGGAATGTGTGAAGGCATTGAGTATGTGTTGAGATCAATGAAGGCTGGAGGTAAGAGGAGAGTGATTGTTCCTCCAAGTTTAGGATTTGGAGAGCAAGGTGCTGATCTAGGAACTGGTGTGCAAATTCCTCCATTTGCTACTCTTGAGTACATTCTTCAAGTTGATAAAGTCTCCATTGCACCTGCTTAGATTATTTTATTGAGCTAAAGATGTATTGTGACAGGTTACCTATCTATTTGAATACTCATCTTAATACCATAATCTTGGAAAAATTTTATGGAAAAATGGTCACTCCAAAATCATACACTAAAGTTGCTATAAAATAATATTATTGAAGAGAAAAAAAAATAATAATAAAAAATTAACTAATGGCTTTCACGGTCTCTTTCTTTTTAAGATATTGTGATACACCAAATTATGAACATACATTTAAAATAGGGAAATTTTAAAAATGGATCTTAATAAATTTTGTTTTAAATTTATAGGCTTCAAAAGTTTAACTTTCATAAACAATCTTCTCAAAACTTTATTTTCACATAATGATCCCAAGTGACATTTTTACCCTTCTTATTTAATTAAAATTACAATGCTGCACTTGAATCATTTAAAAATATTTATAAAATATAAAAGTTCAAAATTATCCCTCATTTAAAGAGTGAAGTTACTGTTTTTACTTATTTTAGTATTATAAAAAAAGTACATAACCCACCTAATCCACCATCACACCTCAAACACAACTTCATCATATCCAACCTTCATTTTTATACTTCTTTTCGGGACTTTCCTTCGCGGTTAACTAAAAATTCTAACCATGTTGATGAAGATTGAAGTTTCTGGTGAGTTTGTCATCATAGCCACTTCCTTTTTTATAATGCTTCATGATTATTATTGTTAATGTTATCTTGTGTTGTCGAATTTGGCATTTTTTATGTAGTCTAAATTTATGATTTTGGATACTAGGGATTGGTTGTGGGGAAGCATAAGAGTGTTTTGGCTTGACTTTGGTATATCTTTGTGGTTAATGGTTAGAAGATATGGATTTTGTTGGTATGGTGTTTATTTATGATGGCTTTTGGGATGATGTTGACTATTCAGGGGTAATTCAAGTGCCGTCATGTTTAATAAGGATGTTAAGTTAGAAGACTTAATTGACATAGCATTTTTGAAAATATCCATCGATAGGGATAAGTACAATTTGAGGTTGTTTTATATTTTGGAAAATCCTACAAGAGTGAATTTGAGGATGAAAATTGTCGGCGAAGATAACTTAGAGTATTAATGTTTGTACAATTCCATACGTTATTAATGTTTGTACAATTCCATGTGTTATATAAGTTAAGCCCTTATACAATAATGATCTGTACCAAACCTTGGTTGTTCCTGTTTAGGCATCGTTAGATGCAGTCCTTCAAAGACTTATTGAATTGGAAAAGTTCAAGACAACACAACTGGAGAAGAGTTTCAGAATGGAATTGAGAGAAGATTAGTGGATGAATGAGCGAATGAAGATGTAGAAGGAGATAGACAAGCTATTGGCTGAACAGAAAAAAAAAATCTCGGAACATTTGACATGCGAATAAGGATTCTAGAAGAGAAGACACGTTTCAGTCCATCCATCCCAAAAACTACATCTATGGATGATAGAATAAACAGCAAAGAGTTGGTTCATCAATCCATATTTAGGGGTCCGGGCAGTGATTTTGAAGACGCTGATATCTGCCATACTCAGAATTCTAAGGTATGTTAATTCCTATTTACAATCTAGAGACCTTACTACTAATTCCTGATTTTTTAATTACAATACTGTATGTCTAAAAAGTAAGCTCCAAATCGTACGATACCTTAATTAATTATATCGATGTCAAAGTCGATGAGACATAAACAGAAGTCATTACAATTGTTTCAAAAAAGGTAAATCCCAAATTGCACTTTTTCAAGAAAACTTCCATTTACACATATTCTAGCCGATTAATTACATTATTTATTACATTATCGTTTAACTAAATACACTAGATTAATATGTTTTCTTAATGTTACAACAATTCATTGCAGAGCCATAAGAACATGGGCATACAGAAGTAGATGATAAGCTGTCAGGTCCTGCGCATAACGAATTACTACTTGTAGAATATGACAACCATGGTGATCTCAAGGAACTAAAAGAAGACAACTCTATCCAGCTAGATACTGGTAATGGAGAAGAAAGATGTGCAACTATAACTCAGGTAATTAGTTTGCCTCTTCAACATTCAATATATTCCCATAATCTGGATATGTTAAAAATATTTTTTTTATTATGCAGCGTAAGGAATTTATTCTACATCGTTCGGCTTGTAACAAGAACCTTTCATATGGAACATTAACTCCTAATACCAAGAGCAGCGGAAAGAGAAAAATAGTGAAGGGATTGCATGCAAAAATCCAATATTTCCTTGAAAATTTAAATAGGGTAGATGGGTCGGAATTCATTTTTGTAATTTTCTACCCTAATTTAGAAATTCTATCATACATTTTTTACTATGAAATCTATATAATATGCAATAACAGTAGTTAGCACACAGATCATGATTGAACAGCCATGCATTGAGAGACATAGCTTGTACATGGGTTTGGTAAGTAAAAAAATCTAGCAAAAATAACTTCCCTAAATTAGATGAGACAAAATGATATTTGAGATTATGATTTACAACACAATTCCCAAAAAGTAAAGCCCTTGATATAGTAGAAAATCTAATGCATATCTATGCATTAAATGAAAGTAATAATGAGTCATCAGTAAGACTGTATTAACTCGAAAGTCAGTTGTTTAGAAGGATTTGTGGATACAACTTAATTCTACCATAAGTTAGATTTATAGGTAATGATGCTGCTTAATTTAAAATAATAATAATCGCTTGCCAAAGTTGATATAGGGTGTCTGCAGCATATCTTTGCATTAAATGAGATTGGTATGTTGATTAGACGTTGTTTACTATTACCCTCATGAGATGTGATGAAGGAATCAAAAGAGAAGAGTGATACATGCCATAAGCGGAAAAGGGAATGAGCATGAAAGTGTTTACAAACTTCATTTAATGATCACCTACCTTCATAAATGTATCATGCTCATTGATTAAAGATCAAAATACTATATAAGACCTAAACAAGAAAAAAGCTTAACAAATCTTAAGACATTAAGATAAGTATTATCCAAGTTTATTCAAAAGAAATAAAGTTACAACATCTTTAATAGAAGATTTGCTTTGTCTTCACAGTAGCTAATGGGTAAATCAGGTATGTGTTTAAATTGTTTTTTGCACCAACAGCTTGATTATAAAGTGCATGTGTATGACATATATATATATATATTTTATATTCTTGTCTGTACATGAAAGAGAGAGGGTGTAGGGAAGTGGTGGATTCAAATGCTGCATAGGTTTGGTTTCCCAACTTCGTATAACAGAGACAGTTTATATTATTTTTATCAAAAGTTTCGATAGTATGGTCTTGTACCTATGCTCATGTTCATTGAATAATACAGGTCAAAATTGAAAGAAACTCGAGTGTTAGAAATATGGAAAGTATGGATTGTACATGTAAAATAACTTATCTAATGAGTACACATATATGTAAAACCTAAATAGCTAAAGCATGCAACTTATGTATTTTGTATGTGACGATGAAAGCAACGAGCCTTCTCCATAACTCCTTCAAAATCCTGGCTTCGCTGGAACCTCAAATATGTTTATTGTTTTGGAAAACATCGAACGTGAATGCACCTTACTAGCCATCATCGATACCATTAGGCATTGCTGTGAAGTCCTCGTACACGTATGTGTAGTGTACCGTCAGACTTTACTACTAGAGGCTATGTTAAATGTGATTTTGTTACTGATTTCTTGAAAGTGACTAATTTCATGATGAGGAAAGAGCACTTCATTATATCTAAGAGCTTCAGGTATGTTAAACCCTACATATGCATAACATTGATAATGCATTTTCAGTTGAAGTTGTAGAATGCTTATAGTAGTGTGCCATTGGATTACTGAACACAAGATGATTGAATTGTTAGGCCTTGGGTTCCTGTGCTGCCAACCCCAAGTAATCTAATGGACAAGCTACCATTTGGAACGTTTAACTTATTCTCTTTGGTATCTTATCTATGCTTAATTAATTATTGTATGTCACTTGGTATCATTTTATTTGTAAATGTTATTGGTGTAACATCATGTATAAGCAAGGGTTCTTTTAGTTTTAAATGAATAACCTGTGACAAATTTAGCTAAATTTGAGTTATATTGATTTAGGACATGAAATCATCATCTGTAGTGCTTGACCATGGTATCAGAGTTGTTTTTCCTAGCACTGTCATTTTTGACATTGCGAAAAAGATTGCAAAACTGAAGTGGAGGGCTATAAAGAAAGTTCAGTGCATGAACTGCATCCTCCGATGCAAGGAAGCAGACATATATAATAAATATGCTAGTAGCGATTAACTGAACAGTTTGTTTCTGATTTGTTTTACCTGTGGACTTTGTAGTAATATGTAATGGCAGTAACGGTTTTCTTATGTATTTTTGGAGTTTACGTCTTAGGAGATGTATACTTTGTATGTTGTATTTCCATTTTCCAAAGATTTGGATACAATGGCATATAGCTGTTTTGTCTAGGCTGGGTGGGAAGTCACCTATTTGTAGGTCGGATATTGTTAATCCAATCTTAATTTTGTATTTTGTTGTTTACCACGTGGTGTTCTTAATAGTGTTTTTACTATTGAATATTTTTCACGTCCGTAAGATGGGGCTATCAATTTTCGTAATTTTGAGAATTTATTTTCGTTATTTGAATTTTATTTAAAATTTTAATTATTTTTCATTCAAGGGTAGAATAGGTATTTTAAAAATATTGACTTTCCGGTTTGACTATATGGTTTTACTAATTTGACTTTTGGGATAGTTTTGAAAACAATTTGGAAATTTGATTCATTTGATAATTATTTGTTAAATTGGGTCATTTTTAAAACCACTTGTATACTTGTGGGTTTAGGGCTTTTAAGTGAAAATATATAAGTGAAAATAAAGCTTTTAGAATCATTCTTCACATAAACCTAGAAAGTGAGTTCTACGTGTTCTAAGTTTTCTCTCAATTAAAAATCCTAGTCGCGGATTTCTAGGCTACGTTCTTCGAGATTTCAATTTGGAATTTTGGTTTTCTCTGTTCCAGGTATTATTTTCAATCTCCTTTATTTTATAAATCACCTTAATTTGATATGGGGATTTTTGGGATAAATTAGGGTTTAGCGATATGGGGTTTTCATTACAATTGATTTGGGTTTTAAAACCCTTGTTATTAGATTGTATAATTTGGGATTCGATTGGGTTTTAATCGCTACTTTAGTTGAAAACCCTAATTTTTTATTTGGAAATTTATTAGTTTAATTCTTGAATTGATTTAGATCAAATTGGGGATCGTCGGCCGGAGTGATTTCGGTGATTTTTGGATTAGCGAACAAAGTTTAATAGCCATGTTTATGCCCTCACGATTGTTTGTTTTTGTCTGTTTTTCTGTGATGTAAATTGATTAAAATGTAATAAGCTGAAATCTGAAAAATCATGAGATTGGTTATCATGTATTGTTGCTGCATTTGTGTATAATTAATTGGAATACATCTGCTGCCTTTGTATATGTTGATTATGTAAAATTTTGATATCTCTGCTGCTTTAATGTGGATATGTGATTTAAAAATCACTATCTGTATATTAAACTAAGAATATAATTTTGTAATATGTTAAAGTCTTGTCCTAAATTAATACGATAAGACCAGCAGGCTGTAGGGAAAACTAGATGTATACATCGATGCGCGAAAGCGTATTTGGCCTTGTTTGCCAACTTATTTTCTGGATGTGATGGCATCATTCTGAAGCTTTGCACATTGTTTGGATACGACGACATCACTTTTGGGGTCTTTGATCCATCTCTGAGGGTTTGACCCTATTTCTGTCTATTTCTGTTCCCGATTTCTGTTATTAAACTAAGGACAGGCCTGGTAAGTTAAACACCACATGATAATGTGATAATTTGAAGTCTGTTATGATGTGAATTGCTTCTGCTCTTTCTTATGAATATCTGCTATGAATTGTTTTAATTTCTGTTCGCTGCTTGGTTACTTGGGATCGACCTTTGGGTAGCTTAGTATTGATTGTAGTTGGCAGTAGGCGATAAGTATAGGCCCAAGTAGATGCTTAGAGCTTTGAATAGTGAAAAACATAATTTGAACTAGGCTGAAATCCTGCCTAGTGGCCTTGACCGAATCAGAAACCGAACTGGTAACCGGACTGTCACTTTAAATCTAACTTAGAAGGTAGAATGGTCCCTGGCCGAGCTTCTTACCGAGCTAGTTACCAAAATAACAATTCGGTCAGCCTTGTGATAAATAGAATTACTCCCTGGCTGAACTCTCAACCAAATTAGTTACCGAACTGTAGTTCGGTATAGCCTTAGGAGACTATTTAAACTCTCTGACCAGACTCTTTACCAAGTTGAGTATCGAATTACAATTCGGTGTGTCTTTGAGATTACAAAACTGTCTGACCGAGCTATATGCCGGAATAAGTGCCAAAATGTCACTTCATCATCTGTGGAACTCGGATAATTTCCTTCTGAGTGAGCTAGTTGCTGGACTCCTTACCGAAATACAAATCGGTAACCCTAGTAATACCTCCTGACCGATCTACGTACCGGACTGCCTACCGAATTCACGGTTCGGTATCGACCTCTCCCTTTGAAATAATTTGACAACTTTTAAGTCTCTTTCAGATGGTAATTGCAATAATCTGTAATCACTTATCTTAGATCACTTAAAGGGGATTCAGACTGGGTTAATTTGGTTTAATAATCAACTTATTTGCCCTATTTTTTTTACCCCATGTTTGTAAACTAATTTGCAAACATGTGTGACATGTTATTATGTTAAATAAGATGCATTTTGTATTTGTTGGACATTGGCTTACTAACCAGACATCGATAGGTTAACCCTTTGTGGTTTTTATTTTTGTTTTGTATATTTTGAACCCGTTTGGGAATGGAAATTGCTGAGTTCAGACAGTCAGGTGGGATAGCAGGATATCACTTGCATGTTAGCATCAAGCATCATCTGGCATCTTTTGTCAAGACTTATTTTCATATTGTTATTTCAGATTTTGGATTTATTTATAGACTTTGAAACTGTAAATGCTGCACTACGTTTTGGGTTTTGATTACGGATTAACCCTTTCTAGAATATTTCAGTTTTGGTTATATTTGTTTAAACCTTGTAATTGGATTTCAGACTTGCATATTTTGGATAATAAGTATCTTTCCGTATTGATTTTTATTTTATTATATGTTCAGTATGTATGTATGTATTTATCTGTTTGTCCATCTGTTGTGCACGTGACATTCGTTCTCCGCATCTCCTTCGTCAGGGTGGGGGTTTGGGTGTTATATTTGTTGGTATCAGAGCACTGGTTCTCGGTTGCTTCTTGTTGTGCATTAGAATTAAGTGTATTTGTGCATTGTTTTCAAACTCATGCCATTGCATACATGACATTGCATATCAGGAATTGAGTCTTAATGGTTATATCCTTGCTAACACCTACTTTTGAACATTTTTCAGACACGTAATTCTTTGACTTGCTAATTTTTGAATTATGGCTGGTAGACGCCGTAATATCCCCACTGGACATGACAGTAACTCCGGTGACAATTGTATACCTGATAATGTCGCTGCTCAGACTCAGGCTTTTCAGGACATTGCTGTTATCCTCCGTGGGTTGTAAGAGGGAGGAGCTAGGTAGGAAAGGTCGACGATTGAACGACTTCCTAAGAAGAAGATCGAACTATTTAAAGGGACTAGTGATAAAGGTCCATAAGTGGCGGATAACTGGTTAAGTGACATGTCTCGTGTTTATGATGAGATCAGGTGTAATGATGCTGAGAAATTGGAGTGTTTGATTTCCCTTCTTCGGAGTGAAGCAGTCCGTTGATGGGAAGGAGTGATTCAGACTTTGGAGCCCGAAGTTGTGATCAATTTAGAGTTCTTCTATGAGCAGTTCAAGAAGAACTACATTGGGCATGCCTGGGTAGAACAGAAGAGAGTTGAGTTCCTCTATCTGAAGCAGAGGGATAGATCAGATCAGGACTATAAGAATGAGTTATTGAAGCTCTGCAAGTATGACCTGAGATGGTTTCAACTCCAGCTGACCATTGTAGGAACTTCAGATATGGACTGAATTTTGAGATTCAGAAGTTGTTGGCTACTTTGAAAACTGATGACTTGCATGAGATGGTTGAAGCTGCAGTTGATATTGAGATGTTGGTTAAGAAGGACCGGAAGCATGAGAGGGACACCAAGAGTGGACCTACTGTGGTTGGCCAGCATAATAAGAAGGGCAAGACTCAGGTGCAAAATGGTGGAGGCAGCTTTAATCAACCTCGGCCTAACAGGGGTACTGGAGGAGGCTCTCAGCCGAATCCATCTGTTGCTAGTGCTCTTACTCAAGGCAACCGGGGTGTGAGTTATCCTTTATGCACTACTTGTAACTGTCGTCATCTGGGTGAATGTTTCATGAAGACTGGTGGTTATTTTAGGTGTGTTTCTAAGGATCACTTGGTTAGAGATTGTTCTCAGTAGGGATCTGGTTCTGATAGAGTACCTGCTTCTGGGGATGCTAATTCAGTTCAAAGGGGTGATAGGCCAGCAACATCTCAGCCTAATACTAGTAGAGGTGGAGCTCAGTCTAGAGTTGCTCCTAGCAGAGATTCCAGGACTTCTGCTCGTACCTATGCTCTGAGGGCCGCGAGGAGGTTGATACTCCGGATGTGGTGACAAGTACCTTCTCTATCCTTGACACTCCTGTTTATACTCTGTTAGATCTGGGTTCTACTTTATCATATGCCTGTAGTAGTGTCTAAGAGGATAAGGGTTGGGAATCTGGTTTGACTGATAAGGATCTGTATGTCACTAATCCGTTGGGTAACTGTGTTATGGTGAACCAAGTGTACCGTGATGTTCCGGTTGTGATTGGTGGAATTAATTTTCTAGGTGACTTGTTGAAGTTGAAAAGTAATAAGTTTGATGTTATTTTGGGTATGGACTGGTTATCTAAACATGAAGCGATTACGGATTGTAGGGCGAAGAGCATTACCCTTCAGTCTCCGAAAGGTTGGGTTACATTTGTAGGTGATCGTAAGAATCTGCTTGATAGGGTTGTTTCGGGGGCTTTGTGTGATAAGATGCTTCAGAGTGGTTGTGAAGCATTTTTTGCTCATGTGGTGGAAGTGGATAAGCCACGTTCTGATGGAAAGTTTATTCCTACTGTTAATGAATTTCTGGATGTCTAACCTGATGAAATTCCCTGTTTGCCACTACAAAGAGAAGTGGAGATTACTATTTAGCTTGTTCTGGGCGCCGCGCCAAATTCTATGACTCCTTATCAGATGGCTCCGATAGAATTGAAAGAACTGAAAGTAGTGTTGCAGGAACTGTTGGATAAAGGTTACATTCGGCCGAGTACTTCGCCTTGGCATGCTTCAGTTCTGTTTGTGAAGAAGAAAGAAGAAACCTTCCGGTTGTGTATTGATTACTGGCAGTTGAACAAGCTTCCCATGAAGAATAAGTACCCTCTTCTTCGGATAGATGATTTTTTCGATTAGTTGAAGGGAGCTAGTGTGTTCTCTAAGATCAATTGAGATCCGGTTATCATCAGCTAAGGATCCAGGAGTCGGATATTCCTAAGTCAGCATTTCGAACCAGGTATGGCCAGTATGAATTTCTGGTGATGCCTTTTAGTTGGATGAATGCTCTTGCTGTTTTTATGGATCTGATGAATAGGGTGTTTAAGCAGCTTTTGGATCAGTTTGTCGTGGTGTACATAGATGACATTCTAGTGTATTTGAAAGACAAGGATGAGCATGCTAAACATTAGAGAATAGTTTTGCAAATCCTTCGTGAGAAGCGGTTGTATGCAAAATTCTAGTATATTCGAAAGACAAGGATGAGCATGCTAAACATTTGAGAATAGTTTTGCAAATCCTTCGTGAGAAGCGGTTGTATGCGAAACTATCCAAATGTGAGTTCTTATGTGAGTTCTGGATGGAAGAAGTTGCATTCCTTGATCATGTGATTTCGAAGGATGGTATCAAGGTGGATCCAAAGAAGATTGAAGTTGTGACAGCTTGGAAACCGTCTGTGAATGTGACTGAAGTTAGTGTAACGTCCGACCCCCGCCCCCGGATGAACCCGAAGCGCGATTGGTAGGGTGCCACATCATTCACAATCGATCTTAAGGCTGACCACTAGCCCCATAGACCACCGTTATGCTTTCCAGCATGATTTGTCCTCACTTGCATGCTTTCCTGGAAAACTTCCCAGAAGGTCTCCCATCCCAAAATTGCTCCAAGCTGAGCACGCTTAACTTTAGAGTTCTCAAGTTCTGGGCTTCCGAAAAACAATGTGCACATTGGTGATATGGGTAGCAATTCAATTTCTTTTAACCCTATCTCAACATGAGGTGTTACAACCCCCCCCCTTAGGACACAACGTCCTTGTTGTGGTTGGCCCACATCATTCCCAGAATCTTTACCGCCGCTAGACGAATACTCAGGGCTCTTATGTCCACAGGCGCACTCATGGTCGCATGGTTGTTTTACCGTCGTTTTGTGAAAGGATTGTCCTCCATTGCAGGTCCTTTGACTAAGCTTTTGCATAAAGGAGCTAAGTTTGAGTGGACTAGCAAATGTCAGGAATGTTTTGATGCTTTAAAGAAGATGCATACTGAAGCTCCAATTCTGGTTCAGCCGGTTGAAGGGTTGGACTACGTTGTGTACAGTGATGCTTCTTTGCATGGACTTGGTTGTGCGCTTAAGCAAGATGAGAAGGTGATTGCTTATGCATCAAGGCAATTACGGAAACATGAGCGTAACTATCCTACTCATGATCTGGAGTTGGTTACAATTGTCTTTGCATTAAAAATTTTGAATTCAAAAATAATATTCAAATATTGACCCCACCATATTTAATGAAGGCCCCCAACAAATTTGTTAATGGTCCCAATACAATAAGAAAAATAATTCCCAATTGTATTGAGACCCTAACTTTTACAATCTCAATTCCACAAATTCTTGGAACATCAAATTCAATTGTGTTTGTCCCTTAACAATCCATAAGTATGTCTGCACATATCTCTCCACTAAAAATACTTCTTCCATCACAACTCAAAGACATGTTCTAAAGTTTTTTCATTCTTGAGCATGATAGAGTTAATGTATGATGTAAAGGTCTAGGGGTCTTGAATATATGATTTTAGAGTTCATGGTAACGTCAATATGGATATTGGATAGTGTTTGGAGTCAATTGTATGGTATAGGATTGCAATTTTACAAGTTAGGGTTAAAATTCCTGATTTTACGTTTTCTAGCAATTTCCTGGGTTCCATACTTGGAAATTGTCAAGAATTATTCCATTTTTCGGTGTCCATGCATGGAAACAGACCTGCATTTTTTGTCAATGATTTCCTGGTATCGACATTGGGAAATAGGCCAAATGAGCTCCTATTTCCGGGTGTTCATGCCGGAAAACTACTTTCATGCATTATATTTTACGGCGTTTAAATAATTCATGTTTTCTTCATTCAGAAATGAGTTTGAAAAGACACTAGTCTACTTAAAAGCGAATTGGGTTGAAGGCGGATATAAGGTTAGAGAAATGGTCGTTATGCTTCTCGGTAACAATATTTCACTCTCCCAATTGGTAGCAAAACTTTATTTGGCATACCATTCGCACGTGCGCAAACAAACATATTGAAGTTCCAGATTCCGAGGAATCACCACAAATGAAGATTTGATACAAGCAGTGAGCCTCACAGTTGAAAGCTCCTCTAAGGATATATCATTTCATCTAGAAGCTAACTCGCCTGAGTCTTTTTTACTTTAGATGTATCACTTTTGTTATGAGTTTATTTCAACATCGTTTATCATATGATCTTTGTCGAACATGGTTTGGTTGTTGAATATAGTTTTGCTGTAATTATGATTTTGAATATAGAAATGGATTACGGAAAATGAGATTTTAATGAAATAGGTTATCCCCTCTTTCAATACATGAAACTAAGACATTTTTTATATTGTTTCCTGGTGTCCATACTTTGAAACAGATTAACTAGTAATAATTTTCGAGCAAGACAATATGGAAACATGATGACATTTGGTCTATTTTCCGGTATTGATACAGGGACACTGATTGACAAAATTCCCAATGATTTCCAAGTTTCATGGGTGGGATATGGGCCAATATGACAGCCATTTTCCGGTTCTAAGGGAGGGAAATGGGCCGAGATTTTGCCAAATTATTTCCTGGTGTGACAACTTGGAAATATTATTATTTTTGCCTATATCCTCGTATCCATACAGTGGAAGAGATTGACCGGTGATTATTTTCTAGTACGAGTGCATGGAAACACATATTGATATTTGGTCATTTTTTTTTTGTGTTCAAATAGGGAAATGGTTTGTCAAAAATCCTAGTGATTTTCATGTTTTGTGGCCAGGATATAAGCCAATACGACAACTGTTTCCCGGTACAAAGGGAGGGAAATGACCAAGATCTAGAAACTAGTTTATGAAATGTTGGCTTCCATGTATTGGGACCGGGACACTAGAGTCAATTATAACTGTGTCCCAGTGTTAAATTTAGGAAATTGAGGGCCTCATTTCCAGGCTTCGAGACCTAGACATGGTACAATTTGTGACACATTTCTGGGTATGAACACCTGGAAACTTCGATTTTCCCCATTGAATAGATTTTTTTTTCAACTCCAATCAAGTTTTTCGCCTAGTAATGGTATAAAGATTATTGTTTGGTTGTTTCCCTCAACCCCAACCTGTTGTGGCACACAAGAATGGGTTGGTATATCAATATAATTCGTTTAAAGTGGATTTTAAGTACCTGCTAACGACTAAAATTGGATGAGTATCCCTACTTACACATAGTGGAACTTAAATGTATAAAAAAATTTCATAATTGAAATAGTTGGAAAATATGATGTTTTGCATGGCCTACATAGGAGTACATTGTCCATCATGTATAACTCTTACATGCCAAGTGGAACAAAGATATAAACATCTAATTCCTAATAACTTGTGTTGGATTCCTTTATCGTAAGCATGGATAATCATCCACTTTTAACCATTAGAATATACCTAAAATCCACTTTAAACATATTACATTCATAAACTAATCCATCCTAGTGTGTCATAACTTGATGGGTTGAAGACGACAACCAATAAATCATCCAAGCGCTATTAATAAGTGTTTTAAGATGTTTGAATTTGAAGATGATGCCATAAAATGTGGGAATTTGAAGTGTCTAGAGGTCGATACCAGTAAACCAGGCCAAAATTACGCCATGTCTCAGCCCTAAAACATGCAAATTACCCCATTAGTTTCCTAACTCACATAACTAGAAATGGTGCAAAGCGGGACCCATTTTCCAGTACTTATATATGGGAATGGTTATTTCATAATAAATTTGTTCCTAAAACAACCACAAAACCGATAGAAACAATGAAGGAATCCAACACAAGTTATTAGGAATTAGTCGTTTTGATCTTTGCTCCACTTGACATGTAACAGTTATACATGATGGACAATATACTCTTACTTAGGCCATATAAAACATCATGTTTTTCGACCGTTTTAATTATGAAATTTTTTGATCGATTTGAGTTCCACTAAGTGTAAGCATGGATAATCATCCACTTTTAGCCATTAGAAGATACCTAAACCCACTTTAAACCTATTACATCCATAAATCAATCCATCCTAGTGTGTCATAACTTGATGGGATTGAAGGAGGCAACCAATAAATAATCCAAGTGATATTAATAAGTGTTTTAAGATGTTTGGATTTGAAGATGATGTAATAAAATATGGGAATTTGAAGTTTCCAGGTCTAGACACCAGGAAACAAGGCCCAAACTAAGCCATGTCCTGGCCCCGAAACATGGAAACTACCCCATTAGTTTCCTAAATCTCATAGCTGGACATAATGGAAATTGGGACCCTTGTACCGGTGCCGACACTGGGAAATGAATACTAGGACACATGCTAAAAAACATAAAGTTTCCATGATATCGAACTAGAAAATAATTTGACAAAATCTCAGGTCATTTTCCTCCCTCTAAGACCGGAAAATGTCTATCAAATTGGCCCGTTTCCGGCCCTTGGAACCGGGAAATAACTAGGAACTTTACCAATCCAAGTCCATGTTTCAATACTGGGAATCAGACCAAATATCATCATATTTCTATATTTTCGTACGTGGAAATTATTGCTGGTCAGTCAGCTTCACAGTGTGAATACCGAAAAATAGTAAAAAAAAAGTCCAAATTTCATGTTTTAAAAAAGGGAAATAACCTATTTCATTATCCGAAATAAATTTCTGCATTCAAAATCATACTTATAGCCAAACCAAATTCAATAACCAAACCATATTCGACAAAAAGCATTTGATAAACGATGCTCAAATAAACTCATAACAAAAGTGATATATCTAAATTAAAGGAGACTAGGATGAGTTGGCTTCCATATGGAATGGTATATCCCGGAGGAGCTTTCAACTGAAGGGTTCACTGCTTCTGTCAAATCTTCATTCTGTATTGATTCCTCTAAATCCGCAACTTCGATATGTTTGTTTGGGCATGTGCGAATGGTATGTCCTAACTCTTTACACTTTCCACAACGAATTTGAAGTAATAGTGTCTTTTTCAAACTCATTTCTGAAAAAAGAAAACATAAATTATTTAAACGCAGGAAAAAATAATGCTTTAAAGTAGTTTCCCAATATGAACACCTGGAAATAGGAGTACTTTTGGCCTATTTCCCGGTGTTGATACCAGAAAATCACCGACAAAAAATGCAGATCAATTTCCACGTATAATGGAAGGGAAACAGGAAAATTGAGCCCTTACTTCCCGGTATGTAGTCTGGTAAATGTTTTCCCTTTTATTAAGGTTAGAAAGAGGACGTCCGATAGCTTATATCCGGTCTTCAACACTGAAAATGGCTGACAAATATAATCCCTTCTGTATCCTGGTATGGATACCGAGAAATAGGAAAAAAAACACCTCTATCCCGTTTTTGATGTTTGAAAACCAAAAAATTTATTTCCTAGCATGTGTCACGGTATCAACACACCATTTCCATGCATGGATACCGATAAAATGGTATAATTCGTGCAAGTTTTCAGGTATGAAAATCAAGAAATTGCTGAAAAACTAACAATCAGGAATTGCAGAAGTAGACTAGTGTCTTTTTTCAAACCCATTTTTTAACAAAGAAAACATGAATTATTTAAACGCAATAAAAAATAATGCATCAAAGTAGTTTCCTGGTATAGACACCCGGAAATAGAAGCTCATTTGGCCTATTTTTCGATGTCGATACCAGGAAATCACTAACAAAAAATGCAGGTCTATTTCCATGCATGGACACCGGGAAATGGTATAATTCTTGACAGTTTCCAGGTATGGAACCCAGGAAATCGCTGAAAAATGTAAAATCGGGAATTTCAACCCTAACACGTAAAATTGCATTCCTATACCATACAATTGAATTGAAAAACTATCCAATATCCATATTAACGTTACCATGAACTCTAAAATCGTATATTCAAGACCCTCTACACCCCTACACCATAACATTAACACTATCATGCTCAAGAATGTAAAAACTTTTAAAAACATACCTTTGAGTTGTGATGGAAGATGAATTTTCAGAAATATATTGGAGAGACATGTGTAGACATACTTATGGATTGTTAAAGGACAAATAACGTTGAATTTGGTGTTCCAAGAACGTGTGGAATTAGGATTGTAAAAGTTAGGGTTCCAATACAATTGGGGATTATTTTTCCTATTGTGTGAGGACCATTAATAAATTTATCTTCCGGCGGAATTGGAAAGAAAGTTTGCGGAATTGGGATATTGTATGGAGTGAAAGTTGAAGATGGGGTCTCCGCTGGAGAAGAAGAGAGTGGAGAAGAGGAGAGACCGAATGCCGGATGTCGGAGTAGTGAACGTTGAATGTGACGAGGGAGGAGAAATAGTTTTGGATTCAATAGTTAACATAGGGTTAAAGTAGGAAATTTGATTTTTTTTTTATTTTTTCTATTTTTTGGATTTTATTTTTATTTTGTTTTTTAATATCAATGGTAAAATAGTAAACTTGGTTCATTTATTGAAAAAAATATATATTTATAATTGTTTACTTTTGAAAGATTTTTAATGTTGGATCAAAGATTTTAATTTTGGATTGGCCCCAAATAAAATAATTTCTCTATATATATTATATTTAATTTCATTTGATTACAAAATTTTAATTTTATATGAAAGAATGATATATAAATTAAATATATTTTTCAATTTTATAGATATATAAGTATATCCGTAGATATACCCATACCTAGGGGTGGGCATGGGCTGGTTTGGTCCGGTTTTACCTAAAACCGTCCCAAGCCCGGTTGTACCGGTTTTTTAAAGGTTGAGACCGACCCGATATATTTTAAATGGTAAAACCAGTTGGTCGGGTTTTTGATTGGGTCGGACCTAACCGGGCCGGTTTTGTCGGTTTGGGTATATATGTCGAGCTTTTTTCTTTTCTTCAAATTTGACTCCTTACATATTCATAAAATTTTCAAAACTACAAAATCATCAAATCATTTCCAAACATCTTATATCCAAAATTCATCATGGAAAATTTAAATTGCTAATTAATTCTAATCAATCAACAAATGATCATCAATTATTAAAAATAGCAACCATATTAATCTAATTTAAATTTTTATCATTTACCAAATAAAAACTAATAGCAACATATTATAAATCTTATTAAAACACAAAAAAAAATTTAGCAACATATTACTATTTATTGATATCCTATTAAAATAACAATAAAGAAAAAAAAATGTCCAAACATATACATTAAAAAGAGTTTTTCATTCCAATGCTATCATCTCATCACCTACGAAATACAATTAATCCACTTCATATATATATATATATATATATATATATAATATTGTAAGAATTACATAAATAATCGATACATATTTTAAATAAATAGAATTATCACATGATCACAATAACCAATATATATTTAATTATTTATTTATTCAACAGGTTTCGATTTTGGGCCGGTTTTTCAGAATCCAAAATCGAACCGGAATCGATACAATCGGTTTTAAACATAAGACCGAACCGAACCTATCAAACTTGAAAAATCGGATGAAACCGATTTGGGCTGATTTGGACCGACCCGATTTAATCGGTCCCGGTTTTTATGCCCACTTCTATCTATACCGATGGATTATATCCTAATCCTATCTATCTATTAGGTTATTAGAGAATATAGATAAAGTATGGATACCTTTCTACCCGTTGAACCTAGCTGTAACGTCCCTTATCAATTCCAATTTAATTAGATATATAACTTGCGATTGATTTTGCAACTCTTGTCAGTACCATGGAGTCGAAGTAAAATCTCTCCAAATTTATTTTTTATTTTTTTAAATTCCCAAAACCTTCACGTAGTTTTTGAGATTATCCCAAACATTTACATTACGAGTGCAAGTTAAAAAACTGAGAGTTACGTGTGAGAAGATTTTTACAGCCGGCCAAATGAGAATTTTGGTGTTGAAACTTTAAAACTAAAAGGCACATAAACAAAGATGCTAACGTTGTCTCAACCTTAACCACAAACGAGATAGAAGCACCATTCATCATCACCAATGGGAACCGTTCTGGATTCCCATTTCCTAGCTCTCACAGCCATTGTCACTGTAATTCACCTATTTCCTTTCTTCTTCATTCTCTTACTCTCTTCTTCTCATGTTTAATTGTGTTTTTCGTGTTAATTTTGCAGGTGGGTTATCAGTTGTTTTTTTTCATCATCACTGCTCTTCTCAAGTTTGATAAAGTCACTGACTTTGCTGGTACTTCCTCATCTTTCCTCTTTACTTTTTCTTTTCGAGGAAGCAGAGAGTTCTTGTTAGTTGACAACACTGTTTGTGTTTATGATTTGTAGGCAGCACGAATTTTATTATAATAGCACTTTTGACGTTTATTCTCAAAGGGGCTTGGCATTTTAGACAGGTGAATTGTTTGGCCGAGTATCATGATAAGACAATTTTCAAGCCTTCCCTGTTGGTTTACATTAGCTTTCGCTAGAATATGATTCTTTTATATTTTTGTTTGAAAGATAGAGTGAATGCTTTTGATTTAATCATAATGGAGTTTTCAAATGGGAAATGCTAATATATTTTTCCAGTTGTTTGAATGAAATTTGCTGCTCTGAGAATTGTATTTTCTTTTCAGGTGGTCTTGACTTTCCTTGTTGTAGTATGGGGTCTTCGTCTGGGTCTGTTTCTACTCATGAGGTATTATTGATATCAGAGCTTTGCCCATGAAGCATATGTTATTTGTGATTCTAATGAAAGATGGAAATGATAATTTTGTGATGTTAAGGCTATTACATATTCTAATGTCAGGCAGCTATATGTTTTTCTAATACAAACCTGTTGAGCAAAATGATGTGCTGTACACCAAATGTAGTATTAGAAGTCAATTTCATTGATTTTTTGGGTTACTTATGGGTGATGCTATACATTAGACCAGATTAGTTTGAGAATCTGTCGCACAATTATTGAGTCAGAAAGTATACTCATAATGCATAACTTGTTATCTTTCAACTAATGGGCATTGTTCTATACTGTATTGCCGACTATTCTAGTATCAGTTGCCAAAAATGATCAAAATATGGAGCTCAGAATGTCTTGGTATCAAATCTATTTTGTTTTTGAATGAGTTTTGGAATGTTTTGACCAGGATTCTTCAGTGGGGTGAGGATCGCCGCTTTGATGAAATGCGAAGTAATTTGGGTAGATTGGCAATTTTCTGGATATTTCAGGTTTCTATTCAGTCTTATTTTCTCTCCAAAATCAGCTAGGGGGCACCCTTGGTGATCCTTGGACAATTTTTTTTCGTAAAATATATTTACTTAGTTTTCTATGTAAAATGCAGGCCGTCTGGGTTTGGACTGTGAGTTTACCAGTAACAGTGGTAAATGCAAGTGATAGCGATCCAGCTGTTCAGGCTGCAGACATAATTGGGTGGATAATGTGGTCTGTGGGTATGTCAGTTGAAGCTACAGCTGATCAGCAGAAGCTAGCTTTCAAAAATTCCCCGGAAAACAGAGGAAAGTGGTGTAATATTGGAGTTTGGAAGTACACTCGTCATCCGAATTATTTTGGTGAGGTTAGTTCTGTCAGCTCTCACACTGTGCTTCTTGAACTCGATGTATGTTATTCTTATTCTAACATCAGTTTCCTCTAATTTTGTCCTATATGCCTATCAACTGACTTCAAAATGCTCTTGTATGTTTTCACTGTGTTGTGATATCTTTCAACTGAAATTAATTGAAATGCTTTTCTTAGGCTGTTTGTCCACTATTTTAGTATTTAACTCCAAAGTAAAAATTTGTAGTCACAATCAACAATTAAATCAGGCTATGCTGTTGTCATTTGTATGATTCAACATTTAATCCTCAGCATTTGACGTAATACTAGTGTACATACACTGTGGATGGACTAAATGTCCATTTATGCTGATTGCCTGGCAGCATATAGAAGCATTTATGTTTATATATGCCTCATTTATGTTTTATTCTGCACTATATCTTTTATTAAAATGTTAATGATAAATGTTGTTATCAGATTCTTCTATGGTGGGGAATCTTTGTGGCTTCTGCACCTGTACTGGAAGGAGCCGAGTGGCTCGTAATTTTTGGGCCAGTCTTTCTCACACTGTTGCTTCTTTTTG
The DNA here is from genome assembly GCA_031304145.1 of Cardiospermum halicacabum. Taxonomy (NCBI): domain Eukaryota; kingdom Viridiplantae; phylum Streptophyta; class Magnoliopsida; order Sapindales; family Sapindaceae; genus Cardiospermum; species Cardiospermum halicacabum. The sequence goes on from CM062393.1 coordinate 10,152,902, forward strand.
TCAGTGGAATACCACTGCTTGAGGTTTACTTTCTATTCTTTTCTCTCTCATTGAATTTACTGGCATCTGAAAGTAATGCATCTTGAGTTTACATAAATGTATGCAGGAATCAGCAGACAAGAAGTTTGGCAATGAGGTTGCATATAGAGAATACAAGAGAACAACCAGGTTATTTTCTAGCTTCTATTTATACTAAATACCAATCCTTTCTGGAGAATGATGTACACAAACTGACATGATATGCTCCTTTTTGGTGTATCCTGCTCAGCCCTCTCATTCCGCTGCCCCCACTGGTGTATGGGAGACTACCCGCATGGTTGAAAAAATACCTTCTCTTTGAATTTCCTCTCTACAATCGTAATCTTCCACAGGAACAGCTAAATTGGTGAGACTTTGTTATGCCATGTCTTATCATGTAACTCTTAGTCATTGTGTTTTCATATCAGGGCTTAATTTCTTTTCCTTTTTTCTGTTGATTATTACTTAGAAAACTATGGCCACTACTGTTTTCTATGTAAATCTGTTGACAATTGTTAAAATCAGTTTTGATCCAATGTTAGCAGTACAAGAGAGTGATGTCAGGGAAATAGACTAGAATTATCCCTAGAAGCAGGCATTTAGATACTATCTCCACTACTTGGGTGTGTAAAGACTGAACTAGGGGTGTCAAAGGAGCTGGTAGTTACTCTATAAGTTACCCATATAGTTCCCTTGACAAAGAAAAAATATTAATTTTAGGATATGCTATATGCTTGAACCTGTTCCCGTTAAGGACCTTCAGAACAAGTGAGACCACAAAAAAGACGAGTTTACGGGCAAAATAAATACTGACTGTAAATACTATAAATCTGAGTGTAAATACTGAGGACAAGGTGTTATTATAGAAGAATAAGGATCTTAGATGTTTGAATGTGCAATGCAGGTAGGTATGACTTTTGTCCTAGATACTGTATTGGTTCTTCATTCTCTTTCTTCCCCACAAGTTTGACCTTGCTTACCTTCTGGCATACTCATTGCACATTTCTCAGGTAACCTCCCAACCCTTCATCAAGCAATATGATGGAAAATTTTCTCCTTGGTTCCCTTGCTAAAAAAAGTCCTATGGTTGGCTTGCTGTAAAGGGCCTGGAGTTGCTTTTATGATGTTGCTGTCCCTATTGTTTGTAACCACCTTCCGCTGTTGACACTTTGTAGACACTTCTTAAGTGAATCTTAGCCTTGAATCTAATCTTGGAGTGTCTTGTTAGAGGTTGTTCATGGACTTTTGCTCGGTTGACTTTAGAACCTAGCTCCGCAGGCTGTACTTTGATGCCTATTCATCCATGATGTCCTTAGCTCATAAACCATTGGGTTTTTCAAACAAATTACTAAGTGTTTGCTTTCACCACTTGCAAATTTATTCAAGTAGATAGCTTACCTTTCAAAAGGCAGCAGTCTTTAGTCCTAAATCTTTGGTTACTCTTATCAAATCCAATCTACATATTTGTTGCGACGTCAAGAATAGATTTTCATGATCAATTTCTTATGCATTGACCCGCAAGTTATCAGTGTGATGGTTTAATATGATAAATTCTCAATTAAGTTTTTATCTTCATCATCAGATGTTATTACAGTAGATATTCATATCATGAGGCAGTGTGTTGATATTCATGTCACTTTTTATTGGTGCCAAGTAATGTTCCTCTAATGCTGTTATACTATTTTGCAAGGTGTAGAACAAGCAGGGGAGCAAGCAAAACGATGGATTGAAGACATTCTTACATCTCCTAGTATGAGATTGATATGAAAAGATTCGATCTGTGGTTCATCAAATTCGATCTTTTCTCATTGCATTTTCTTGATACATTGTACTTTTATCAAATTCGAATGTAATTATTTTTTTAATTTTTTTTTATTGGATATGTAAAGAAAATACATTATCAGAGTGTATCATATGTATGGGGATAAATTTATGAAAAACTTCACCCCTTGGAATAACATTCCTATTGAGAGCAAGAGGCTTAAAAAATGAACAGATATATTATACCAACAAAGAGGCACAAAAAGAATTCCATCATCGACCACCAGTTCTATTTATATTCTCCAAAGAAAAGACAGCTCCGGTTCTGGCCTCGTTCGACGACTGCGAATGTGACATTAGAATGTAAATGACCCAGAGGTGAAGGCATACAAGATACACCATAGACCACAACTTAGCAGTTGGATTTCTCCGTAAAAATACAGCACCAGCCAAGAAAATAGCGTCCAGTTGCCGAACGAGTGACCCTATATGCTTCCTACCCGATTGGATTTTATCCTCAAATAAAGGCCTCAGCTTTGCCTGGGATAAATCCCATGTTCCAGATTCTAAATCACTTGAGGAGGCACTTGTAGATTTATTTTCATCCAGTAACCTTGAAACTGCCTGTAGGATGATGAGTGTACTGTAAATAAGTGTTCTTTATCCAAGCAAGCAGTGCAAAGTACATGTATTTTCGTTGGTTGATGGATATATTACCTCAATTCTGAACAGAATTGTTGATTTCTCTGAGGACAAAGACTCAACCTGAATGTTTACATTACTCGATCATCCAAGTAAAAGGAATGGGAATTTAAAGATCATTCTAAAATGCCATAAGATACTTCTAAACTGATGTTTTCATGAGCCTCTCTAGGGTAAAAATAATATCAATGCAAACTAAATTGAAGATGGCTATGATATAATATGAGAATAGATGATAATCATGATTCATGTGGTGATAATAATCTGCAATACTGACATCAATGAAATTATTCAGAGTAGTTTTTATGAAGAGAAATGTGAATTGAAGAACACATCTGTCCTATATGTACAGCAGATATCAAAGCTAAGCAATATTTAGTGGTGCTAAGTTATAGGTTTCCAGAAAAAAAAACCTGAGCTTGTTTCTGAATTAAATGGTCAGTCAACTGACCAAGCCTTCGCTTGAGCTCTACCTCGACTTCTGTTGGTTCCTCCGACTCCTTCCTTGTCATCTCAATGTTTGCTTCAAGTTCCTTTACCTAAGGAATTTATACCAAAGAATAATATTTGGCTGATAATACAGCTACAATGATATCTAAACATGATGGAACAAGCAGCAAAATGATAATAGTTCATTGCAAAAATCTTGACCATTATAATATGTATTCGTAATTAGGCTGCACTATAGTGGAATGCCTGACTACAAAATGACTATTATAAAACAAAATACATTGCTATCGACCTCAAATCTAGTGACTTATTTCATGTAAGTATCCTCTTGTACATGAAAAGGAAACATGTTAAATCAAGGTAAGATCTAAACAAGAAAATTCTACTTATCAAGCCAATTTCCCAGTTGAGGGCTATATTAGAAGAAAGAAACTCATAACAAGAAAAGGAAAATTGGAAGGTATAAATGGACTAGTTACAAATCCTCATCTAGATGAAGGGAAAATAATTCTATCAATTTCCAAATACCCATTATTTTTTCATGCAAATTCTCAAAATCTCTAGTGGAAAGTCTAGATGCGAAAAACGGTCTTGTACGCCCGTATATACCGTTTATACGGCGTACAGGACCTGGACCGTTCGAAACGGGTCATATACTGTGCGGGTATTGATGGTAGCGTATCTATACGGAAATTGGACCGTTTATTACCGTATACCGTATATACGGCCGTATATACAATCATACGGATATGGCTGCTGATAGAAAACAAAGTAGCAAAAGAAGAGGAATTATACATCTTCATGTGTTTGCAATCCTTTCCGTTGTAGGTAGTTTTTGCCTCTAACTATCCTCAACAAACTCTCATATCAAGTTTATGTGATTTAAGTTCTATGACCATCTGTGCATTTAAACAGTTTGACAACGCTAAGTTTAGTGACAGGTGTTAGAAAGCCATTGCATTCACTAACCTGATGTCTTTACACAATACTATAAACCACCTTACTTGTTGCCAGGTGTTAAAATCCACTAAGCTAAAGATCTTACTCCTACCCACTAACATGGTGTTACATAGCCACTAAGCTGAAGATCTTAGTCCTACCCATTAGAGGATTTTACTTCTTGATGAGGTATTACATAGCCCTATCTTGGTACTAGACTGATGTTTTTTATATTTTTATCTCAATGTATTTCTTATTATTATTATTATAAATTTAAAATTAAAAAATATATAATTTATATTACTTCAATATTTTATTTTATATTTTCCGTATCATCGGTCCGTTTCGACTGTACTGATACTCCCGTATCTCGGATGACGGCCGTACCGTTACCGTATCCGTATTTCACATCATTATATATATATATATATATATATATATATTTTTGGAAGTAAGCTTAAAACATTATCATCATCAATTGACTTAGTTTTTATAACTTCTAAAGCTTATGTACAACAATATGACAATAAAAATTATAGACAATATATATATATATGATTGTCTATCTATAGAAGGCATTATAGACATGCAAACTCATCCATTTAAACTTTTTTTTGTCAGTTTAGGGTTTCTCTCTCATTTATTTTAAAATTTCTTTCATCAATACCAATATATCCTATAGACATCCTACTGGAGAATTATATATATACACATACATATATATATCAATATGATTGTCCACCTATAGAAGGCGTTATAGACATACGAACTCATCCATTTAAACTTTATTCGTTAGTTTTATTTCTCTCTCATTTATTTTAAAATCTCTTTCATAAATACCTGGATATCCTATAGACATCCTATTGGAGATTATTCTTTAAAATTGATCATGTATAAATAGAGGTGCCACATTCAGTAGGAAGAGACCATCTCATGGATATGCTATTAATAGTTGTCTGTTATATAATCGAGGTGACATATCTGTTGCATTCAAGCTTCAATGTGGGAGTGTTGCAATTAATTGGGCTTTAAGAAAGAATTTTTAGATCCACAAAATGTCTGTACGTGAGCAAATTTTAATGGGAACCTAGTTTCCAACTTTAAATGAACTTAAGAATATTTTGGAATGCATTAACATAAAAAATTTGGGCATTAAAATGGTACATAATGGATATAATAGTAAGACTAACCTTATCTTGCAGTTGCAGAAATTTATCAGTTATAAATGAGTACTCTGCCTCGAGTATCTCCTGTTCAAATTTAGCTCCTTTTGAAGCTGCTACCTACAACAGTTTCATGTAAAGTGAAAAAGTTTATAGCACAATGATGGAACAATTTTATAGTGCAAAAGAATGATTGATAAGGAACAACAGGCAAAAAGAGAAAAAATTAAAAGCGCACCATGTGTTATAGTGCAGAAGAAGATATAACTCACTTGGTTTAGGTATGTACCAGTAACAGAAGAGTCAGAGATCCTCCTCCTGAGTTCTACAAGGAGGAAAAGATGTTTCAAGGACTCACATTCTAATCAAGAGACTTTAATAAATGGGTGATTGATCTTGACTGGAAGCTATACTAACCAATCTAGCGACTAAAAGAGTACTGTTAAATCATATTATATTCATGATATGAAAGAAATGGGTTTATCAAGATAAAATATTAACAAGAAGTTCTTTAAAAGTGGCCTCAGCAAAGATGTTCAGTGTCTCATTGCCTAATAACTATTCTTTCATGTGCATGATTACTTAAATATGTATGTGAGAACAAAAAAAAGGGACAAGCACTCGTGCCGTTGATTTACAACCATAATAAAAAATAAAAAAATAAAATAAAAGTAAAAACCCTAGAAAGAGAATGCATAGCTCAACTCAATTTACAACTTCAAAACAAAAAGCTGTCTCTTCCCCATAATCTTAATCATAAACCTAGGATTGCAATTAAAAGATTTAGCATTCCCATTATCTGTAGTCTGCACACTGCCTTATACTATTTCTACATATATTCAAATCCAAAGTGCAATTATGTTTAACTAATTCTCTTGGATTCTATAAACTTGTCCATTTATACCTTCATGGGCCACTTCTTTTGATTCAATTTGTTGTCGGAGTTCTGCTACCTGATCATTCTGGAACACAAAAATAAGCAAAATGAGCAATGTTATACATCTCTAGTTGTAACCCACTGAGAGACCAACTTCTTGAGATGTCACTTTGACTCAAATGACATGTAGACTTAGATTAAGTACAGAAAATTGTCATCCTCGGCCACAAGAGCATCCTAGGATGTCTTAAAAAGTGAATATAGTTGGCACTAAAGTAGGAATAGGAAGGTACATTGATTCTGTTCACAAAACAATTCATTCACATCTACATATAAGTAAATCAGGAAGACTTCATCTAATCATTTTGTTTGGTAGTAGATACTATAGTTATACGAAATATCTGATCCCACCCACACCACAAGACAAATGAACAGTTTTCAGTCTCTTTTTGAGTCACATTGCCAAAAAAAATTTGCCACAACCCTCACTCTAGTAAACAACTCTTCAATTACAGAAGAAGTTACCTTGGGCATCCAACTCCAGACTTGTCAAAAGCTAATGACATAGATAATGAGAATATATCCTCTTAAGACCTCTAAAGCAACATATGACCAAAATAAATTTGGAAATGACAGAGACAACAACAATCAACCAATAAATTGTATCATAGAAGTCACAGAAAGTCAAACGAAATGGAAGACTAACCAAAAAATAAAAAGGGGCTGAGACATGCTGCGCATTGTATGTTCATCCAGTATGACTTTAGAAAAAATTAGGAGCACGAGTACTTTTTAAATAGAAGCTAACATAGAAGAACATGGTTTATTAGATCAGCCATACAGTCTCACAAAATGAATTTACCTCCACTTTGAGTTTCTTCTGTGAAGTAGCAAGTGATCGGGCAAGATCAGCATTTGTTGTCTGTAACAGTAATTGATGATTCAGACTCCACAAATTAACCATAATAAATATGTCTAACCTTAAAAATTGCAGAAATCATTTAGTGCCGAATAAAGCAAAAATGATAGCATGCTCTAGAAAAATTCGCTATACCTCCAGTTTAGCTAATCGTGCAAGGGCTTCCATTCTAGTATTATTATGTTTTTGCTTCTCCAACTCAACAGCATCCATGGTTTCCATCATAGTTGTCTGCAGTTCTGAAGCCTGATTACAAGGAAATTAGCAATTGACTTGCTGATGGCCACTAATTAAGTACAAGTTCATAAGAATATGTAATATCCAACAAGGTCCAGAGGTTAGGTAAATAAAAGTGAAATAAGCAAATTCTACATATCTTTGAGTAACATAATCCATACGAGAAACTTGATATCAATTTATCCAATGGTGGAAAAATGAATAGATAGAGAACTTATTAACAGAACATTTCAAGCAGTTCTTTCCCAGCTGAAAATAAAAAATAAAAAATAAAAATACTATAATCCTCTGGATTTGAAAATTCCATCATACTACCTTCCTACACAAAAGTTCCCTCAAAACCCAACTGAAACCAATAGACCATAGAATGAGCGATAGCTTTCCTAACCATAAGATGAATAATATTTCATCATCTTCAGAACAAAAAAGACACTAATCAAACTCATTGAGTAGTAGGAAAATATTAGAGCTGAGTAACAGAAGTAAACCACTTAAGTATATACCTCTTTTGCTTGCTGTTTTGCTCGTTCATCAAGTATCTTCTCCAAACTTTCTTTTTCCCCCTCCAATCTGGCAACCATGTTCTCCCTCTCTTTGATAGCCTCCACAGCTCTAGCTGCTGCTTTCTCAGCCAAAATTTTCTCCTTTCTCTTTCTCCTTTCTTCCCTCTCACGTTCACTTTCGCTGCCAGATGAAGATCCTGATCCTGAACCTGAACCAGACTCTGAACTATCCTCATCACTCATAGAAGAAGAGCTTCGCTTCAAATCATTTAACACCGAAGTCACTGATCCACCATCAGCTTCACGCTTCCCCCTAACTGCACCTGTGACCCTATCACTGACACCATCCACTCCAACCTTTACAGCTGACATAGTAGCATCACCACCTCCTCCCCCAATTACCCCTGTCTTCAATTCTTGTTCCTTACTCACCTCATCATTCTCACCTCTCAGCTTCACACCCTCTTCTCCCGAGTCCTTGCCATCACTCTTCAGCTCAACACTTGATGACCTCCCTGAAGAGGAGCTAGAGTCATCCCCATCACTAGGCTTCTTCTTTCCACCATTAGATACACCACCTAATGCAACACTAGACTTCCGGACAGTACTTTTATTAACCAAACTACCATTACCACTCTTCCTATTCCCAACGCTTCCTCCTCCCCTGCTCCCACCCTTCCTACTAACCCCTAACCCGGTTGCAACTGCCGGTGTAGGAGTACTGAGCAACTCCGTCCAGTCACTATCAGTGAGAGATTCTGACTTAGGTTTAGGTTTAGGCGTTGGACTACTAATACTAGTAACATTATTGCCAGGCGAATTGTTCCTAACTAGTGTCTTAAAATTAGGGTCACTACTCAATTTTCCTGTATATTCGCTATGTTCTTCACTTCTCCTCTTCAATTGATCCTTTAAAGACACAGTTCCGCTGCTTTTACTTGTAACATCTAGTTTCAAATCATCAGATCGAGGGGCCTCGGTCTTTCCCAACGACTCCGCTGCTTGTTGGTCGATCTGAGCCGTTAATTGATTACAAGCAACAGCATTACAAACAGAAACAAAACAACACCAAAACGAAAAAAAAAAAAAAAAAGCAATTGAACCAGTGAAATTATTTCATCAACAACCAAAAAGAATCAACAAAAAAGAGAAATTAACCTGTTGAAGAAATGTTTCGGCGACTTTGAGTTTGTTGGAGATCCAAGACATTTTGATGTCAGTTCGAATTCACGAACAATCTCTCAGTGAATTTATATTTATTTTTCATATAGTGTGATTGATTAATGAGTGAGCAAGAGAGACCGCTAACACATCGAAGAAGAAGAGTGATGTGGTAATAGTCACGGCAACGTGTGAGACGGAGACGCGACGTGGCGTATTGTAATTTGCTGGTGACCTTGTAGCGTCTGTTTTACTACATGTGCGATCACAGCAGATTACGACTCGCCAACGGTTTTGTTAACGGAGTCTCGTCGGACCGTTAATTCAATTAACACCATCTAATTTTTTTTTTTTTTTTTTAGTTAATTACGTTTAATGAAAGAAATTTGAAAATAAATATCCAACAATGAATACATTATTTCAAAACATGTTAGACATCGGTTATGATAAGAATATATCACATCATATTAGTTGCATTTTCTATAAGGCTATATCACCAAGAGAAATTAATTTTTGAATTAATTTTTTTTAAAAGATTACAAATACATTCACTACCATGACATGCATAGATTAAGTAAGGGTTACATCATATAATTCTTAATTTGATTCACATGTAGTCAACCTAATTTGATTGATGTAATGTGTAGCAACAAAATTATTGAATCCATTTTCATTAAAAGAAAATGGAATCCACCATAAATCAGGTTTACAAACTTATAAATAGGTAATTGTACCAAATCATAGCTTTTTTAAAAAAATTAATTTGTTTTGCTAATATATAGTTACACAATTTGCATAAATATATCGCCAAAGTCATTACTATTTTATCAAATATAGCTGGTAAAATCGTTTTACACATTTATTTTTTTATTTTTTTTATTTTTTAAATTTTTCATTATAATAGTTTAAGTTATTACTACTCTATTTGTATTTAGGTAATTTTACACGCAAGAATTTAAAGGATAAAATCCAATGTATGTAAAACCAATTATTATATCTTTCTCATTCAAATGTTGTTTTCATCATCTTTATCATATTTTCCTGCATTGTTACTTGATTTCTACTTTTTCTAGAGTTTGTTCTCGTTATTGGATTTTATGATATGCTTTCTTGTTCCTACAGTAGTTACTGTTGCTTTTCAATTTATGTTTTTCCTTCAGCTATTCATCTTAATTCTTTTTTCAAATTCCTTTCAAATCTCGGTCAAATCGATATTTCAACTGGGAAGAACAGTTGGAGTTGACTATCTCCTTTGGTTCTGTGATGTTTTCATTGGCCAGTATATCATATGTCATTTTGAGATCACGATATTATAAGCCAACCAAAATTGCCACGCACTTCGTCGATCACACGCCGACTACCACAACCCAACCTCTTTTTACATGTCTTCTACTGTCGAATGATCTACAGTTATCACTTCACTTTCTCTTTGGATTTTTGCTTGTTAGTAATAATCATATTATATTCTTATTGGTAAATACTGCTACTTCTTCTATTTTCCACTATTGTTGAGTGGTAAAAGTTTTCTTTTTCCTTAAGTTTCCCTCTTCTTCATTTTCTTAGGATTTAGGTTTGTGTTGATAACTTTTGATTTCACTTTTTGGCCTATTTCTTTTATCAATGTTCAAGTGGGGTTACAAAAATTTCTTATTTAAGTGGTGTTGTTTCGTTTTCTCTTTGAATGGTTGTGCTTGACTTGTCTTGAAGAGAGTTGAGTTTGGTCAAAGGTTTTTAATTTTCATTGGTGGGGTTTAGAGGTTGGAGACTCACTCATTATGGTATGATTTTGTGGATTCTTCTCTTTCCTTTTATGGTAAGTATTTTTTAGGTTGTTGGTAGTTGTTATTGTCTTCATATGTACTTTTGCTTACTGTATAAAAAAATATTTATTGGCTTAATAAGTTTTTGGGATATTTTATTTATGTTTTAGGGATTTCGTTTTAGGTAAGAGGTTGTGATTTATTCATGAAGTAACTTTACATTCCTATAACAAGCCGGGATTCTGGTATGTGGTGTATAAATTTTGAATTCGGTCTTGGATTTTGCAAACATCACTACATTTCATAATTAACTATTATAGGTTTTTGTAATAAAAGTAATGAAGATTCCTGTAGTAGGAGAAATTATGCCTGGGAACAGGTTCTCCACGTCATTTTGCCCACTTGGAGAATCCTCCCAATCAATTCATGACACATGGCGAGTTTTTAATTATAAAATTTTTAAATGTAAATTCGTCTTTACAACTCATCTCTCTCTTTCTATCACCTTACTCTCTCTCTTGGATCCTATCTCTCTTTCTATCACCACACTCTCTCTCTTAGATCGACAATTTCTTTTCATGAACTGTCATGAACTATGATAAAGTGTTGTAACCTTTTATTTTAAAACTTAACAAATAAAAGTATAAAATACAATTAGGATCTCACATTATTGATTTTATTGAATGAAGTGTTTTCAAATGTCTCTATTTCTAAAATATGTTATTCTAATTCATCTCCGTTTCGAACATAAACTCGCAAATAAACCTAAAAAATAAATCTAAAAAATAAAAATCAAACAAACAAAACAAACAAATGAATAACAGCGGCAGTTTGTTTGTTCTCCAGAGATGCAGAAAAATCGTCGATCGAACAAGAAAAAGAGAGTCAGTGCATCAATTGAAGGAGGGAGAGAGAAAGGTGTATCGATTAAAGGAGAGAGATGTGAGTGCATCAATTCAAAGAGAGAGAAATGTGCATTTATTAAAGAAGAGAGATCAGCGTTTTTTAAATTGAATATTTTAGTATTAAAAACTAAGTTGTCCACACCATGTGTCAAGTATTGATTGGGAGGGTTCTCCAAGTGGGCAAAATGACGTAGAGAACCCGTTCCCAGACATAATTTCTCCTGTAGTAGAAGTATAATGTCTACAAATAGAATGCAAATAAGACAAAAGATAATGAAAAAATCATCCCAACTAGGGTTTCTAGAATGTTTATAGCATTTGCTAGAACAAACTTGCCAATTGCGTCATTGTGTCGGTATCTTTTTTTATTTTAGTTTGTCTCTCATTATGATGATTACATTGCACATATATATATACTCTAAACATATTTCTATTGTCTGTCTTTATGTACATATCTCCAGGAGCAAAGCCACCTTTCAACTTGGTGTTCCGTTGAAAACCCAAAAATTAAAATTATATATATACCTATTGAATTTTTTTAATTAATTTTAAAACTTAAATTACACAAATGTACATTAAAATATATTGTTTTGGTATATTAATTTAAAAAATTTTAATATAATAATTTATAAATTTATTATTTATTATTATTTTTGTAATTATATTTTGAACATAAAAAAAAATTATATCTTCGCCGCTGCTTGTCTCCATGTTAGGTTTTGGGTGTGTTTGGGGTTGCTTTCACATTTAAAATAATTGATTATATCCCAAATTAGAATATAATCTACTTATAAGTTAAGCAGATATGTGTTTAGAAAACAAATTTTTTAATCATTATATTTTGAAATAAGTGAGGTAAGTTGATTTCCTAAGATATAGATAAATATTTCTAAATTACCAAGATGGACATATTTTACTATTTTTCTTTTCCATTTTTTTTATTTGACAGGTTTTTTTATTTTTTTAAGTTCACTATTTTCTCAAAATATACATATATATATATATATATTAATTTCTCAAGAGTATTTTTACTTTTTTTATATATTAATTACTATTTTTAATTGTATTGAGAGATTATTTAGATTACTAATATGGAGAATTTTATTATTTATTTTAGGTTTACAAACAAATATATGCAAAAATCGAGGACAAAAAACTTTTTAAAAAAAATCTTAAAATGAATATCAATTGATAAAAATCAAGAAAATTATAATTATTTTTTAATTAAAATTTTTTTGTCAATTAAAAAATATTTTTTATTTTTATTTTTAGTTATAATATTAAAGATATAGGTGATCGAGAAAATTAATTATTTAAAATGATGAGTAGCATAAAAAAAATACAGTTGATATTTTCAAAAATAGGATTGTTTTTGTCATTTCACTACAAATAGGAACCACTTCTCGATTAACCCGCTTATAAAACATCTCCTTACTTGCTTTGAAAAACCCGATTATTTGATAAGTAAATTATTAAATAATCAGCTTTTCAATCAATTCCCAAACACTTTAACATGCTTTAAATTATCAAAAAGTGATTTTTTTTTTTTTTATAATTTAAGCAATCTCAAACGCACTCTTTATCTATGAAGCTTCAAACCTTATAGATGTAGTTTTTTTTTCTTCATTGCACATTTTATACCACTAAAGATTGATATCACATTCAAGCTTTAAAGAATGATACTACATTAAAGTTTGAATATATTTTGCATGTTTTCTTATTGATTTTCTTTATGCTGAATGCATATACACCTAATATGAACTTTTATATCTATTATGTCATAAGGAGATGTTGTTAAACTTTTAAAGTTAATCGTAATTAGTTTTACAGTCGACTCTTAATGACATCAAATTCATAGGTTTAATTTTGTTATGTTCTCTATATTATATATCATTGTGTGCAAGTAAATGACCTATTGAAATGGAAAATTTTATTATCTCAATGTTTGAAGCTTTAGAAAATGTTGTTTTCATTTTGTTTTGTTATCCATTTCTCTGTATATGTGTTTTTGTTTGGTATTTATCCTACTTGTGTAGTGCTTTAGAATGTAAAGTGTTCTTTAAGTTATATGTTTGATTGATAATTGTCTTTCTAGGATTTTCAAGATCTCTAGAATTGGAAAGTCTTGTTGGATGATAATGACAAGAAGATAAAGTTAGAAGCTGCAAAAAAGGATAGTTTGGTATGAAAATTTAGTACTACTTCAATTTATGTGATAATATAGTTAGTTTTTTGTTCCAATTTTGATTTAACTATTGTCTATAAGTTACCAAAAGATGTAATAGTAGTAACATGTAATATTTCACTTATTCTTACAATGGTTGCTTGATAGGAAGTCAATTATGTATATTATATTACTGATTCAATACAATATGTAATTGGACTTGTTATGCTTTCATATTTGACATGTTTCAAAGTTTGGACATATTTAGGTTCTGCTTGAAATATATATATATATATATCTAAAAGTCAACCTCACTTTTATTAACTCTTACATCTTTTTAAAAAATTAGGTATAAACATAGAACAACTGCGGGTACATTCATGGTCGATTCTTGTTCCTACAACCCGATCAGGTGGATATCAAATACTTTCATGATAGATGAAAGTTTTTCAGATGCACATTTGGAGGAACTGGTATACATCTACCTTATGTCTCTTTTTCCATGAAACTTATATTTGTTTTTAAATGATTGATTCCTAGGCAATGAGTATTTCAAGAAAATGAAGTTTCAACAGGTTATTAACTGTTATTCAAGAAGCATTGCTAACCAACTGCAATAATATATGTTAATAGAGTTGTGGCTTATCATAAAATAAAACAATAAGTTAGTAGTTATGATTATATTTTGATGTACAAAGGAATCTAGAAATAATAACTTGTTTTTTCTACTCTTAATCTCTTACTATAATTACAGAAATTGATAAATGTCTTTCTTTTCTTCTCATTGTTAGATTTGATTAAGCTGGAGATGATTGTACAGAGGCCTTAAACCTCGATAATCGCTACATTAAAGCATATTCATATCGAGCAATAGCTAGGAAAGAAATTGGGAAACTAAAAGAGTCCCTTGATGGTTTGTTCACTCCTTCCTACATCTATTAATCAATTATTATACTGCGTGCTATGACTCTAATATTGTTATTGTATTTGACATAGTCTTATAGTTGACTACAGATTCTAAGTTTGCATTGAAGTTGGACCCTGAAAACTAGGACATCAAGAAATAGCATGTTAACGTCGAATCTTTGTACAACAAGGTCATAACTTTACTCCACGCTTTTAAGTTCTTCTCCATAATATTAACATTATAACCCATGATAATGATATTAATAGATTATATATTTTCACAGGCGTATTTGCGGTCCTAAGGTTGCTCTGATATCATTTGTAACGTCCGGCCCCCGCCTCCGGATGACCCGAGGCGCGATGGAAGGGCGCCACCTCGCCACATAACCGGTCTTAAGGCTTACCACTAGACCCACAGACCACAATTATGCTTTCCAGCATGCTTTGTCTCACTCGCATGCTTGCCGGACAAACTACCTGAAAAGCCACCCATCCCTAAATTGTTTCAAGCCACGCTTAACTTTGGAGTTCTCAAGTTTTTGGCTCCCGAAAAATAATATGCACATTGGTGATATGGGTAGCAGATCAATTTCTTTTTACCCTGTCTCAATATGGGGTGTTACACTGTGAGAATTCATGGTCATAACAAAATAAACGCGCAAAGTTGATTTGTTTGTTACATAGGTTTTTCTAGTTCTTAAGGCAATCTATTAGTTAACCTGATAGGTTAATGACTGGTCATAGGCCCAGAGTCTAATCAAACTAATAAGTTAGGGAAGATTGATTGTTTGGCGCAAAGTTAATAATTATAACTATATCTACTAAATTAATATAATTTATTCTAAGTTTCAATGATCAATATATGAATGGAAAGATTTACTTGTCTGCATTTCTTTTATCACCCGATCATTCTATTTAGTTGATTTCTGTCAGTTTATTTTATTTGAAATTCAATATTCAAACCCCCTTGTTATTTACTTTATATATTAACTAGTCATAAGTAAAATTGAGATTACTTTATTTACACAATTTAGATTCCTTTTCAACTGACTAATTAATAATCATTGTTTTTCGCACTCTTATTTATAACTTTATCCAAAATAATGGTTTATTTAAATTCTTTTAGATGGATATCTTAGAACTAATATAAAGATTTTAATATACCAGTCCTTGGTTACGCATAACTAGATCTACGAAAGATGTTGTGAGAGGAAGCATTAACAATTGGCCTTTTCGACTTGGGAGTGTAGAAGCTTCCCAATCTCTAAAGAGAATTCTACTTGATGGTGAGTGGGTGGGGGAATTGCCCAGTGGCGGTCCTACTCAGGTGTTCCACCATGCTTTTAATTAAGGATTAAATTTTGGTGAACTTAAAGTAGATTTGTAAAAGACATGAATTAAGAAATTTTTATACATATATTGTGAAATAGGTATCTAGGTTATAGTCTAGTGCATTAATTGAAATTGAACATTTGACATGGTCTCATTGTTATCTGAATATAACTAAGCATTGGTATAGCTAAGAATGAATTAGGATACTAAACTTATTCATCTCATCTATGAAAGCAAGAATGACTGTTTTGCACAAAGTCATTTGAACCTTGAACCCATCTTTCTTTCCATCGGCTACAGCAGAATAAAGTAAGAAAAAGTAAGGTAAACTCCCAAGAATATGCTTTCTTATTGGAAAAAGGATCACAAGACATTCCGAACCAAACCCACCCTCACATGTCCAATGTGTCTCCACTATGTGAATTCACTCACTTGATTCCCTGTTATAATACCATCTCCATGATGCAGACCAGCTTTATTGTTTATAGAAAGGTTGTTTCACTAGTTATTTGGTATTAATCTAGCATATAGCGCCACATAACCATTCCCCCATTACTTGAATGAATTTATAGTATTAGATTTAAATGTTTATGAATATGTTTAAATTGATATTAACTTCAATAAAATAAGTAAAATATTTTTATCCGCACATCGTGCAGACTCCCTTACTAGTTTCATGATAAGGCAATAGCTAATTTTTGTTATAGAAATTATTTAATTTAATAATTTTACATAATTTATTATTAAATTATTAAAATTTTAAATAAAAATAATAATAAAATTAAGGGGAAACGGACCTGGACTTTAACGTTTCAAATCTATTAAAAGAAAAAAAAATGGTCTACTTCAGTTCATTTAGAAGAAAAGTCTGTCATGTCTTTCCTATTCACGATAGCATAAGGTATCAAGTGACAAACGAAAAGTTTGGGGACGAGATACTAAATGTGTGGGAGAGGAGTTGCACATGTAAAATATGGGACCTTGATGGATTACTATGTGTTCATGCCCTCGCATATGCACGGTTAGTCCTTTAAAAGTGAAATATTACCTACTTTAATTTTTTCAATACTCTCCTTACTAGCTAACCACTAATATTTTTTCTTGTTTGTTAGCTTTGCACGAGTAGCGGTGGGTCATCTTTGTAACCCAATTTATAGCAAGAAGTTTCTACAAGGTGCATATGATAATCAAATTATCCCAGTGGCTGATAAATATTCTTGGCTTGAACCATTGATGGTACGAGGAGGGTGGTCCATCCAATTATTCCTATTAAGCAAGTCGGACGTCCGAAAGAAAAAATGAATTCCATTAGCTGGAGAGCCCCGCAAAAAGAAAAAATGTGGGAATTGTGGAATGTATGGTCATTCACAACTAAGTCGTCAATTTGAGGCTGTATCCACTACAAGAGTAAGTAGTAGTGGTAGCCAAGTAGCAGAAAATTCTCCTGTCTAAGAAACACGACGTCGTGTAATGCATTGCAATAGGTGTGGTGCTGCCGGTCACACTTATTACACATGCGAAAGGCATTCAAAGGCTAATGCTAAAACAGAGGTTCAACCCGATATCGCCCTTGCCGATGATACCGAAGGTATTGAACAACTATGAATGAAAGCGTATAAGATTGTAAGACCACTTTGTACTCCATATTTTTTTTGTGAAAATATAATTATTATGTCATGACTGCACTAAACTTATAGTTGACAGACCACTTTGTGAACAACTAAGGGCCCTATCACATGTCCTTTTCCATTCACAAAGTTTGCTAATTTGCGAATATCAAACTCACATCACAGTAGAGCTGTAAAACGGGTGAAATGGGTCAGCCCTCACGGTTTTAAAAGGGTCGGGCTTAAACGGGCCGGACTAATATAGTTTGAGTTTTAAACGGGCTGAAAATTTTCCAACTCTAACCCAACCCTTGCGGGCTTAAACGGGCTGGGCTAGCCCATATGAGGGGAAGAAGTAGCTGATCAAGAGAGATAGATGTGAGAAGCTGGCGAGTTGAATCACCGGTCCAGGCAGGACAGGAATGCCGGGAGAGGAGAGAAAATCTTTCATTATATTATGACAATTTATAATACCCTACATGTTCATTCATAATTATAACATCATTGTACATTTTAGTTTCTACATATTCATTTCAATAGTTGTATGCATCAATTTTTCTCTTCCCAAGATTGAAAGCAGCAGATATATTGATATCCATACTTATCATCTAATTAAAATAAAAAAAAATAAATTATGTTAATTGTTAAATGGGTTGGCTCGCGGGCCAACCCATATAAATCCTTTTAACCCACAGAATAAATGGACCGGGCTAAAAAGCCCATGTTTTAAATGGGCTATAAAAATTATAACCCTAACCCTTTTATTCACGGGTTAAACAGGCTGGCCCGCGGGCCTCGACATATTTTTACAGCTCTACATCACAGTTTGCATCATAAATTCAAGGATATAGTTGACAAAGTAGGGAATCTATGGATATATATATATATTATGCTTTTGGGTACTGAGTCTTTGTTGGAAACCCTAATTGTTGGGACCCTATATAAATATAGCTTAACATTTTGTTAAACCATTCACAGCCACAAAGAAAACAATAACTGAAACCCTAACTTCTCTGACCTTCATCCACTAATCTATATCTGAGTTCAACCCTTGTACCAATCAATGGAGGGCAATGTTATGATTCCTCATCGTGACGATTGGTTTAACAAAAATGTGCATGAATATCTGGACAATGACATAGATGAGAATTTTGTCCAGGGTCACTGATGTCGTTGTGGAAGGGTTCTTAGGTTACGAAGCTCTCTGGACTCCATGAATAAAGGGAGATGATACTGGTGTTGTGACAGAGAGGTAAGTTCCACCCCCTTACTCTTCAAAAAATGGATGTGAGGTACATTGAGGTGTTTCTTTATAATTAGTAGAATAAATTTTAACAATTTTGCAGGAAACAAGTTGTGGTCACTTCAAGTGGAATGATGAGTGGGTTAATAAACGCCTAATCCATATTCTACAAGATGTGATATTGATTAACCGAAACGTTGATAACATTAGTGATGCAGTTGTAGCCAAATTTAAATGTTGAAGAGGTAAGCAAATGACTTGAATGGGCGTGTAAACGTTATAGTCACAGTATTTTCAGTGGCCCTAGCAATGCTATCATCTGTTGCATGTTACAAGTGGCTTGTTTAGGCAATTCTAGAATGCTATCTAGAACCCTTTGTTTTTGTTGTCATAAGTACTTTGTATGTAGTTAGAGGTTCTGCATCTTGGTGATTGCAGTTTCAGAAATTGCTATATATATGAATCAAATTTAGGAATGAGTACTAACATCCTTTTGTATGTAATCCATATACCTATTTATGACTGTTATATATTTATTACTATTACCAGAATTTCAAGTTAAAAATATTTTTAGAAAATGAATCTAATGCAGAAGCTTATCAAGGTTGAACAAACGTGACAAATACCGTTTTAAACGTGACACTGTCATGGTATATGTGTCATTTTTTTATTCAACTAGAAAGTACAATTCATAGTTGAATAAGTAACTGTATTATATGACGTCTAACAAGCAAACTGATTTCTAAGGCGTTTAGCCAAAAACAAGGTATAAACTAATAACTCCTTCCTGTGTAGGCGCTTAGCAGGCCATGTCAAAAGCAACACTTCATCTGAAATGGTTTATGTCTTTCTGTAAATATTAAACAATTTAAAATGAAAGTCTAAACTGTGTTATAGGTTGTCTTTTGGGCAATCTATTTCTAAAGACGTTTTCACAAAAGAGATGATTAAAAAAAAACTCATTATTTCTGTAAATACTGCTTACAAACCGTTTCACCACCTAGACTGCGTCTGAAACGTTCACTTCATCTGAAACGGTTTATGTCATTTTGTAAATATTGAACAACTTAAAATAAAAGTCTAAACAGTGTTATAGGTTGTCTTGTGGGCAATCCGTTTCTAAAGACGTTTTCATAGAAGAGATGATAAGAAAACTCATTGTTTCTGTATAAACTGCTTACAAACCGTTTCACTTGCTAGACTGCGTCTGAAACATTTTTTAGAATAAAACTAACATAATCTGTAAATGACATGCTACAAACAATACACCTACATGAAAATTCGATAACTAACATGTTTCTTCCCTAGTACCTAAATATGAACCCATCAAATTATACAGCAACAAGGAGGATACATCCACACTAAGTTATGATAACAACATTTAGTTTCATAATATTTTACACAATGTATGTCACTAACCACAAAAACTTTCTCCTACATAATTCGAATTTTACACAGAGACAACCTATGGGTCTCTTCAACACAAAAAGCTTAGTGTTGCTTACTTGTCTAGTTCTGTAAGACAGTTGGGGTGACTGTACTTGTATATTTCACGGACTATGTCTTGACGAAGCGGCAAAATGAAGCGTGAATCGCGATTCCACAAAGACCATGAATATCTGCCCGTCATGATGTCTTCAATCATACAAACCATGGGTCCACGTGAACTCCTGAAATGGCAATAATATATTGTAATTGTTAGCGATAAAATGAACGTGCCTTTACTAGAAAAAGGATGTTAAACCAATAAGACACAAAATAAAATTAGATACACTAACCCATCTTTTTGCAATGGAACTGCACTTCGATTAGCCACGTGAGCCTTCCAATTATCGTTAATGTTTACCCCTTCAATTGGCGGAATGTGATAATGGTAATCGGACTCCAGTAATTTCTTCGTACAAAATAGGAAAAAGTCTTACATTTCTCAGCTATTTCGCTTGTGCTATTTTTATTTGCGCGAGAATCCAAACTACTATCTTCCGAGTTCTAAAATCCAACAAAATACATACCCAGTGAGTCTCGATATTAGTTAGAAATATTACCTGCATTCAGACTATAAAAACATACCTTGTTAATTGAAGTCCATATTAAAATAACTTACCTATGCAATATTAAGCTAATGAATGTGTTAGGTAGTTTACTTACATGTGATATTCTCCACTAAGGAGGGAAAGCTGATTCCTCCGATCCTTTACCTTTAGCAATATTAAGCTAGCTTTCAGGGAACTTAAACCCAGCCAGCCCGCCATCTACACTTGACCAGTGGTTGTACGAAGTCTTCGCTGACTGAAATATGAAGGTCCCAATAACACCAATGTTGACCAAGGAACTATTCCAATATTCCTTTTTTATAGCATACAAGAAATCGTCAATGTCATCGCTTCGGAACCAAACTGATTTGTCTAAGAACTTCTTCGTTCTTTTTGAACTGGTGTTAAGAGTTCCAGAAAGAAAATGCCTAAACTCATGAAAAATCATAAAAAATTCATAGTAACATAAGTTATCATTTAACAAAATATGGAATACACTTACGTATTATTTGATTCAAGAACAACTTCAAAGTCAGGGGGTTCTAGAAAGTAGTTTGTAGGTTCGGGTTGTCCCAATGCAAGTATGATGTGCCCTACTAGATCGCTGTACTTGTCTTTCAAAACAGGTATTGTATTATCGGACCACTCCACCGAAACCTGTTTCCTTTTAGGTGCAGGTTTTTCACCCACCAGATAACAAGTTTCTGCCTCGACTCCCTCTCCATCTGTCCCACAAGTGGTAGTCTTGTTGCCCTTTGTTTGTTTTTTTTTTTCACAACCCTTTTTGATTTTTTTTTTTGCTTTCTTCTGTCACTCCTAGTAAATGGAGTTTTCTGCAACATTGATGGTTTGACGCTTCTTTCAGAACGTCTCAAGGTATCATCTAGCATGTTTATAAAATATTTGAAGTTAATAAACCCTACAATTTAATCACATAAAAAGCCTAGGATTACAAAACTCGCCAGAACAAGCTAATACATGTTGTGTACTATTGTTGTTATCATTTTCCTGCTCATTACCATTACATTCAACTAATACCTCTTCATCAGAATCATACATCCTACTAGAACCCACACCACTGATGTCTTCATAATGAAACTCTCCAACCTATCAATAATGACAGGTCACCTTTTTATTGAATATAAACGCATAAATTCATTTCACAATTCGTTAAAATTTGACATACCTTCAACGAATTAGTAATAGGAGACTTCACATTAACATCAAGCTCACAGTGGTCATCAATATTACATTTTCTCCTCTCCACATTTTGACATCCATCAACATCTATGTCAAGTTTCTGTTCAGTTGCTTTCAACCCGGTCTCAATATTTTTGATTGATAATTTCTCAGCTGCTTTGTTATCCTCTATCTTCTTAAGTAATTTTAGTCGCTCGTTATACCAATTAACTCTCTCCAAAGCAAAAGTTTCTTCCTATTGTTTCATCCTTTTCAAAATATCCACACTCCACTGTGACTGCTCCTTCTTGAAATTCTCCAGCTCGATCAACTTAGCATTCATGTCGTGAATGCTAACCTGTCCATAAATTAAACCAATCATAACCAATACCATTAGCAAATTGCAGAACTTCAAAACTGCATTAAGACAGTAATCAGACAAAATTATAGCAACTAACAGATATTCATTACCATGAAAGCAATTCTAAAGAAAAACACGGGTTAGTAACTTTGTCATTCATACGCCTAAGTGTTCTTCAAATAATTTTTAAACATAACTTATTCCTGCAAACGACCTAAATGTTTGGTAACTGTTTTAACTTATACTTACCTCTCCATATAAGGTATCAATGTTGACTTGTGATTGCATTTCCTCGCCCTCTTCACCAGCATATTCATATTCTGAATCCTCTTCATCGTGCGGTCCTTCATCGTCACTACTTGAATCTTCTTCGATATTATTCTCTCCAAGTTCATGTCTTGGTTAGGATCAAAGTGCTTCATATACCAGCTGCTTTGCTCTTCATCGGAAGACTCGAGGGTTTGATATCCATTAACCTAAAAAATCATTGAAAAAATTAATTTAATATAACGAAGTACTATTTTATTGTATATGTCTTAATAAGTTATTATATGACAAACCTCCAAGACATTATGGTTGTCCTTTACGCTCTTCTCATGGAGGGACCATCGCACACGGCGTGGTTCCTTATTTACATTCTGATTCTGCTCACCAAACTTCAGGTTTAGTCGAATGTGAGGGAATGCTTCCACCAACCACCACTGAAAAAACAAATAAATATATATAAAATAAGAACATGATCTAACCAATTATAAAATGTATAACAAATAAATATGTCCGGTTTTTGGGTTTCAAGTCATACCACAAAAGAAAACATTATTTCATAACATGTCTTCCCACTACCCGCAATATCAAGAAGAGGTCGACTGATTACTTTTTTAAGGTCAGCTAATGTCCTCGAATAAACTAGAGTTCCCCATAAAAATTTATTAAACTTTCTCAGATCATCAACCAACATCCGCAACATCTTCATAACATCTTTTTTAACCTGAAGCCCAAATAGTAGTCCATGAACGGTTACTATCAGAATAAGCTTTTTCACATCTTCTCGATCCAGATTTTGATTGTACAAAACATTCATTATGTCATCGGGGTCCACCTCCCCATACTTATCAGGCCATAAACGCTTACATAAATTTTTCATTAGAAGCTCAACTTTTTCACCTTCCAAGTTCAAGTCAGATTTACGGGTTTTTCCAAATTGTAAACCTGTTACAAGGGCAAACTCTTGTTTCCCAAATCTATGTGGAGCACCTCCTAATTGAAACCATAATTCGTCATCTCTTTGATCTTCAACAAACACTTCGGCCGCTAGAACCTTAAGAACCGAGTTTCCAGGATATTGTTGGTCCCTAAATCCACCTTGTTCAACTAATGCAAAAAAATGACTAAAGGGCGTTCTGCGGATGAAATTTCGTAACTTATACATACTAACCGGACCCTTAATTATCTCTTCCAAAAAATTTAACTTCCCTACAATATTGATTCGCTAACTTGTGAACAATTGCGATTCATCCCAATTGTAGATAACCTACAAATACTAATAAAAAAATTATAACCACCTACAAACTCAAAAATAAGGGTATAATGGACATTTTACTTGCAAATATTTATAATCTAATTTCAGCAATTATAAAAAAAATTTTATTAATTGATTAAGGTTATTTTAGGTATTTGAGATGAACTTTGTTTGATTTACAAACTTAAAATAACTTTACATTGATTAGTTTTAAGTTTCCAAATTTTTATTGGGTTGCTTGCTGAAATTTTCCGTATATATTCCGAAACTTTTTAAAAGGAAAAAAAATTTTACGAATTTTCTTTTTCCTTCCCGCGAATACAATTGAGGAAATTTTACTTGCGATGTGGTACGCTATCAGCAGCAGTTGCGGTTATGATGACGTGTCTCAATGATGGGGCCACTTGATCGACAATACAGCAAGCTCAGTACACATGCCTCATAAAAACTTAAGCTCGTCAGTTACAGGCCCATTTTATGAGTTGAGGCCCATACTAACACTGACCCAATTGTATGTTTTAGTATGGGTACGGAAAAAATCTAAACTGACCGATTCAGTTTTTAACATATTTGGTTTGATTTGATTCGATTTTATTATAAAAATTAATTTATTTATATTTTTAGTTTAAAATTTTCGAATAAATTAAATTGGTTTACATGATTTTGGATTAAACAAAATAGAACCAAAATAAATTAATATATTTGATTTATTTTAATATTTTTAAAATTGATTACGGTAAAGCTTTTACCATATGTATATACTAAATAATTTCACCGCAATAAAGTCCAAAAAGAACTTCAAATAAAATATACACACAACGGAGATGGAAATCAGTTGTAACAACAAGTAGATTGTTTGGTAGCAGTAACTTCTTCATGACCAACAATACTAATAACTTCCTTTCTACCCTGAAGAGCATAAACCGCATTCGTTTGGTCATTGCTTTTACTCTCCAAATTTTTCTGAACAGTCTTGTCCAGGATTTTACTAAACATGTGCATGAACGCATCTCCAACGTTCAAATTCTCAAGCGCAGATGTTTCCATGAAATATAAGCCTTCCTTTTCTGCCAAATCCTTCCCTGCTTCCTCTTGGACTTCTCTATTCCTGGACAGGTCAGACTTATTCCCGACCAGGACTATCACCATGTACGAGCTTCCGTATTCTCGCAATTCCTTTAACCATTTTGTGATGCTGTCGTATGTCGCACGTCGTGTCGTACACAAGCATTGCTCCCAGTGCTCCTCGGTAATATGAACTTGTTATGGCCCTGAACCTAATTAAATAAAACCTTGGGGGTTGGTGATGGTATAATGAAAAAGGTCAAGAGAAACTTCAAAAGTTGGTACAGAAAAGATGCTTATAGACGAAGTAAAGGACATGATTATGTGAACGTGAAATTATTTCCATCATTACCTTATTTTGATTATACAATGCAAAAACAAACACATTTGTCACTTTCATTTACCCAATCAACCAACAAATTAAACCATCTACCTCTAACATTTTCAGCATAAGATTAAAATTATTAAATAGCTACTTCAAATTTTGATGCATTTGAGGGTGAGAGAGCATCTACTAAATTAGAAATAATACTATACCATATCTATTAATTTTTCTTTAAACTTTTCTCTAATCTACGTGGACAAATATTATTGGATCAAAAGTAATCTCATAATTCTATATTGCGTTCTTTATTTTGTTTTTATCAATTTAATAAATAAAACATTGAAAATCACATGTAAACCTTATCAACTTCTTCAACCAAATTCATGAAACACCAACAAATATTCATCAGAAGATGGAGAAGAAAATACCTTTCTTGGCCAGCAGTGTCCCAAATTTGAGCTTTAATGATCTTATCAGCAATTCTGATATTCCTATAAGCAAACTCAACACCAATAGTTGGCTTTGAATCCAATCTAAACTCATCTTTTGCAAATCTTGACAACAGATTAGATTTTCCAACAGCAGAGTCACCAATCATCACTGCCTTGAACAGATAATCACACTCTTCGTCATATGATGATGAGTCTCCCATATGAACCAAAACCCAGAAACTAGAGTCGTGTTGAATGTGTTTATATATGGGTGGGAAACGAAATGAGAAAGTGGGTTGATTGTAATAAAAATGTTATTTGATGGAAATTATTAGCAGTGGAGGAGGGCAATTGTGTATTAACATGTATTGATAATGACATTCATGACTGTTTGTTGGTGATGTTGTGTTTAGCTAGGCTTGATGTTTCTTCTTCATCATTAACAAATTAATTAATACATTAATTACATTTTTATAATTTCTCCTATCTAACTTCATTATTATCTTCTGCTTCTTTTATCATCTTAATAATTTTTTAGAATAATATTTGCTCATCATAAAATAGTGGATGAGATTTCTACTCTTTTAATACTGTATTAAATATTTTCTTAAAAGTCAAATTTAATAATTGAATCATTTTTCAATTTTTTTTAGAAAACCTTTATTTATGATTTTTTTTAATATGTGATAAGTTCATATTATATAATGCGAATACAAATTTAACTTAATGTGTTAATGTTTTTATAAATTGAAATATTTCTAAAACAAACCTAAATAATACAGAGAGATATATATTTTCAAGAAATTTCACAAAGTTTTAGAAAAAGAAAAAGAAAACATTTGAAAAAGAAAAAGAAATCTCACTTCTTACCACCAAATTATGATGTTGAAAAATGAAAGCATCTTTATAAAAGATTAGGTTAAGTAAAGTAATGAATATAGGGTTGTTATAAATAATAATAATAATAATAGTAAATAATAAAATAAAAAAAATTAATTAGAAGGAATGTCCAATTAGTTAGCTCCACGTGGCATGTGGAGCATTATTGGATATAAGTCCAGAAATGAAAGTTCACATGTTAAAGGGACAAAAGTTTAATTGGAGGTATTTGAGTAGAGTGATGTGTGTGATTAAACAGTAACCTTGTGACAGGTCAAAACAATCTTATTTTAAAAAAATAAAGCAATCGTGAACATGGTTAATGATATCGATTTTACTTTAATAGAAATAAATGTGTTTTCGGATGTCACGGCCAAATGATGGAGATTAGGTTGTTTACCCAATTCATAATCACATCTCATTTAGTTGCAGAGTCGATTTTAATAAGAAAGTAAAGTTGGTCCAAGCATCTTCTCCATCCCCAAATTTCATTTCATATTGTTGCTTATAAAAAATATTATTAGATAATTGAAACATTCATAAGGTTTATATATAATAAATAATAATCTGAGAAGATAGACTTTTCAAGTTATTATTATTATTATTATTATTATTATTATTATTATTATTATTATTATTATTATTATTATTATTATATTATTATATTATTATTATTATATTTACAATTTTAACGTATTTATTACTATTGTAATTAGTAAATAAAATTTTAATTTTTTAATATATATACAAATACATTAAAAGTATGAAAACTACTACAAAATAAAAATAAAAGGATAAAAGTTGGGATACATAGTGTAAATAAAAGTTATAAAATGACAAAAATGAAATTCTGAGAAAATTATATAAAATTATCTAAATAAAATTTAAAATTTTAAAACTAATTCAAAAGAAATTTATTTATATTTTTTATCTATTCAAATTTTGATTTTAAAAAATAGCCCTTCACACATGGTGAAGAATTCATTTTACACATGTGAAGGGTTATTTTTTAAAAATGAAAGTTTGAAAAATTATTTTTATAAAACTTTTAAAATTAAGCTATATAGTGTAAATAAACGTTATAAAAGGATAAAAATGAAATTCTCCATGAATAAATTCTTGAAACCAATTATGTATTTACTTATTTGTATTGCTAATTATTTTCTAAATTAAAATTTTAAAAATTAAAAAAGAATAAAAGTATTTTTATTCTTATTTTTTAAAATAATAAAATTACAAAATAAATAAATATATATATTTATAAATATAAAATGTAGTCACATAATAAAAGTATATATCTAATTAAATCAGTTAATACATTTAAATTTTAAACGGTTAAGTTATTGTTTTGTCCATAAATTTTATCTTCATGGAAAAGTGGAGGTTTGTACAAGTTATGAAGAGACCACTTTGAATTAGTGGTCAGGTGGTTTCTTAGGAATCCGTGGTAGTCTGGACACTATTTAAAGAGGGGTGATTTGCACTTTTAAATTTTTTTATTAAAAAAATTATATTTTTAGATCAATATTAAAATTTTTACAAAAGTAAATTTTTTGAAATTTTTTTTTTCAAAAAGTAGATTAAAATGATCATTTTACCCTCCAACACCGAGAAAAAAATATCTAGTAGCTTCCCGGTATTACACACCCGGAAGCAGGCAAAAATCAAGCATGTTTCCCGGTTTGTAATACCGGGAAGCGAATTTCAGCTTCCCGATATTACACACCGGGAAGCAAACTTAAATTTTGCCTGCTTCCCTGTGTGTAATATAGGGAAACAAAATTTTGCTTCTCTGTATTACACACAGGGAAGCAGGAAAAATTCAAGCCAGCTTCCCGGTGTGTAATACAGGGAAGTTGCTTCCCTGTATTACACACCGGGAAGCTGGCTTGAATTTTTCCTGCTTCCCGGTAGTAATACTGGAAAACTCGTTTTCTGAAAAAAAAAAAAAAAAAATTAAAGTTTACTTTCATAATTTTTTTATAAAAAAGTTTAAAAGTGTAAAAAATTTAGGGTTGATCTAAAATTAAGAAAAAAAAGTTGAAAAAGTTTAATTTTTCTTATTATCACTTCAAAGAGTTTACAGAATTCAAAAAGTAGAAATATCAATAAATAATTATTAACATCCTTAATTTCGCTCATAGAAATTCTCCAAACTGTTAGAATGTTTTTAGGACTGACATGACGGTGAACAAAACTCCTTTTTCCACCCATGTCTAACATTGTGAACAATACAGTGGTTTACCACTTTTAATTTACTTTTGATTACGGTTTAACAATTTGGTTTTTATGATACACATTCATTATTAGTGTTATTATTTTTATGTTGTTAGACTAAATAATGTATGATTACGTGATTTCGTTTAAAATAAACCAAAAATAGAGATTTCACGGTAATTATTACTTAAAAATATATATTGAATATTTATAAAATAAAAACATAACATTTTATAATACTTCCTCCATTTCAAAATAGTTGCAACATTTCTTGTGGGCACGCTATCCAATACTTAACTTTAACCACAAATATCTTTAATAATATATAACTAAAAATTATATAAATTTCATATTTGAAAAATAGACATCAAAACGAATAAAATAAGATCACACTTGATAATATTTTTCCTTATACATAAGGAATAACACATAAAATAAGATTGATGCATAAATAGTGCACACTATTCAAATGTTGCAACTAAATCGCAATGGAGGAAGTATATATTATAAATCTTGTTCTACAACTTTGGTTGTTGTGGATCAGACCCATATCAGATTGACTGGTTGATAGATTCATGTACTCTCTTGATTTATTTTAGATGGATGCTTCATGACTCGTTTTCAGGATTTACGCCTTTTACTAAAATCCTAACTACAAATACATTCTTTAGACTTCTGTTTTGGCTTAGTCAGAGAAAGTTGCAGATTTCTTTGTTTGGTTTGTTCTCTCTCGCTCAAGTGCTTTGTTAGTTTTTTTTTTAATTTTGGTTTTTTATTTTTGTGATCTTTCTGTAAGTTGATTTAATATTGTACTCTCGCTGTTGATTCATAATGTCACTCTGGCTCTCTTGTTGAGGTCTTCGTGGATTAGCCCTTAGTGGTGATCCACGTTGCTTGTCTCTGTGTTTGATTTACTTTTATTTGAGACTATGATTTGTGTATGATCTGATGACTAATTCAAGAACAAAGTGGTATAAGAGCATCTTCTTGACTCGTAAAACCATAGATCTCTTCTTCATATTGTTGTGCTTACTTTTATGAGTGCATTCTTTGATTTGACTCGTATAAACTGCAAGTGCGAAACAGGTAAGTACCTCTTTATGTGGATTCTTGATAATTTGTGTGATTATTCATTGATTGTCGTGTTTTGTGAAACCTTTTGATTTTTGACTGGTTTTCGAACAAAATCCTAAGTTTTTTCACAAATCTTTTGTAGATCTATGAATTTTTTGCTTTAAACGATTTTCTTGAAACCCTAGCAGAGCACTTTAGGCATCTAGGTCGTATATCTTGCATTTCTGTCACTCTTTGTGTGTCTGAAAAAGTTTGTGTAGGTGCCAAGTACCTGGAGCTGAATTGATATACTAGAATAATAGATCTGAGAGAAATAATTGATCTACCAGAGGACAAGCTGGAAAATTAGCAGCAAAAGGCAACTCCAAGAGAAATCGGAGTTGTGGAGGAAAGTAGAACCTGTTAAAATCAAGATTCTATTGCGGAGCAGTTAAGGACGTCTAAGCATATCTAAAATCAATCTCTGTTATTTTTCTTACTATCGTTGTCTTTACTTGTTATTCTTGTTGTTTCTTATGTTGTTCTTCGTGACCTTGGGCCTTGGCTGTAGGGATACAAGATCTGTTCCTATTAAAGTTTCAAAACGAATGTTAGTGTGTTAGTTTGGCTTGTTTGATTTGGCTGTAGGGATACAGGCTCAATTCCTGTGAAAGTCCCAAATGTCTACTGACACGTTAACTTAGCTTATTTGAGGCCCTTGGTTTGTGATTCTTGGATAATTGCTTGAATTTTACTCTTATGTGATAGTACTTGTGTTGACTATCTGTTATTAGTACATTTAATTGTCTTGAACACTATGATCGTTTGTTTATGGTCAATTGTTGTCTGTTATTGCATTCATCCATCCTCCTGCATTTAGAATCTTATCTTCTGCCCTAAAATACCTTTAAACGTTTTCAAAATAAAATGTCTTCAAAATCCAATACAAATGTTATCAATATAGAGTTTTTTATGGTTCTCAAGATTTCATTTTGTGGCAAAAGAAAAATGCTTTCAGTTTTGACTCATCATGGAATTGAATGGGCAGTAGATTCTGATTATCATGCTTCCATTACCGATGTTGAAAAATCTAGAATTGCAAAACTTGCATATCATGCTATACTGTTGCATCTGATGATGTCCTTACAAATATTGCTCATGTTAAGACTATTGATGCTTTGTGAAGCCTTAGAAGCTAATTACCTTGAATCTGATATCCCAAATAAAATAATTAGCTTGCATAAACTGTTTAGTTTTAGGTTTGCTCAAAATAAATCTGTTAGTGAGAACCTTTCTGCGTTTAAGCGCCTTGTCCAAGACCTGAGCAGTATGACCAAAGAGGCTGAGTGGTTCAGTGATGAGTACTTAACCATGGTCTTACTGCATGCCCCCGAAACCCACAGTGTGATGAGGGAATTTATTTCCTTTAACAAACAAGCTCTTACAACTAAAGATATCATGGATGCTTTGCATTTTAGATCTGTAAGGGAAGAGGTCATTAAGAAAGAAAATGAAGATTTGTTCTTAAATAAAACCTGACAATAATAATAATAAGGAAAGAGTAATAATCAACAGAAAAGTAATGGGAATGGGAAGACTAAAACTGGACATAAATCAGATAGGAAATGATATTTTTGTGAAAAAAAACTAATCATTTAGTTAAAAATTGTTTTCAAAAAAAGAAGGATGAAGCTAATGGCATTCATAAATCTGCTAATGTTCCAAATACTGCTGCTGTGACTGAATCTTTCTGTGAGGGATTGACCGCTATTAGTGAAAATGTTGTGATTGAATTGCATAGTGTCTTGGCTAGTGATAAAATTGATAATGACTGGGCGATTGATTCTGGTTGCACACATCACATGTCCCCAAATAAGGATTGGTTTGCTAACCTTAAAGCCTCTAGGGAAGAATTTGTTCTTATGGGATCTAATCAGAGGTGCAGTATAGAGGGATTAGAATTCATATCCATCAGGCAGTATAATGGTAACATAACCACCCCAAGAAATGTGAAATGGGTTCCCGGTGTTAGGAGAAACTTGTTAATTGTTAGTAGTCTTGGTGAGGTGGGAATAGATTGTGTGTTCAAAAGGACCCTATTTGAGATAGCTAAGAGGAACTCTGGTGAGGTAGTTATGAGAGGGAACCGAGTTGGAAATTTGTAATTCTAGAAGGTGAAACTCTAGAAGCTCTAGCTACCCACTCCAAAGTAGGTCCCAACATAGATAAACTAGTGTTATACATAGAAGACTAGACCATATAAGATCAAATGGTCTGAGAGAACTCCAAAAACAGGGTTTGATAGACAGAGATATATACTATAAGATACCCCTGTATGATAAGTATATTCTCGCAAAACAAACCAGGTCTTTTTTTGAAAATCTGTTTTCAAATCCAAAGCAATTTTAGATTACATCCATTCTGATCTTTATGGTCATTCAAGGACCAAAACCTTTTGCAACTATGTTTACTTCTTGTCTTTCATTTATGGTTTCTCTAGATTTTCATGGATGTTTTTATTAAAATAAAAAACACAAGTATTTGACAAATTTAAATCTGAAAAAAACATGGTTGAAAATGAAAAGGATAAAAGGATAAAATTTTTGAGAACTGATAATGGCCTAGAGTTTTTCAATAAGTCTTTTTAGAAAATGTGTGAGGAGAGTGAGATTGTTAGACATTGGGCTGTCAGGCATACACCCTAACAAAATGGTATTGTTGAGAGATTGAATAAGACCTTCTAGAAAAAATTAGGAGTATGTTGTTCCAAACCAACTTACCTAAGATATTCTAGGGGAAACCCTTAGCATAGCCACCTATTTGAAAACAGATCCTCTTCCTCCTCTATTGACTTCAAAACTCCTTGGAAGCTTTGGTTTGGCAAACCACCTAATATGAATCATTTGAAGGTTTTTGGTTGTAAAGTGTTTGCTTACCAAAAATAATGGATAAATTAGATCCTAGATCTTTAGAGGGTCTCTTTATGGGCTTTCAACAATGTACCAAAGGTTACAGAATAGTCTATAAAGAGAAAAATGCCTACAAGTTTATTATTATGAGGGACATTGTCTTTTCTGAACATAAATTTTCTGGTTTCTTGGATCCTAAGGAACAAGAAATTAAGAGGCAAATTCAATTTGAATTATCTAATTTTGACATTCAAACTGATGAACCTACTAATAATAACAACTTAGGATCTGATCAGGAGGCTAATGAACATGGTGAACCTAATAATGATTTGGATGATTTGGAACCTGTAGAAAAAAATCCTGATTCTGCAGAAAACAAACCCGAACCTGATATGGATGAAATTTATCAGGAACTTGATCTAGATGGCTATCTTCTGAGTAGGGACCGTGAGAGGAGAATTTTTAGGATACCTTCTAGATACAGAGATTATGTTGACACTAACCTTGTTATCGTGCTTTGAACTCTCAGGTTAAGTCTAATTTCATCCCTGCGTCTTATCAAAAAATTATTACTTGTTCTGATTCTATCAAATGGCAGAATGCTATGAATGAAGAAATAGCTTCCTTGTTAAAAAATAGCACTTGGGAACTAGTGGATAAACCTAGAAATAAGAAGTTAGTGGCATGTAAATAGATCTTTAAAATTAAAGAAAACTTGCCATTAATTGATATTAATCGATTAAAAGCTAGATTTGCGGCTATATGGTTCACTCAAAAGGTTGGTATTGATTTCTCATAAATATTTTCACCTGTTTGTGAGATATATTACAATCAGAATTATGCTGTCTTTAACTGTTTTCTTTATTTGGGAGCTTGAACAGATGGACATTAAAATAACCTTTCTACATAGGTATTTGGAAAGAGAGATTTACATGAATCAACTTGAGGGATTCTGTAAATCTAGTGACAAAGTGTGCTTATTGAAATGATATTTACATTGTCCTTAACAGTCACCTAGGCAGTGGAATGAATGATTCCACAAGTATGCTTTAAAATTGGGGTTTAAAAGGAGCATGTTTGATGTCTGCCTTTACTATAAGTGTGTTGATGATTTACATGTATTCATGTTGTTGTATCTTGATGATATTCTGCTTATTGGTCCTAAAATGCAATTGTTATGTGTAGTGAAATCAGAACTGAGCAGATAATTTGATATAAAGGAATTGGCGGAAGCCTCCAAAATCCTTGGCATGAACACTACTAGGAAAATGGACAGTAAGCTGCTTTTTATTGATAATAAGAATTACCTAATAAAAATTCTGAAAAATTTCAATATGTACGACTGTAAGACTAATTCTTTGCCTTTAGCTTGAAACCATAAATTGGATAGTAAGTATCCAGCCAATGATGTTATACTTAATAATGTTCCTTATTCTGAGGCAATAGGGAGCCTCATGTATGCTATGGTATGTTATCGGCCAGATTTTGCATATTCCGTTAGTATATTGAGCAGATTTATTATGAAACCTACACAAGAGCATAGGAATACTATTAAAAGTGTATTCAGATTTATTAAATGGACTATTAATGTTAGTCTTGAATTTGGTAGGTTTACTGATGATGTATGCATATCTGGTTTTACTGATTTTGATTTTGCAAAGGATTGTGAATATAGAAAATCTATACCTGCTATATAGTTATTGTTTGTGGTAATTTTTTCTCCTAGAAATCTAAACTACAAATTGATGTAGCTTTATCTACTACTGAAGCATAGTATATTGCTCTGACTGATGGTGTAAAGGAAGCACTCTAAGTACATGAGTTGCTTATCGAATTAAAGTTACTTGACACTAAAGCTACTATTTTCACTTATAGCCGGGGGCTTATCATATAAGTAAAAATCTTGTTTATCATGATAGGAAAAAACATATTGGAGTAAAGTACCACTCTATTCGGCTTAATATTCTTAATGAAATTGTGTAGATTAAACAGGTTCCTATCGATGAAAATCCTTCGGATGGGCACTAAGGCTGTACCTGTAAGGAAGCTTCTATTTTGTAGAAGTTTCCTGCATATCAACCGTGTTTAAATTCGAAGGTTTTGAGACATATGACGCATGTGAGACAGTTTGGAGGCACTAGGATTGAAGATGAAGACCTCTATGAAGAGTATCTAAGGTCTAATTTGTAATTCATGTAATTTGATTATTTCTGTAGAATGTATTATTAGGGTAATTTTTTTATTGTAATAATCATATTCTACAGCTTTGGTTCTTGGTGGATCATGCTCATATCACATTAACTGGTTGATAAGCCCATGTGCTCTCTTGATTTATTTCAGATGGATGCTCTATGACCCGCTTCTAGGATCCGAGCCTTCTATTAAAACCCTAACTATAAATACATTCTTTAGACTTCTGCTTTGCCTTAGTGAGAGAAAGTTGTAGATTTCTTTATTAGGTTTGCTCTCTCTCTCTCGCTCAAGTGCTCTGTTATGGTTTCTTTATTTTATTTTTTTTATCTTTGTGATCATTTGTAAGTTGATGTAATGTTGTACTCTCGCTGCTGATTCATAATGTCACAATCTCTCTCTTATTTAGGTCTCCGTGGATTAGCCCTTAGTGGTAAACCACGTTGCTTGTCTTTGTGTTTGATTTACTTTTGTCTGGTACTGTGATTTGTGTGAGATCTGGTGAATGATTCAAGAACAATATATATATATAATAAAATTGATGATACTAATCCACATTATTAATATTGATGAATTTGTAATTAGAATTAGAGATGACAATTCTACCCGCATACCCGCTTACCATGGATACCCGCCCGATATGAGTGAATATGGATATACCCATTAAAACTGACGGATGGATATGGATAGAAAATCTATATCCATTAAGGATAAAGATAAGGATAATGATATGAGTACTGTAAAATATCCTTACATATATTCTCTACCTACAAAACTAAAGTAAAAATAAAATATAATATAATTTAACTATCATTCTATATTATTGTTGAAGCCTTAAACTTTTTTTAAAAAAAAATATTTAAAAAAAAAGAAAATCTTTTTTTAAAAAATATATATATATAATCAAAACCCTAAACTTTCTAAAAAAAAAAGTGTAAATCGCTCGCATCACATCTCTTCTCTCTACCTCTTTCTTATTCTCACAATCACTTGACAATCTCAAACAAATTTAAAAAAGAAATTTCTTTATTTTATTGAAGTCATATTATTTCAAGGTAACTCCATATTTTTCACATAGATATATATTTTTTTGTTTTTTTTATATATTAATTCTTGTGACTGTGATAGATCCTTGAAAATTAGCCGAAAAAATTATTCACGAGTTGAATATAATTTTTTTTTTCAGTAGTAATTTGTAGTAAGAATTTCAAACATTAATAAAACTTATATTTTTCGACTATCTTATTTGAAATTTTAGTTAAAAGAGTTTTAGGATTGTTATATTTTAAATTTATTTTCATAATTTGGATTAATTTCGTGATCGAATTAATTTTAATCATATTATTATTTTAAAAAAAATTATTATGAGGATATGGGTATACCCATGGATAAATCCATATTCATGGATAAATACCCGTAGCCTTACCTAGTTAAATTAAAATGATATGGATAAAAAAATTAGAGAATAAAGATATGGATACTGGCATATTCGCCCTTATCATGCCCATTGTCATCCATAATTAGAACATATTTTTATTTAATTAATCTTAATCATAATTATGTAAATGCTATTTTAAATAATTAAATCCATAACCATAAACAAAAATAGTTATGTCATTCTAACCGTTCTCATGCGTACAATTTTAATTACTTGTTCTATATAAATCATTGATTATATATATTTCCTATAATGATCATAAATTTCATTTTCACTAATTCGTTAGATCGAGAGTTAGATTTTCATCTCCCTCACACAATAAGTTAACGTAAAGGAACTAAATTGGCAAATTATGTCATATTTAAAGGTTGTTGCTTATCCTACGTATCTATTTTAAGGGATTGTCATATTAATACGCGCTAGTCAATGCATTAGTTTATCATTCACAACCGACACATACTTTTTACTATCATATCGAAAATGCAATATCGCCCTAGACTTTGTACAGAGGGTGAGTCAGTTTCAAGTTGGAAGAGGTTAGACTACATATAGAGAGTGATTTAATCAGTTAGCGTTGTTGCAGTTGTTGCAGTTGTTGTTCAGTCTCTCCCTATTAGAGACATCTAATTGTATATGTGGGAGTGTAATAGACATTTGCATAGCATTATAATTTCAGGTCATCCCTTTGAAGCTGATGACTAAACGTTGAGGTGTCAAGCTAGTTTTTTTAACCATAATTTTATTTAATAGAGAAAAAAACTCTTACATACATGCTACAAAATTATAGGATCTTAAAACACCTTGCTTGGCAAGTGAATCAGCAAACAAATTACATCCACGCGGTGTGTAAGAAATAGAAAATTTCTCAAATGAAGTGAGTAGATCGTCAATCAAATTTAAAATATGAGATAATCTCCATGGCCTAGCAGACTGGTAAGAAGAGAACCAAGAGACTATATTTTTCGAATCTACCTCAAAATTTATCTTCAGCTTCTCTGAAGAATAGAGCACAGTGAAATATAAAGCATATAATTCAGCTTCATAAAAATCCATGAAGTCTAGTGGACAAGAGAACAAGCATAAAACTAAGCCTGAACTGTCACCTAACACTCCACCTGCGCCTGAGTAGCCAGGATTTCCTTTTGACGAACCACCTGAGTTCCACTTTAACTAATCAATTGGGGGGAGTGTTCCAAACTTGAAAAGAAGAAAGTTGAGACAAAGACAGACATGAAGATGAGACCGAATTAGATAGCTGGAAATAAGAACAGTCAAGATCTGAAACAGTTTTAATCCAAAAATTGCTCCGATCTAAAATAAACTTCACAACAAAAGAAGGGGAATCCTTTTCTGTTGAAAGATGGATTCATTCCTAACCAACCATATAGACCAGACAGCTGCAAGGAGGATTAAGATCCAAGATTTTTCTTGTGATTTACTTACCAAACTAGCCTATTGAGAAAAAATCAACTAAAATATTAGGAAGACAAAGTTGTAAAGCCCAAGTCTTTGCAATTCTAGCCTAAATTTTAGTTGCAAATGGACAATGAATGAATAAATGGTTGGTGGTTTCTGTTTCAAAGCAGCAAAATTGGTAGGAAGTATGAGAATTTCGAATTACATTTCTTCTTTGCAAAAAGTCTTTGGTAGAGATCCTTCCTTGAACTACAAGCCATAAGAAATGTCTAACCTTAGGAGGCGCATAAGACAACTTCAAAAATTTTTTCAATAACACATCTGTATTTGAAACAGCTTCTTCAGTCACTAGCCAATACACAAAACGTGCAGAATAAGATCCTGAAGAAGACAATGCCCAAATATATCGGTCCGGCTTGGATTTAGAAATAACAACCCTTCGAATGAGGTTGAAAATATTACTAGTAGATGACTCCTACCAAACACGCAAAGGTCTTCTCTAAGTTAGTCTCCAGTACCAAACTCCACCCATCTAAATACCACAATCAAACGCAGCACTGTTAGCATGAGTAGATAGAGAGTATAGTTTTGGAAAAGACCTACAAAATGGAATATCAGAGAACCAATAGTATGTCCAAAATCTACATTTTTTCCTCCCGAAGCAGAATACTTAGATTTTTACTAAATAAATCTGAAGCTGCCAGTGACATGATATCAATCCAAACTCGTGAGGTTTTTATCGATCTCAGAAAAGGAAGAAGATTTTCTCCCAAATCATATTTTGAGGACACAAGAACAAGCAACAGATCATTACTTGAATTACCCAGCCGCCAAAACCACTTAAACATCAAACCGTTATTTATTGAAGAAAAAGGGCAAATTCCCAAACCACCGGAAGAGTGCTTTTTCATAGAGGACCATTTAATTTTTGCAATTTTCCTAGAGGTAATTGAACCACCCCATAGGAATTATCTCATCATAACTTCAAGCTTCTTAATTATCAACTTCAATGCTTTATAAAGAGAGAAAGAAAATATACTAGAAGACTTGAGAGGACAGATTTGATTAGAACAATTTGGCCAGTAAATGAGAGGGAATTACATTTTCAAAATCTTCATTATAACCTTGGCTTGATGTATGGACCACTTCTATATGCACCTCTTTATTCTCTCTTATTTTATCTCCTCCTGCTACTCAATCTCCAATTCTCCTCCTAGAATATCTCTCTCACTTCTCGTAATCCATCTATAAGTTTATTCCTAAATCAAATTTCATTATCTCAAATTGTTGCTCCTTTGTCAAATTCTCCTCCTTACATATCTTTCCTAAACATTACACAAATTTGCATACCAGATCCTCCAAAAATCATGATTTACAGAATGATGCAACTTGATCTACATTTATCTCTTGCCTGGACCCTACCAAATCTAGTGCTCTCGAAATAACCACACTCGTCTCCTGGTGCTTATCCATCTGCGTAGTTCTATATCCGTACATTCTTCTCTTTCCAGATTCAAGTTGGTCGATATGCTCATGTTTCAACTCTAATTTTCTCTACTCATTATGTTGTTGATTATCTTAATATTAAACCTACCACTTACAATCAGGCAAAGCAATTTTCTCATTGGAAAGATTATATGCAATTAGTGTAATGTTTTGTGTGCTACTCACACTTGGGTCTTGGTTTCTAAACCGCTGAATGCTAATATGGTCGGCAATGAGTGGGCTTTCCGTATAAAGTGTATGGTTTTGTATGCTGGTACAAAGGGGATCTTGTTGCCACGGGCTACAATTAAGAATCTGGTGTTGATTATGAGGAAACTTTCAGTCCGGTTGTTAGACCAACAACCATTCATATTGTTCTTTCTTATGCCACAACCTAGAATTGGTCCACTCGGTAGCTTGATGTCTCTAATATATTTCTTTGACATCTAACCTCTTCAACTGAATAAACAATAAACCATATATCTCTATTTCACTTACCTTCATTTTCCTCTTATTAGGAAACAACTTAGAAACGATGTTGTCCTTCTCTAGTGGCTCATTTTATAGTTCTTTGACACTAATAT
This sequence comes from Cardiospermum halicacabum, assembly GCA_031304145.1. NCBI lineage: Eukaryota > Viridiplantae > Streptophyta > Magnoliopsida > Sapindales > Sapindaceae > Cardiospermum > Cardiospermum halicacabum. The sequence goes on from CM062393.1 coordinate 10,192,633, forward strand.
GCATATGGCTAAATTTTAGTGATTGATGGAGAGCTCCACTAGCTAGAAACCACATCTCATTATCATTTTCACCTTCTACTATGACCTCCAAAGCAAGAACTCTGAGAACTCCTTTTTCATAAAAATATATAGTTTTGAAATCCATCTTACTAGAACATTCATAGAACTATCTAAATGTTCCACTCTATATGGATTGCCTTAATATTTTACTAGGTCATCTAGACATGTGCAAACCATACCAAAATTATATATCAATAGGTTTTATTGATCATTTGTTGATCAACTTTCCTACTCTACTTCTTTCTTAAATTAATTGCCTGAAAATAAAACAGTTCCTTCAATAATTTATGATTACAGATCACAAATAGAAGACATCATATCACATGCAGATGAACATATATCATAAAAATATAACACACCATATCTACCACTTTATCGAATATAACATACATTAATGAACATGTTTAACACATTATGAAATGATGAAATAACATAAGTATATAAAAAAGTATATAAATTTGACAAACATTACCTAAAATGTCATTGTTAAATCTACTAAACTCCTTCGCACGATCAAACTGAACTTACCAAAAACCGAAACACAATCATACTAGTACATGAAAAATCACCCCACAATCAACAGTTAACAAACAATGTCCACAAATTTCAAAGATGTTAAATGTCAAAACCAATACGAACTATGATAATTGACTTACCTCAACAAATGTAGTGATAGAAAAAAAAAACATATGAGATTGTGGACTGTTAGTACGCTGATAATGGTGAATGTAGAGAATTCATGCCAAAAGGGAGCTTGTTGAGAAGTAAACTAATAAAAAAAAAGTGAGTTCTAGTCAAATTCTCCTCTAACAAGAAAACAAAAAGATGTTAAACTTTGAATTTGATTTAGATTTTGTGAATTATAAAGAATGATAATATTTAAGTTGAAATGGAACGGAAGTTTAAACTCAACGTTATACTTAACTAAGACTATTTTAGTAAATCCACATCTAATTAATACATCTGATATATTTTGATGGCATTTTTAGAAATATAATTACTAGTTGAGGGTAAATTAGGAAACACGATCTATATGGTGCAAACAAACTTTCTGAAAGATGAATTTGGTGAGTTTTTAAAACTTGACCTACAAATAAAAGTCAAAGTTTATAAGGCATATTTTATAGAATTTACCCTTATAGCAATTTTCATATCTTACGCAACATGTTTAAAATCAATTAATTATAATTATCATTTTTCAAATTCATCAATTCCTAATCTTTTTCTAAAGTTGAAAAAAAAATAACAATAAAAAGTATTTTTATAATTATACCAAAAAGGGTTTATTTTAAATTATTTATAAAAATTTCTGTCTAAGTATAATTCAGCTTCTTGTACTCGCTAAACAGAAATTTAAAAAAAAATGAAAGAGTTATTCACACCCCTCATACGATTGCAAAATATACATGGATACAGTTTTTATGTTAATTAATAAATAAATCTCTCCGACCCACAATTTACTTAACAGATCTGTTTGAGTTGTTATAAAGGGTAAAACTGGTTTTTCTCTAAAGTTTTCCGGAGTCTATTAATACAACCCACCTCTGAGCCGCTTCTTCATCATCGTTCTCGCCAACCTAACTCATCTTCAAACAACTTTGTCATCATTCTCGTCAATCATCCTAAAAAAAAGTACAAATGGTTTTTCAAATTCGTTAATGAGAAGTTACCTTACATACCATGATTTAGATCTAATAACTTGATTAAACCTTTGAGCTAAGAAAACTAGAACAGTGCAACTATTAATCGTTGATTGAAGATCGGTCAAACAACAACACTGATAACACCGTGAGTTTCATTATAGATAAGGTTATTGTGAAGATTAAGCCAAACACGTTAATGATTCAAATCGAGGGATTGAAAAAAAAAAAGTTTACTATAGCCAAAGAAGAAGACTAAGTGATGTTGATAGAAGACTATGCGATTTTTCTTAGATGTTATCAAAAGAATAAGTAATCTGTTATAGTCGGAGAAATAGATGATAGGAAGTGAGATTGTGAAGTCCGCGATGGAGTCTGCGATGTCGACGGTGAACTATATATTCGTACTAAAACGCCGTCAACAAAGTAGATTGATGTAATTTTAAGGGATTTGAGGCCATTTATTTTGAGAGGTGAAAGGGAGGTGGTTGATAAGAGTTTCATAATCAAAATGTGTAAGGCTTGGAAGAATTCATGAAAATTTGGAGGGTTTGAAGAGAGGTTTTCAACAGGCCAACGTTATCCATATATTTTAAAAGGAATCTGTTAGGTAAAAGGAATCTACTAGGTAAATAGTGGACATAGGAGATATTTGTTATTTTATGTAAAACGTATATTCATATTTATTTTGTAATCTTATAAAGGGTGCCCATTAAATTAACTCACAACTGAAATATCAAACATACTAAACATTTAATTAAATTATAAATGTTAGAACAAATTTAATTAGAAAACAGAGTTGCTATAAAATAGCAATTCCTTTAAGAAATAATCCATACGTTTCATTCAACATTTAGGATACTATATGTACATTTATAAGGTTGAGATTATTTATATTTGTATTTAAGTCGTCTAAACAAATATATATATATATATATATATATATATATATATATCGGTGACGATCCTTCACGTTGGAACCATTGATAACATAATATGATTTTTACAAACACCAAACACTGAGATCCACATGAAAACAATATTGGAATTCGAATGGTCATAAATATCCACGTGGTTGGTGGTGGTCGGGTATCAGGCCGCTTATGAAGCCTGAGTGGTGAGTTGCTCGTGGACCGGGGCTAATTATACCCACTTTACAATGGTCATTATCAATATTGGTGGGGGATGCAATTGAAACCTCAAGTCATGTTTATGGCGTTTGGAACTATTTCAAATCAAACCTATAGTCCTCAATCCAAATAATAGATTCTCACCAAATTAAAAATTAAAGAAAACAAAACCAAAATCAAAGAACTGCAAAAGGGTCAATCATGGACAAGAAGACCACCAACGGCCCACCGTACATGATAAACTTTAACCAAGTGGATCAAGACCAGCTCCATGTCAGACTTGCTAATAATAGCATTAAAGACCCCGTTTATTGGCTGGTCAAAATAATTAATGCCAACAGAACAAGTCTTCCCAATAACGCCAAATTTATTGCAATTATTTTAGCATTTTCTAAATCCTTGTTTGGATAGTAAGAAAATGTCCAGAATCATCTAGAAACTCAGTAAAATTGATAGGATTAATTGTGATTTCAATCTAAAACTTGAGGAATACAGTTTCATTGCAGATCAGAAATTCTCCAAAACAGCTAAAACATAAGTACTAGAAACCTAAACAATTGAAAAGCAAAGTACCTGGAAATCTAAGCCGGAATTTTTCTTTCCATCATCTTGCGAAACTCTTGGAAATTGACAAAACCATCGCCGTCCGAATCCACAGACTTAATCATGTTGACACAGTCGTCCTCCGAGCACTTCATCTTGAGGCGAGTCAGAACTGAATGCAACTCGGTGGCGGAGATCAGGCCGTTACCGTCGTTGTCGTAGAGGTTAAACGCGTCATGGAGCTCAGAGTCGATTGTCGATGCCGGCGCCGACCGACATAGAGATCCGAACTCCTGAAGGCTGATGTGGCCGTCTTTGTCGGTGTCGACTTCATCCATCACGCGGTGGAGCTCCTCTTCGGAGTAGGGCGTTCCCAGGTTCTTCATAACGTTAGCTAGCTCATCCAGTGAGATCTTGCCATCGCCGTTGGAGTCGAACTGGTCGAAGATTTTCTTCAACTCCTCCTGACTTTCTCCGATCAGGGATTTGGTCATGCTTTCGCTGGGGTCGGCTTTCGCTGAGTCACTGTCTGCCATTTGTTTTTTTCTTTTTTTCTTGGTGGTCTTGTTTGGTTGGTCGGAGAATTAGGAATGTTATAGTTGAGGTTGTGGTGGTAGTATTTATAGAAGCGGTGGGTGATTTTCGCGGAAAAAACGGGATTTTCGCTACGCGGTTGGATTAAAATAAAAAGAAGCCCGATCGTGAAATTGGATGGTTCCTGATGATGCTTTTTCTAATTTTATTTTATGGACTCTCTTTTCCTTTGCATAAAGTATGGAAATTGAATATGTCGAGATGTGTGGGCCTTCTGACTTTTTTAATTTTAGTTTTTTTTCGATGCTGGGGGTTCAACGCACATTCAACGCCACTCTAAATAAAAATATTGTCATTGGTGATTATTATTTTGAAATTTATAATGAGAAGGTGTAGGATAACATAATTCTAAATTTGGAGTATTAACATCTTTTTTACTTTAAAAAAAAGTCTTCCTCACACATTTTAATACTGTGTTCAGAGTTTTAATATAAGTGTGTGAAGTGAAATGTGGAATATATAATAATAATAATAATAATAATAATAATAATAATAATAATAATAATAATAATAATAATAATAATAATAAGCCTTTCCTGGAATAGTTAATACATCAAACCATATAATTAGGGTGGTGTTGTAAAGGAAATGGTTAGATGAGAAAAGGAGAATTATAAAATAATAATCAAAAGTATATAATGGACACAGATAAATAATTTATTTGTTTGATTCTTGAATTATTAAGATAGAATTTTTGATTGGGAAGATAACTAAAGAGAAGAAAAATATTATGATAGAAAAATAAATATAGATACAGAAAAGTATTTCACTTATATTAATAAGTATATATATACAAAAATACAAATTAGATGAGTTAGTATGAATTTATAAATGCATAGACACTTGTTTATTGAATAGTTAGGGTAGAATCCACTTCACATCCACAATTTTCTCCATTGGATTTAATCAATTTAAATAAATAAATAAATATATATATATATATATTAACTGTTTCATTAAAATCTTGACATAAAAACTCAGTGGAATGAAAAATTAGATGAAGGAAAAAGAGTATAGTTGGTAAATTTAGAATTACAAAAGTTCTATTTCCGTGGACATCACCCATAAACTTAATTTTCTAATATGAAAAGTTTTTGCATTCTAATATTATAAATCATTTTCTCGAACGTTGATGTCGGTAATGATTTCACTAATAGATCGACTAGATTTCTAGAAGATCGAAGCTTCACGTCGATTTGACCAGTATTCTGAAGCTCGTGTGTGTAAAAGAATTTGGGAGAAATATGTTTAGTTCGATCTCCTTTGATATAACCTCCCCGAATTTTGGTGGTGCAAGTTACATTATCTTCAAATATCACTGTTGGTCCATTCATAGTTTGGGAGATACCACATGAATTCAGGATATATTGGATTATTGATTTCAACCAAATACACTCTTGACTAGGTTCGTGTAATGCCAAAATTTCAACATGATTTGAGGACATGGCTATCAGTGTTTATTTTGTGGATCTCCAAGAGATCACAGTAATGTAGCCAGTTTGAGAATGTCTTTTATGCGGGTTCGAAAGATATCCAGCATCAGCATAACCAGTCAAACCTAGAGATCTATCTGAATTCATATAAAATAATCTCAATTTTTTTGTACTCTTTAGATAACGCAAAATATGTTTGATTCCATTCCAATGACGACGGGTTGGTGTGGAACTATAACTTGCTAATAAATTTACAGCAAACGAGATATCTGGTCTCGTACATTGGGTCAAATATAGTAGTGCACCTATTTCATTCAAATATAGTACTTTAGGATCAAGTATCTATTCATCATCATCTTTCGGTTGGAATGGATCCTTCTTGGGGTCAAATGTTCTTACAACCATGGGTGTACTTAATGGATGAGCATTATCTATATTGAATATTTTCAGAAGCTTTTTAATGTATCCTAATTGATAAACCAATATCTCATTTGATGTATGTTCAATTTCCAGACTAAGACAATATTTCATCTTTTCTAATTTTTTTATCTCAAACTCCCTTTTCAAATACTTAGTTGTTTTTTTTTTCTTTTGAGGAGTCCCATTGATATTCATATCATCCACATAAACTACTATAATGGAAAAACCAGACCCTAATTTCTTGATGAAGATACATGGACATATAGTATTATTATGGTATCCTTCTTTTATTAAGTATTAACTAAGACGTTTATACTACATTCTCTCAGATTGTTTCAATCCATACAGGGATTTTTGTAACTTTATGAAATATAAGTTTCGAGATCTCGATTGATGTGATTTATGTAATTTCAATCCTTCTGAAAGCTTCATGTAAATATCAGAATCAAGTGATCCATTTCACTACGTAGAAAAGGTGGAGAGGAACGTTGTTGAACCGGCAACCAATATGGACCATAGGATACCTGCCGATGTCAATTTTTGTGATAAGGATTTACTTGCATTAAATGAAATTGGTATTTTAAATGCTTTTGATTGTGTTCGAATAAATCTTGATGATGATAAAGGCAACGATGATGACGACGACGACGATGTGGATGATGATGATACGGACACAATTGGTGGTAATGGCAATGATAATGAAGAAGGAAATAGGAATAGCAATGTTAATGGCAATGAGAATTGTGAAGGTGTTAATGAAGGCGAGGTTGGTAATGATGGATTTTCTAGTGCTTGAGGTGTAAATGAACGTCAAATATGAGAGCTACCAGGGATGAATAACTTTGGTTTTAGATAGGTTAAAGAATATGCCTTATCCACACCGTATGCCTTGAGTGGTCTTACTCAAGGTTCTATATTTTGGAATGAGGCCATAAATCTTGCAGTGGGGAGATTTTCTCTAGAGAATAAGCTTTCGCTTATTGTATTGCGTTCAAATAAAAAGCGTTTGGAAGTGGTATGGACGAAGATAAAGAAGGGCTGCAAATTTGCTTTTAGAGCAAAGGAAAGCAGTGTCGATTATCCTTTGTTTCATGTGATATTTTTTAATCCCAACTGCACGAGCCTTTGTGATCCAGATAGAGCAGAGAGGACAACAGTGACTATGAAGGTTATTGGCTCTTTTTTCTCCTCTCGGATCGCTGACTCAAAATTTACCCACTCAACAATAATGAGCGAGGTTCGAGCCCGATGGGCAGTTCGATTATGGTATAGCAAGGCTTGGAGAGCTTTGCAATATGCTGAGCAAGTTGCTTACGGTACTTATGAAGAATCTTGGTCATTGTTGCCTCCTTATCTCCACATGCTTAAAGTAACTAACCCTAACACCATCACTGCCATTAAGACTAATAGAAAGGGTAATTTAAAGTACTCTTTCTTTGCATTAAAGGAATGCATTAAAGGATTTAAAAAGTATATACGACCGGTCTAGCCATGGATGCTATACATTTAACGGGTAAGCTTAAAGGAGTGATTTTCACAACAATGATGATGGATGGTTTGGATATGATATATCCAATTGCATTTGGGTTTGCCCCTAAAGAGAACGTGTCATGTTGGACATGGTTCCTCCGAAATTTACGTGATGTGATTGGTATTTCGGATGATTTGCTCCTTATCACTCATCGGGGGAAGAGTATTCCTCCTGCTAATGAAGAGGTATTTCCTGATCCTTCTAAGATATGATATATCCTTAAAGAGTATTCCTCCCGTGATTGGGATGTTTTGATCCGTCAGGCTTAAGTCCACTGTCGAAACAATTTTTGTCACTAGTTTTCTTTTTCAATTTCTTCCCACTGATTGTATCAGGAGTTGGCTCACAAGCAAGGCATTTTTTTAGTCTTTCACTTCGCCTAACCATATGTTCCTATTAACACAATCATACCGCGATAATTTATAAGAATAACAAGAACATATATCAACACACTTACACTTAATAGCATACCATATTCGACCCATGACTCTTAACTTTTCCTAATCCTCTATTACTTTCTTCTAGTACATTTTCCCTACTGCTATCTTCAGGTAGATCGGCCTGCTCATTCACTTCATATGAGTTTTCACGCCTCTCATCATGATTATCTACCTCCACAACATGGCTTAAAGTAGCATCTTAGACAAAATAATTATCACATAAATTGTTATTACAACATCTAACCTCAAAATTTACATTGAAAACCTCATTTGGATTGCATCTTCATGCTTATGATCACTGTTCTCGTTATTCACATCTACACCCTATATTAAAGCAACAAATTAGACTAACTATTTTTCACATAGATTGTTTAATCAAAATCTAACCTTCATATTATCATCGAGATTCTTATTCGGATGGCTCTAGTCACCTTAGACTCCAAGACCTCCACCTCAATCTTCCTGTTCTAATTCAATTAGCCAATCCTCAATAAATTTGTCATCTGCACAACCAAAAGAAATCAGCTCTTCAATCTTTCTTAACCTTTTTTAATGATCGTATGTCATTCTTTTATACTTCTCTAGTTTGTTGATTTCATCCAAAGCATATTTCTTGAAGTCTTCTAGTTCTTTAATCTTCATCATAATCTCCGACATCCCATTCTAGTAATAAAGAATAAAACTGTAAGGTCTCAAACAATCACTCCATACAATATTGTAATCTTAATTTTTTCTAAAACCATATCAAAATGTATTACCTCAGATTTAGAAGCATTAAAATTCGAGGACTGTCCTTCATAACTTGGTCTTTTGCGTTTAAATGCTGCCTTAGGACATGAACCATTATGGTTATGACCGCATTCATTAACTTCTTCATCATCATATTTATCCCAAGCACTACCTGAGTCTTCGTCCTCAACATCATCCTCCCCTAATTGATTTATATCAATATTGATATAGTGATTGACATCGAAGTGCTTCATGTAGCAACTAGATGCCTCCTCCTCTGTAGGTTCCAGTGTAGGCTCCCCACCAATATGAAATGTAATAGAATTACTTAACTAACTTGTAAAAAAAAAATTATAGTATAAAAATTATATAAACTATTTAAAACTAAAACATCATTAACCTTCATTGCTTCATCATACTCCTTCCAGGTGATATCATGTAACGACCATCTCATGCATCTAGGCTCTGTTAATGCAATTCTATTGAGTTCAACAGTTTTCATGTTTTCTCTCATATATGGAAATGCTTCAACCAACCACCACTGAATGAATAAAACTGATAAATTAGTGACCAAAATAGCTAAATAACTATTAACTCTAATAACAAAATATAATGACATACCTGAAATGAATATGTAAATTCGTAAATCGTCCTCTCCTTGGATTATCCAATAAAGCCCTAGTGGCCACCCTCTACAGTTCAAATATTGTTTGTGAGAAAGATAGGGTACCCCAAGCGAATCACTTGAACCTATTAATATCTTCAACTAGATGTCACACCATCCACGAAATAACCTTCTCCATAGAATGTCCAAACAACAACACGTGAACAGTGATTACTAAGATCAATCTCTTGCCATCTTCAACCTCCACTTTAGTCTTTTCCAACAACTTCATAATTCCAATCGGATCTACATTGCCATGTTTATCAGGCCAAAGTCGTATACATATAATATCTTCTAGAATCTTCACCTTTTTCACCTCCAAATCCGACTTACTATATTCCCAAATCTTAATCTTGTAACTAATGCAAACTCCTGTTTTCCAAAATGATGAGCTGCCCTACCAATTTGAAACCATAGCTCATTGTCACTTTGATTGAATACTGTGATCTGATTTGCAAGCAATCTCAAAACAAGTTTTCCATAAAATACTTGTTCTTTTCCACCAACTTGTTCAATCAACTCAAAGAATCGACATAATGGACACCTGCTAATGAACTTAACCAAACTATACTTACGAACATGGCCCTTAAAGAGCTCTATAAGAACATTTAGTTTGCAGTTATTGTTGATCCTTTGATGTGAAATCTCTCTTGGAGGGTCCCACTTATATTCCGAATTAGAAACAACCTGCAAAAAATACAATCTAGAAACCATACAACCTCTCCATATTTAACCTAAGAAATTATTAATCCACTTTTAACTGATTTCTTACCATTACTTCAGCCATGTCAACCATATCGGAGGTATATAATAAAGTATGTACACAAAAATAGTACAAATATGTTTCAAACTACTTATAAAACATCATACATGATTTTAAACTAAGAAAATCTAATAGCATAGCAACAAGGGTCTGAAATAACTAACAAAAAAGTCAAGATTGTGATGAAAGCAAATAAATGTCTTTCAGGTGACCTTAACAACATGGTGGCGACCTGAAAATATACAAATAACATACATAGAATGCGTTCTAGGTAACCATAATTAAATTATGACCACTTGAAATGCAGTAAACCAAACATAAACTTGAAATAAGAATCTCAAATTCGAATATCGAGTAACTAAAAAAACCTCCTAATTGTCTGTTTATATACACATATACAGTAATAGCAAACCCCTTTTCATACGCCATATAAAATGCTAAAGGACAACAGAACGAGATTCACTCTCACAAAAAAAAAGACATTCATATTCAAGCTTATAACCAAAAGAAATATCCATAAACACAGACCAAACTACTAAGGACATACATTAACCAACATTGATGCTCATACATTATCCTCAAAATCAAAGGTTACAAACAAAAAATAATCTAATCACCATCTACAAATTAACACATTTTGAGAGTATGATCATCAAACCAACAATGCAAGAAAATCTTCTAATAAAAAACCTAGACGTAAACCTAAAAACAATTTACAAATTGCTCATGAATGTCATTTGAGATATGTGTACCTCAAGAGCGATTGAAGGGAACCGTAAAGAAATGAAAGCCCACGACCAACGAACAAAGCTATTTTCGTCGATCACCAAGCACGGTGATGAGGTCTGTGAAGGATGAAGAGTTTGGTCGTGAATAGGTTTTGTGGATTTGTGATGTTAATAGTCCCGTTTTTTGGTTTAAGACTCACAAGGCTATTTGAGTCAATTCATTTGATGTTTTCAGTTTTTTTCTTTTCAAAATTAATTTTGTAATAAATTTTATCATTAAGGGTATTTTGGGAATGTTGGCTCATTTGCTGAAAACAAACTTTCCTTTAGTGTATAAACTTAAATCAATAAATGGAAGCCCATAAACTTAAGTTCCAGTTTAAAAGGTTTAGTCCATACAATTTTCCCTTATATTTTTTATCTATTCAAACTTTACTTTTCAAGGCCTTTTCACAGACCCCAACACACCTGTGAAATCTTCCTTCACACTTGTGAAGAACTATTTTTGAAAAGTGAATGTTTGTAAGATTATTTTTGTGAAGTTTTTAAAATTGGACTATATAGTGTAAATAAAAGTTATAGAATGACAAAAATGAAATTCTCCCAAAAATTAATGCAAAAATTATTATTTGGAGAAATTTTTTTTAGGACACAAAAAGTTTAGTATACAATTATGGACATGTTTTGAAAAGTTTGTAAAACTAAAGTTTAGTTTTCACTCCATAGGTCATTCACAATTGTGATTATAGTTCACAGACTGTGAGCATAATTCACATCATCTGTAAATTGTAAAAATTCAGGGATATTTTGGAAAATTTGATCTATAGAGTGAAAATCAACATTTTTTTTTAATTTTTTAAAACATGCTTATAATAGTATTCTGAACTTAAAAAAAAAAAATCCATTTAAAAGAATTTTTTCACTTATTTATTTTTTATAATTTATTATATTTATTGTCAATTTCTATTCTTCTAAATCTTTTTATTTTTTATTATATTATAATAATAATAATAATAATAATAATAATAATAATAATAATACCTCCGTCCCACAATATGTGTCACAATTAGCAAAAAAATTGTTCCAAAATAAGTGTCACATACCTATATTTGTCAATATTCTTCCATTCTTACCCTTTGCTTATCTAACACTCTATCTTTTTAAAATAATAAACAACTCTTTTCAAGACACTAATTATCGTCTTAAAATATACAAGGTTATTTAAGTAACTATTCTGTATAATCATGACTTTTATTAATATTTGTGTTTTGGTCAATTGTGACACATATTATGCGACGAAAGTAGTAATAAGAATACCTCCGTTCCATATTAATTACAACATTAGAATTATGTATACTATTCATCAACTGATCTTATTTTACATGTTTATGTACACTATTCATCCACTGATCTTATTTTATATATTGTGACTTATATATAAAAAAAAATATAATCGAGATATTATTTTATTCGTTTTAATAACTATTTTTTAAATATAAAATTATTATAATTTTTAATCGTTTATAATAAAAAAAAATTTACAGTTAAAATTATGAAATAAAATTGTAACATTTATGGGAACGGAGAAGTAATAGTAATTCGACTATATCGTTAAAAGGATCATTCCAAATGGAAGTGTCAAAAGCTAGTCAGTCCCACTGCCTGCCGGGTCCATAAAATAGAAGAGCACTTGGTTAAATGTAGTCAAAAGGAAAGTGGACGTCACATGGCCGACTAGTATTAGTATTGGCTAACGCGTTTTCCACACGTTCCGTACTCGTCCACTTCACTCGATAGATGCCTCCCTCAATTTTGGATTTATTTTCTAATCCTACGCGTCTCCCTCCAAACTACTCCAATTTCTTGGGGTTTAAAATTTGTTCTGTTAAAAAATAAAAATTTGAAATTGCATGAGTAGATGTAGATTAGTCAAGGGGAGGAGGTCTTTTGAATTCGGTCCTATCAATGAGGCGGTTAAACTGCTGGACCCTAAACGTTATCCATCTCTTTGTCGGAGTTTAATATTTAAGTATAAGAGTTCGTGAACTAGACAACATTCTCGATTAGAGAATAGTATTTTTGGATTTTAAAGATTTCACCGAACTCAACTTCTTAATATTTTAAAATAGTTAATTTGGTTAATAGGAATATAATTAGTTGATTTAAAAGCATTTGATTTATTAAAAAAATTAAATTACTCCACTTTTAATTAGAATTATATTAACTATATATTAATAAAATAATTAAAATATATTATAATAATATTTAATACTTTCAATATTATTTTTTATTATAATATTTTATAATTAAAAATTTTTATAATATTTTTTATTAGTATTATAGTACATATATTATTTTCTTAAGTATATTAGTTTAATTAATAATTGATATAAAAATAATAAATATTATTAAAATTATTACTTATTAGTATTATTAAATAAATATTAAAATATTTAACATATTGTATTATCTATTTGAAGGTAGCATCATAAAATATATCTTATGAAAAATAAAAGAATAATTATTTTATGATGACCTTTTACGTTATTTTATAACTGAATCCGCTAGTAGTGCTATTATTAAATAACTAATTACCAAATACATTATCATCAATCCACTAACCGCTAATAATTGGTTAAACCGTCAACCACTAACTGTTAATTGAATCCGCCAACAATTAAACGCTAACCGCTAATTTCCAAACAGGGTTTGAGTGTAAATAGGAGTTTGGAAAATGAGATGTGTGGTAATAGTATTATAGAGTAGTCTTTAGTGATTTAAGTAGTGGTTTTGTAAACGTTATTTAAAATGTATTTTAAAAAAAAAAATATTATTCTACCGGCCCTGAGTGTAAATAGAGGTTTGGAAAGTTACTCTCAATAGTCCAAGCTCATTCTTCCCAAGGCCCAACAGGATCCCAACTACCTACGCCCTTTTAGGGCTCATACCCTGGAAGATAATTTGGACCCAACAATAGTTATAATTTTTAAATTTTAATTACATATATTTAATTATTATTTACATTATAATAAAATGATAAAATCTTCTATACAACATATTTAGAGGTAGTGACGAGTGGATTTTACAAAATTCTCTTGCTGCAAGTGGATCTTACGAGATCCTTTTTCTATCTTTGCACCGTGTAAAGTTATAGAAATATACGTTTGCATTTTCATATCACATTAAATATTTACTTATAGATATAACTAATCATTAGTGTGTGTGTTTTTTTTTTTTAATTAGAGAATGAATTACAATTGCTTTTAACTCTGACTATATTTTGGAGAAAATGATAAGAAATAACCCCTTTCTAAGTGGGCTTTGCAAAACTAGCACTGGCTTATTAATTTGAGTTTCTTATAACATTAATGGGTACAATTTTACTTAAATACCCTTATTGCTTCGTCCACATTTGTTGTTCTATTTCCTACCATCTACGTTTATTGTTTAAACAAAAACAAGTTAGGGCTTTGTTAATTAGACGATCGTACACAAATTGAGGTGGGTGATGCCAAAGAAAACCCTCTAAACTTATAGCAAATTATTCACAAATCAAATAAAGAAGAAGGCACGAAAACAGATCAGACAAAGAAAAAGACATGACAACAGAGTTTGTTGATTACAAGTATCAATCTCTTCTCACTACCTCTGAACTTATAGCAAATTATTCAGAAATCAAATAAAGAAGAAGGCACGACAACAGATCAGACAAAGAAGAAGACACGACAACAGAGTTCGTTGATTACAAGTATCAATCTCTTCTCGTTATCCCTCTTTACTTTGACTGGTTGAAAGTTTTTACTCTTATATTATATTTGCAGTTACCTCTTTACCATGACTGGTTCAAAATATTTGGGCCGTCTATTAGTTTTGGAGTTCATCTATTCTATTTATCTTTATGTTTTATTTATTTGTATTCTTACAATATTTCAATTGACAGTATGTTTGATAAATAGTTAAGGATAAATGAAATAGTGAAATGAAAGGGATGTTACAACTGTTTGAATTTGTTTTTGGGTGTTTTTTTTTGCGCATATAAATACTTGTCTGGTTATGTAATGTAGTACATGTTGCCATTGAACTTGAGTTCGTGTGCTATTTTAGTGTAAATGATTTTCTGAATTTAAATGGTCAAAATACATAGTCACACATTATTCATTAAATACAATTTTTACAAATATCAATTATAAATTATGATAATATGTTAAATATGAATTATGATAGGTGTTTATATGGTGAACATATTGTCATTCATATTTTCTAATACAATTTTTTAATGTATAATATAACATTGATACTGCTACACCCATTATATCAGGCATTCAGGTGTGGACAACCTCAATCGCTAATGCAAATATAACATATAATCATTGGAAAACAATTTTTACAGAATAATCATTCAAGCTTGTGTAAAGTTCTACAATTACAAAGTTAGGTACATATGGAACTACCAAACAACTTCCGGCCACAGATTGTCCTTTAGTGGCAAATATGCATATATATACAGACAGCCGTATTCAGTAGCATTTAATAGTTGTCACTATCAAGCATGAAATAACTGTAACCCATTCACCCATGGTAGTCAACTATTGCCAATCCTTTGAACAAAAAACTTTTTACAACTTGATTGTCGTGCTTGTCCTGCAATACTACAACCTGAGACATTTTACGGTTCAATCCTAACTAAACTAACAAGATTAATGTTTCTGTACCTAATGCTTCATTAGGAGGTCTGACTTAAGTATTATTATATACTACTTAGTGATAATTTTTGCGCCGTCATGTACTGATCAACTCAAGGTGTTCAAAGTTTATTCTGGATAGACATGTACTAACTACACACACCTAGGTAATAACATATGATAATTTCTTCTCCAATTCAACACTGTTTTTTCAAGCATCTGAAAATATTGATCCTCCACTAATTGAACATTGCACATTGTTTTTACAGTGTTAAGTATGTCTTTCACTTGAACTGAGATCAAAATTTTGTAAATGAAATCTTTTGGCATGCTGAACTTTTTCAACATTATATAAATTTTATATCAAGCGCAATCGAACAATGGTACGTAATGTTGTCAATGTGTGTATTAAATTTTTTATATTCAATTAGATTGTCAATTGAGAACAACAAGTCAATAAGCTATTCACTAGTTAAAAATAAACTGGTTCGTGGTTATAGATGAAAGCAAGTTTGAACGAAAAAGTTAGTAGGAATATTATGATATGAAACTTTAAAATATAGTAGCATTGTTTTTCCAAATATATATAACATATAAAACTAACTATAAGTTGTCTTTCAAAAAGATCTTTAAAAATTGGTCATTGTAATTCAGTATTACTTACTTAATGAACGACATAATGTAATAATACTTACAAAAATATATATATGTGCATTTAAATATTTAATCATAATAATGTTACTATACTCCAATTTCTCTTTGAATATTTATTTTAGTCTAAATGTTTAAATTGAAAATTAGTTAGAAATTCTATGTAAAATGTGATAACTATAACATAATTTGAATTACTAAGGTAATGTATGGCCATCGCAGTGTAAACATGTCTACTTTGGGTTAAGGTGCTTTAATTACTAGACCTCTGTTACTTGATGGATCGAATTACTTGTATTAGAAAGTAAGGATGAAGGCTTTTACAAAATCTATAGATGAAGGAGCTTGGAGAGCAATTCTCACAGGATGGACAACTCTTACCGAAACATTAGATGCATGGGTGAGAGAGAAGTCGGAGTTAACTTAGACAGCAGATGAAGATCGTGATTCAAATTTCAACAGTAAGCCTTCATATGTCATTTTTAGTGGCGTATATGTAACTTAATTCAAAATCACTAAGCTGATTATCAAGCAAGCTGAGTTACACAAGAAAAATCAAGATTTGGAGGCAGAGATCACTAAGCTTCGAACTTTACTCACTGGTAAAGGTAAAAGTTATGAGGAAAAGACGATATCAAAGTGAGCTTAAGACAGTGGTTGATGACAAAGTAACAGTAGAGCACAGAGAATTTAAACAAGTGTTCATAAAAGTTAAATAGAGTAGAAGAGAATATGAGAGACAATCTACTAGTTTTATTCATACGTGTCATTTTTGTCACAAGTTATGTCATATTAGACTTAGATGCTACACACTTAAGAGTATGATTAAAAAGATCATCAACGACAAACAGGGATGACGTCCTAAACTGGTTTGGCAGAAGAATAAGAAGTGTTTGGTAAGTTTATCCTACAATACTGATATTAAAAACTGGTACTTTGATAGTGGTTGTTTGAGACATATGGCTGACAATGTAAATTTTTTTTTGAAAGACATCAAGCTATAAGATAAAGGTGTCATGACTTTTAGAGATGGTGATAAAGGACAGATCATTGGCAAGGGGACTTTAAATGTTGTAGGTTTGCTAAAATTAGAAGGAGTTTTATATTTCAAAGGTTTGAAGGCGAATCTGATCAGTATAAGCCATTTAGGTGATTAGAACATGAGCGTAAAGTTTACAAGTAAGGAATGTAAGGTTTTCGATGATGAGCGAAACTATATTTTAAAATAAAAAAGATTATCCGATAAGTGTTATATATTGTTCAATCAACTTATATGTAACACAAGTTACAAGGATAGAGTAAAAGCTTTTTGGTGGCCCATACAAGTCAAATAGGCGATATTCTTGGGAGTTTAAAAAAAGTAGCAAGTTTGACATAATGGAATGAATATCTCTTATTTGTTTTTATTTTTTAGTTTCCATTTCATCTCTTTACAGTAAGATGTCTTCACAAGTCGGCTCGTATTAACTTGTCATTTTTATCAGAAAAGGGAGACAAACAGAAACAACATGGTTATTTAGAATGGATGATTGGAGTAGCGGTTGAAGTATCTTTTCTTGGTAATGTGTGAATTAACTATGATGTGTAAACTTGATTTGGATTTTATGTTCAAGTTTTGGAAGACTTATGTATTTGCAGGGGGAGTATGCTCTATATGACTAATGTAAGTATAACTCTTATTTGAGTTTTGTTTAGAAATGCCAAGGAGGAGTTTGTTGAAGTTGGCAGTTCTTGAATAAAATTGTGTACACTTGTAAAATTGGGTTTGAGTGCACAACTTGAAAAATTTATTTTGAACACAAATTTGAGATTTTCTAATTGATTTTGAATTTCCTATTTTAAGAAAATTTGACCACCGAAGATATTTTGGGACAGATTCGAGGTGTATGCAGATGATTGGATTACGTCAAGTGAAACTTTCCAAAAGTTGAATTCAAATATTAAGAGCATCTCCAGTGGAATATCTATTTATAATTTCTCCACTGCCACATCAGCAACGTGGACAATATTTTAAAAAATAGAGCTCCAATGGTACCGTCTATTTTGAATGTCCAGCTGACGTGACAAATTTTAAAATAGAAATCGTCTATCAGAACTTATATTTTAGACGGTCAAATAGACATGCTGACTCAGCTTTGTAATATTATTTAATTAGATTTTTAACGTGTTTCAAATTCTTTTTGTTATAATAAAAGAGTTTAACTTCAATTAAATTTCTATTAAAATTAAAAAAAAAGGAAGAGTGATAGACGGGAACCATTGTATGACTATTTTTAAACCATACTGTTTATCAATAAAATTTTTGCTGTCTCATCATTCACGACTTCTACTTTACACGGTCACATCATCTGACGTCCAGGAGATGCTCTAAGAGATCGGGTTGTTAACATATTAGAGACCTAGAGTATCAAGAATTCTAATTTAATAGAATCAATGTTTATTTGAAAAACTATTTAAGAGCGTAATTAGAGTGAGTCCAGCATCGATTACAAACTAAGACTTTCTTCTCAATTGCGTCTCCACTGAGAGATTCAGTTAGAGTGAGTCACGTCACGAGATAGTGAGTTTTGTAATTCTTGAATAGTATATTTAATTGGGTCTGTGGATGTAGATTTTCAAACCGAAATTGGTAAAAAAATTTCTTATATTTCATTTACACACTTTTGTTTTAGTGCATTTGATGTTAAATAACACTAACAAATCTACTTTAAATCTCTTTTACGTTAATTATTATCTAACAGATGTCCCAATAATTAAATGTTCTTACCCATGCTCATTCCAATATGCTATTAGCAGTTAGAACATCTTCAACCGGTGTTATCTATTCTCCATTTCCATTTGCATAGCCACAGTGTACTAATAGAAGCGAACTCAACATTCTCTTATATTAATTATATTTCTATCTCATAAAATTGAAACATGGCTGTATGGGACCGTATCCATATACTAAAATGTCCCAACGGAACTTATAACTCTCATCTAATAGCATGTTTTTTCTGCGGTGGTTAGAGAATTTGACTCGATAGCCCAAAAAGGCCAAGAATTAAGTCCCATTTGACAAGATTATATACTAATTGAGAAAGTGAAATGTCGTGTGACTACAAATCATTATAACAGCCATGGTGATGATAACCACATCTCAAGAGACACGAAATAGTTAAAGATGAACAATTCACAAACCATTTAGGAAAAACAACCTTTAATTCTCAGCCACATCATCATGCTCATCCTCATACTCCAAATCCTCTTCAATGTTAGCATCCTGGTACTGCTGATACTCCGAAACAAGATCATTCATATTACTCTCAGCCTCCGTGAACTCCATCTCATCCATCCCTTCCCCTGTATACCAATGCAGAAAAGCTTTTCGACGAAACATCGCTGTGAACTGCTCACTCACCCGTCTAAACATCTCCTGTATCGACGTCGAATTCCCCACAAACGTCGAAGCCATGACGAGCCCTTTTGGAGGGATGTCACATACGCTCGATTTCACATTGTTGGGAATCCACTCCACGAAGTAAGACGAGTTCTTGTTCTGGACATTGATCATCTGTTCATCCACTTCTTTCGTGCTCATTTTTCCTCTGAACATAGCTGAGGCTGTCAGGTATCTACCGTGCCGCGGATCAGCTGCGCACATCATGTTTTTGGCGTCCCACATTTGTTGTGTCAATTCAGGGACCGTGAGTGCTCTGTATTGCTGTGACCCTCTTGATGTCAGAGGAGCGAATCCCACCATGAAGAAATGAAGCCTGGGAAATGGAATCAAGTTCACTGCTAGCTTTCTCAGGTCTGAGTTTAGCTGACCAGGGAACCGTAAACAGCATGTCACACCGCTCATTGTTGCTGAGATTAGATGGTTTAAGTCCCCAACTGTGACATTCATTTGATATTATCAGTCACCATCGACCATATCGTACATTTTTAAACAAAAAAGTGGACTTAGACTTACAGCTGGGAGTGGCAAGCTTGAGTGTCCTGAAGCAGATGTCATACAAAGCTTCATTGTCAAGAACCATACATTCATCTGCATTTTCCACCAATTGATGCACAGAGAGTGTTGCATTATAAGGCTCTACCACAGTATCTGAAACCTTTGGCGATGGAAATACAGAGAAGGTAAGCATCATCCTATCCGGATACTCTTCTCTTATCTTCGATATCAACAACGTCCCCATTCCTGACCCCGTTCCTCCTCCAAGCGAATGACACACTTGGAATCCTGAATCATCAACCCAAATCTAAACAATCAATCAAAATTTACACAAACTAATGACCAATAAAGAGATACCAATCAATGTACCTTGCATACAATCACAATTCTCAACCTCTTTCCTAACAACGTCGAGAACAGAATCAATAAGCTCTGCCCCTTCAGTGTAATGACCTTTGGCCCAATTGTTCCCAGCACCAGACTGTCCAAACACGAAGTTATCGGGCCTGAAGATCTGACCATATGGGCCGCTCCGGACACTATCCATAGTACCCGGTTCAAGATCCATGAGCACCGCCCGTGGCACGTAACGCCCGTTACTGGCCTCATTGTAATACACATTCACTCTCTCAAGCTGTATATCCGTACCTCCGACGTACTGTCCGGTCGGATCGATGCCGTGTTCATCGCAAACAACTTCCCAGAATTTGGAACCGATTTGGTTGCCGCATTGGCCTCCTTGAATGTGGAGAATTTCACGCATTTTGGTTAAGGAATGGAGAGGTGTCTCTGGTTAAGGAATTATATATATATATTCCGAGAATGGAAGTTGATGGACGGTCAGGGTGGTGGGTTTGGTGTTTTGATCGGACGGTGGAGTGGAAGCCGAATGGTGATGTCTGTCTGTCTATTAGTGTTGTGGTTTGGTTTGTTGTGTGGATAGTTTGCCAATTGTAATGGTTTCAATCTGCTTCGCCGGCTTAATCGGGCTTTTTATGTTATGTTTCTGTTTTGATTTTATTAAATATCAGTAATTTCACTTTCTTACATGATTTAAGGTACCTATCTCAGTTCTATTTAATTTTTCCTATAAAAAATATGTATATAAAATAAAAAGAATATGTTTTTTCAACTTGCGAAGCCAAATCATCAACTTTATTTAAGATAACAGAAAGAGATCATTTGTATTATTGTTTAGTGAACAAAAAGTAGGTGGTATCTATTTTCTGAAGTTTGAGTTCTTTTATATTCTGATTTTTTTTTAAAAAAAATAATGTATTCATGTTGGATAATAGGTATTATAATTTTTTAATAATATAAAAAAAATTAAATTATTAAAATATGTGTTCGAATGGATGTTTGATGTAGTTAAATTAAATCGAAAAAAGTTGTATTTTTAATTTTTAAAAATCAAATATAACTAAATTCAAAATGAAAACCGAATCAATTTTTCAAGTTTTTTTCTTATTTTTTTAAATATTTATCTATAAATTAATTCTTATTATTACTAAAATATAAATATACAATTGTAAATTTATAAATTATTTTCATAGATTTAATTTGATGAAAATCAACTTTAGTAAACTTTTACATCAAGAAAAATTTCATATGCATAATAATTTTATATAATATTCTTAGATGTTTTTAGATATATAAATCAATTATTTAAAACCAAATTTGATAATAAGTTAAAATTTTAATATATATATATATATTTATGAGGCTATTTATGTATGTATTATGTGTATAAATATATAATATGAAATAAAAATTAAAGTAATTTTGTTTGATTTAATTTTTTTAATAATGAAGAGCTAAATGATTGAAATTTTTTGTATATTTTTGTTGGGAAGGATTGAATCAAACCGAATTTCAGAGAGGAAAAAAGAAACGAATGTATAATTTTTGTCATTCATTTCACTTGATTCAAATTTTATGTTCACCCAAATTATTAAAAATGAAATCAATAAAAAAAAATACACAAAATGAATCATTACATTTGCTAACTTTTCTTCTAAGTTCACTCTGTTATTAAAATCATAACACATTCAAGTTATGGTAGGTGATCAAATATCTTATGAGAAAAATAAATACTTTTATATATATATATATATATATATATATATATATATATGAAAAAGAAAATCATTTAGCTAAAGAAACTTCTCTGGTTTAAAGAAGTGTGAAATATAAAAATATAAAATTTTAAAAAATATTATTTTTTTAATTGACTTTCATTAATCAGAAGGAAGTGAATATAACTTCATAGATATTATGCCATGATAAGTTCTCCTTTGAGGAAAGAGCCTTGGAAGCGAGAGCATGTGCAACCTCATTACCTTGTTAGGGAATGAAGGAGCACGACTGGATGTCTGCATCCATGCACAACTCTTTGATGTCACCGACTACAATACCAAGCATATCATTAGAATTTCTCCTAGAGTTAACCTTATTATAAAGAGTTTGAGAGTCTACTTCGATGGAATTTAAATTAACACAAAGAGCTTTTGCCCATACTAATCCGGCTATAAGGGCTAAAACTTCTGCTAAGACAGCAAACCTTGAAATACTGAACGAGTCTCTAATATATGACCCAAATCGTTTCTAATACACATTTCAGACCTAGACTCTCTAGAAAATGATCTGTATGCTGCATCGGTGTTCATATTCAGATAATGACGAGGAGGGAGGACCAGACAACATCTCTGGATACAGGGGATGTATTAGTGTCACAAGAGTTAGAGGCGATTGATGGCTTAAACTAATCAAGAAATGAGACACATCATTCAAATGCCAAGCATCGATCTTGAATAGTGTCTCCATGAAGAACTCGAGTGCGATCGTTCCAAATTCACCAAAGAAGATAGCAGAATACTTCGAGACTCTTGAATCATTTTCACGCTAACACAGACAATAAGACATCTTCTAGTGATCCAGCTTCCTTGTGCTTGTCAATTATCTGACCAAAAGTGGACCAAACCCAAGTATCTTTAGTTCTTTTACATTGAAATAGAGAGCGAGCAAGGTCTTCAAAGTTCTTGTTGCAGAGTTGGCATTTTGGATTGAGTATGATCTTTCTGTGAAATAGATTTAATGTTGTCGGAAGCCCATTGGCGCACGCTCTCCAGGTGAACACTTTTATCTTTGGTGGAACCTTCATGGACTATAGTGACTTTTCAGATTGATGAATTTGGTGTTGGATTAGAGGATGATGCTTGAGAGTGTTCAGATTAGATCCGCAACTCGGTAACCGCTTTGGACAGTATATTCGCCTCATTTGTTATAGTGTCAGATCCAACTATTTGAGAACTTTTGAATGATAAGGGCATTGCAAAAATTGTGTCCGCTTATTCTTGAAAAAAGGTAGATAAAACCTTTCTTTTATTCCAACTTCTATTTTGAGAATTTATGAGCTCTGCAGCTCGAGAATGAATATTATCATTAGTGCACTTAGGTTTGAATGTTGATTGAAGAGGGATCAATGGATCCGAATAGGTGTAAGTTGATTCTCCGACCCCAATGTTTCTTCAAAGACCCTGTTTTAGTGATTCTCTATCCCAAAGAAGGCCTTGCCATACATGTGAAGTCCCTACTTTTTGATTAACCTCCATGAAGGTTGAGTTCCTTAAATATTTAGCACGCAGGAAGCTGGCAACAAGGCTGGATGGATATTTTAAGATGCGTCATGCTTGCTTGGCCAAGAGAGCTTTATTAAATAAGAACAGATCCTTGAACCCCAACCCTCCTAAAGCTTTAGTCATGCACATTCTATTTCTCCTAATCTAGCTAGTTTTTCTGACTTTTTCCCACGAACTCCACCAAAATTTGGAAAACATTGAATTTAGATCCTGACAGAAGGATTTGGGCAACTTGAATAAACTCATGGTATAGGTTGGAATTGTCATAGCAACAACCTTTAGTAAGACCTCTTTCCCACCCATAAAGAACATTCTCCATTTCCGTGAATTTAATTTCTTCCATATTCGACTTTTGATATTCTCAAAAGTCTTCCTTTTATTCCTGCAGGTAAACCAAGGTACATTCCATTAGGCTTGTTGAGTGGAATGCCTAAAATTTGCTTGATTTGACCTACTAAAGCCTGAGAAACAGACTGGAACATCGAAATAGATTTTTACTTAAACGAACTCATCTATCTATATCAACTAAATAAATAATTCTAAATATAAAATATCTCATTTTTATATTTTAAATAATATCTTAATAATTATATTTAAAATTAAATCATAAAATATTAATAATTAATGTTCTATCGGTCCTTCTAGAAGAAAATGATATACGTATATCTATTATACAATAATAGTTATTATTTAATTAAAAATAAATGACAAAAGTAAATAAAAAAAATTGGAAAGTGGGATCAAACATAGGAGACAATTTTAGCCTAACAAGAGAATGGGTGATGTACGTTAAAATTTGATTTCTTGGAAGGTATCTACAACACATGCTCATCATGCACTTTTAATCAATCAAGTGTGTTTTCAATTTCGGGTATCATCGGTTCAATACAAATCCGTGGATTACATCCGACCGAATCCATTTAAATTCCGCGTATTCGAATCCGGTCGGATTTCGGATGTACTAATTGGATTCGGATTCAGGTTCGTAAATTCGGGTCGGGTTTGAACGCATGGCCATCCCTCTCCATGAATATTGGTTAATGTTGGCTGAACAGAGAATAGAAGAATTGAAAAATGAGTAATAACAGCAGAGATAATATGA
This sequence comes from Cardiospermum halicacabum, assembly GCA_031304145.1. NCBI lineage: Eukaryota > Viridiplantae > Streptophyta > Magnoliopsida > Sapindales > Sapindaceae > Cardiospermum > Cardiospermum halicacabum. The sequence goes on from CM062393.1 coordinate 10,217,318, forward strand.
TTGTGGCTGAATATTTCTGATCAATTTATTGATAAACATAGCAGCCTTTAAATAGGCACAAAACAATAACAAACTAGCTGAAAATATGGCACTAATCAACTACAAAATAAAGAACTGAAACTTGCATAAAATAAGGAACTAACTAGTCACTGACTGAGTCAGCAATTTCTGAATTAACGTTCAACATGCCTCCTTGATTCAAAGTTGCAGACTCCGAGTAATGATCTGAAGTAAACATGTTTGGCTCTTGGAAGGGACTTTGTCATGATATCAGCCACTTGTTCATTTGTACTACAATAGCTCAGAAATTGAATTTTCGGCCACAAGATCTCTGATAAAATGAACTCGAAGCTCTATGTGCTTTGTTCTTCCATGGTAGATTGGATTTTTCGTCATTCCAATCGCAGCCTTGCTGTCACAATATATTTCAGTTGCTCCACTCTGCTCTCGACTCATATCTGCAAGAATTCGCCTTAGCCAAACTGCTTCACAAGCTGCTGAAGTTGCAGCTATATACTCCGCTTCAGATGTCGATAACGCTGCTGATGCTTGTTTCTTTGAGCTCCAGGTTATAGCAGCTGATCCAAGGTTGAAAGCATAACCAGAAGTGCTCTTTCGATCCTCTAAACATCCAGCCCAATCACTGTCAGTATAGCCACTCAATCTGAAATCTGAAGTACTCTCATACCACAAGCCGAAATCAATTGTTCCAGCAATGTATCTCAACACTCTTTGGCAGCTCCAAGATGATGCTTTGTTGGACAATGTAAAAACCTCGAAATCACTCCAACTGAGAATGCTATATCAGGTCGTGTATGTGTCAAGTAGATCAAGCCACCAACCAAACTTCGAAAATGCTTCTCATCTGCTAGCTCGGTGCCATCATTGACTTGCAATTTCTCATTCAAATTCATTGGTGTTGCTGCAATTTTACAACTAATCATGTTAAATCGCTTTAACAGATCAGTAGCATATTTTCGTTGTGATACGAATATGCCATCTCCAGCTTGCTTCACTTCCAATCCCAGAAAATATTGCAGCTCACCCAAATCAGTCATTTCAAACCGATATTTTCATGCTAGCTTTGAATTCATTAATGAGAAAAAAGGAAGAACCCATGTAAATCATATCGTCAACATACAGGCAAACAATGAGAAGATCATTTTTACCATGTTTCTTCACATAAAGGTTGGGTTCGTTCTTACTCCTTTCGAAGCCATTGCCAATGAAGTAAGAGTCTATCTTACTGTACCACGCCCTCGGAGCTTGTTTCAAGCCATAAAGTGCTTTATGCAGCCTGTAAACTTTGTCTTCTTTTCCTTCAAGTATGAATCCTTCGGGTTGAGCAACATAGACCTCTTCTTTCAGTTCTCCATTTAAGAATGCCGATTTTACATCAAACTGATACACTTTCCACTTCAATTGAGCTGCAACAGACAAAAACGTTCTCACCGTTTCAAATCGAGCAACGGGAGAGAACGTCTCATCATAATCGATACCTTGCTGCTGTGAATATCCTTTCACCACAAGCCGTGCTTTGTGCTTTTGAATGCTGCCATCTGCTTGAAACTTCGTTCTAAAGACCCATTTAACTCCAATTGCTTTCTTTCCCTCCGGCAGATCAACAAGCTCCCATGTTTGGTTCTTTTGGATTGTAGCAAGCTCTTCGTTCATTGCCTTTCGCCATTCTTCCTTTTGGGCAGCTTCTTCGAAGGATAATGGATCAGCAACAAATAAAGCTTGTGTGTTTGCATAAATGTCAGTCAAAGAACGAAATTTTCTGGGTGAACTTTCATCGTCGGATGAATTTTGACTGCTTGAAGTTGAGGAATTTGGAGGAGAGGGCTGCTGCACTTCAATTTGTGGTGCTGAATCCTGAAATTGAATGTCTAATGGAACACCATCTTCATTCTTGTGCCAACACCAGTTTGCTTCCTCATCAAAAATCACGTTCCTGCTGATGATAACTTTCTTCCCAATTGGGTTATACAATTTGTATGCTTTCGATTGCGGCGAGTAACCAACAAATATGCATTTTGTTGATTTCTCATCAAGTTTAGTGCGATTGTGTGGATCAATCAAAGCATATGCAATACAACCGAAACTTTCAAATGACTCACCCAAGGCTTTGTGCCGTGCCAAGCTTCATATGGTGTCCTGTTTAAAACAGCGTTTGTTGGAGATAAATTCAGCAAATAAACTGCAGTTGCCACAGCTTCTGCCCAAAAACGATCTGGAAGCTCTTTGGCTTTCAACAAGCTTCTCGCCATCTCCACAACCGTGCGATTTTTTCGCTCGGCTACACCATTTTGCTCTGGTGTGTAAGGAGCTGTCAGTTCTCTATGCAACCCTTCCTCTTCACAGAATTGATTGAATTCACGAGACACAAATTCTCCTCCTCTATCTGTTCGCAAAGTCTTGATACATAATCCGATTTGCTTCTCGACCAACGCTTTGAATTTCCTGAAGAATTCAAAGGTTTCTGACTTGTTTTGTAGGAAGTACACCCAACTCATCCGGCTATAGTCATCTGTAAATAACAAAAAATATCTGCATCCACCAATGATTGAGTTTTCATAGGACCAACCAAGTCAGCGTGTACCAATTCGAGAGTGTTCTGCTCTTTTCGACTTTCCCACAGGAAAAGACTTTTTACAATGTTTACCATATATGCATCCTTCACAAACACCTAACGAATCAATCTTAGGCAGTCCAAAAACCATTTCCTTTTGATTCAGCAATTTTAGACCATTTACATTCAAATGCCCATAACGTAAATGCCATAGTTTCGACACGCTAGCTTCCTTGACAACGAGTGCATGCTTTTCAACATTAGAAATCTCAAGTGGAAACAATTTGTTTGGTGTCATTCGAACATTAGCTATGACTTGATCAGACTTTTTATCTCTAATCACACAAGAGGCATCATCAAACAAAATAGAATACCCACTAGCTATGAGTTGCCCAACACTTAGTAGATTCTGAGATAAAGCGGGAATAAAATAGACGTTGTAGAGAAGCTTTATGTTACCATTACCATTGTTGACTGCTACAGTGCCTTTCCCTTTCACCTCCATTTGCTTATCATCTCCTAGCCTCACTTTCAATTCGTAAGACTCATCAAGCTCCTTAAACAATGCCTTCATTCCCGTCATATGATTTGAGCAGCCGCTGTCAAGAAACCAAATGTTATTTGAAACATTTGCACTTTCATGATAGGCCATGAACAACTTCAGCTCCTCTTCCTCTTGTTCTGCATAGCTAGCTTGGTTTTCCCTCTTCCAACAATCAGCTTTCACATGCCCGAAGCCTCCACAATTGTAACATTGCACTCCACTTTTACTGCCTCCGGAATGCCAATTGTTTTGTTGGTCTTGCCCGGAACTGTTTTGTTGGTTTTGTTGCACACGACCTCTACCACGGAATCCACCTCTACCACGGAATCCACCTCTTCCACGTCCTCTGCTACCCGTAGCTCGCTGATTCAAGGCTTCTCCATTTACATGAAAAGCCTTCTCTTCATTCTTCTCATCTCGCCTGTTCAACCGCGCTTCATGAGATTGCAAAGATCCCATCAGCTCATCAAATGAGTATGTAGCTAAGTTCTTAGACTCTTCAATAGCAGCTACGACATGATCAAACTTTGGAGGCAAGCTCCGCAATATCTTTGCAACAATAGTTTGATCAGAAATTTCATCTCCATATGATCTCATTTGATTAAAAATTGCAGCTACTCTGATGAAGAAATCCTGCACTGATTCTCCTGAGTTCATACTCAACGTTTCGAAATCTCGACGAAGAGACTGCAACTTCACTTGCTTCACTTTGGACGAGCCTTGAAATGCTGTCTGCAAGGTTGTCCAAGCTTCTTTAGCTGTAGTTTGCTGCTGCAATTTTCGAAAAAATTGACTCATGAACAGCTTGCTGTATTAAGAACAATGCTTTTGCGTTTCTTCTCATTCTCCTGTAACCTGGCCTCTTCATCTGGTACAGCATATCCATTTTCAACCAAGTCCCACAACTGTTGAGACTTAACAAAGTCTTCATTTTGATACTCCAAAATTTCATTGCTCCTGCGAATATTGGAACTAATGGTTGAGAAACATTCACAGTATTGCTCGTATTTGCCATGAATTACACGCCCAGTTACAAAAGAACCTGGCTCTGATACCACAATGTTGGCTGAACAGAGAATAGAAGAATTGAAAAATGAGTAATAACAGCAGAGATAATATGATTGTGGCTGAATATTTCTGATCAATTTATTGATAAACATAGCAGCCTTTAAATAGGCACAAAACAATAACAAACTAGCTGAAAATATGGCACTAATCAACTACAAAATAAAGAACTGAAACTTGCATAAAATAAGGAACTAACTAGTCACTGACTGAGTCAGCAATTTCTGAATTAACGTTCAACAGTTAACGTATAATTGGGTACTGAATTTGGCTTCTGAAGTTCCTCTAAAATGTAGATTAGATGATGGTTTATTTTAAGAAGAAAAAAAACTAAAATCTTACTGTAACCTTAGTTGACAAATTAAATTGATTTGGACTTAAAACAGTGCATCATCCAGGGAAGAGTAGAAAATACACCCTCCACTACAATTTTGAAAATAATAATAAATAAATAAATGGAAAGGGAGAAAATGTGAGTTTAGCAGAATGTAAGTAATAGTGAAGTAATGATGATATAGGAAGTCGAATGAAGATGGTACAGAGCAAAAAAGAAATGAATGATTTAACAATTATGAGCAATGACTCTCATATGATACGGACACTGATTTGATATGATATGATATGGACACACGCACCTAAATGCCATACACCTATTTTCCTTTGTAAAATGGATAGTGTATTTAAGGTAGGAGGAGATTTGGAAAAATTCCAAACTTTGACCCACCCTTATCCATCATTTTGAAGCCCTCATTCTACAACTATTACAATAGGAAATGCATAGTTAAGTTAGGATTAAACTGATTAGATGTGAGAGAGAGGGGGAGGGGGAGGGGGCAGTTGGGATTGAGAATAAGTATGAAAGGCACAGGACATGAACAATAACAATAAATGAGAGAGAGAGTGAGACAAAGAGATTGTTTTGATGAGGCTTATGATCATCTGTCACGTCCCTTTTTTCCCTTCCCTCCTCCCCATAAAATAAAACCACAACACCACATATCAAATCCCCCCTCTCTCTCTCTTGTTGTCTATATTAGTCAACCTCCCTCTCTACTCTCTCTCCACTTCACTCACTCACTCAGTAACCAACCATGTGGATGATGGGTTACTCCGACGCAGCTGCCGAATTCACCGTCTCCGACTCCTTCAACGGCCGCAAACTCCGTCCTCTCATCCCTCGACCTCTCCCTTCCTCCCCCAACCCCAACCCCCGACTCCTTCCCACCGACTTCTTCTCCCTCAACCACCACCACCATCTAGGTATCATATATCATTATTTATTTATTTTTTAATATAATAAATAATATTGGTTGTTAAGTTGATTGATATGCATGTTAGGCTCCCACTTCGTGGATCAGAACAAGAGAGAGTTCAACGCGCCACCGGTCGTCGTCAGCTCCAGGTGGAATCCCACGCCGGAGCAGCTCCGAACTCTGGAGGAACTGTACCGACGAGGGACAAGAACTCCATCTGCAGAGCAGATACAGCATATAACCGCACAGCTTCGTCGCTACGGCAAGATTGAAGGTAAAAACGTCTTCTATTGGTTTCAAAATCACAAGGCAAGAGAGAGACAAAAACGACGTCGTCAGATGGAATTATCCTCTCCTTCACCTGATGACATTGAAATCTTCCCGAGAAAAGACTCCTCTACAGGTAAATATTTATTTTAAATAGAGAAGAGAGAGAAGCGAAGGGAGACGTGGTTGTGTGTCTTTTAGCAAATAAGATGGGGCATGAGTTGTTGCTTTTTCTTCTATTCGATTTGTTGGGTTAGAGATGTAAAGTTGTATTCTTTTTGTTTTTCTTTTTGTCAACAGGGGCAAATAGGACAACTACAACAGCAACAGTACCGCCAGTCACTTATGAACTTGATCACAACAAGATTATAATCAACAACAACTGGCTACACCCTACAAACTGCACCACCACAACAACTGCACCACCACCACCTCTATCCCTACCTCTACAGGTCTCTATTTTCTCTTTCTTTCACAAACATTCCTCTAATCATCTCAAATTCAATAGCATAATTAAGTAATAATACATGTGTGCAGATGATTGCTTAATAGTGCGGTGTGTTTTGTCTAGGGTTTTTGAAATGGTAAAAGTTATACATTGGGTATGTACTGGAGGAAAGGGGTTAAAATAGTAGTATTTGTATGTTGGGAAATGAAAAGTGTCAAAAAGCTGCATTCCTTCCTTTCTGTCGGGTCCGGTGTAATGAGAAACTAGATGGGTTTTCATTTTTGTATTTTTATGGGTTCTTGTGCATGATATTGTTGTATTCATTGCAATTTTTAGGTCTAGTGATTTGGGCACTCTTCATACATTCTTTCGAAATGGGCACCTTGATAATGAAAAGACAATGACAGCCCTATATAGTACATTTTGTCTTGTTTTGGACCATGCCATGCTTCCTTTCTTTCTTTTATTTTTATTAATTATATATAAAAATAAATAAAAAAATTAGATGAGAGATGCTCTCAACTTAACTAACATTCACACAATGACACACTAAACCAAGTCAAGGCATCTAATTGATATTAACAAGTGTCCTGCATGGTTGTGTTTTTTTCAGGAATGTGGAGGAATGCAAATTAGGGCAAGAAAAGCAGAAGGAGGTGGATGGATTCAATTGGATGAAGGAGAGTTACAAAATGGTAGTACCACAAGGAATGCCACGTGGCAGAACATGATGCAACTGTCATGTCCCTCCCACATTACCAACCTCACTCCCACCTCTACCTCTCCCTCTTCAACTGTGACCACTACATTAACCACTTTGGACCCAAAACAGCTCAATCACAACACCAATAAGACTAACCTCCATGACCTAAATATCTATATACCACCCTACAAAGAAAACATCAATGGACAAGGACTAAACCATCACTCTCAACAAACCCTTCAACTATTCCCTCTCACAAGTGAAGGAGATGATGAAGATGAAGATGAAGATTGCAATGAACAAGACAATTTTGACAAACCAAACCTCCTGTCAATCTCTTGCCATGATGATAACTTGATGACCCCTAATCAGTTCTTTGAATTCCTTCCATTGAAGAACTGATTTTCATTAGGGACTTTAATTACTACTATAAGATGCTATTGTCCTATGTTTTTTTTTTTTTCTCAAATATTAGAATATGAATGTAAGACCATGAGAGTTGTTATTAATTGATAAATATGTTGTTTTTGTGTTTGTTGTTCAAGTGGTTGTCAAAGCTTTTAATTTATTTATGAGAAAACTTGGTTAATGTCCTAAAATGAAATTGGGACCATGTTAGTGTAATGTTGTGATAGAGATAGAATTGCTAGTTTAAGTAACTAGACAAACCATGCTTTGTGTTCGATTGAAAAAAAAAAAAAAAGTATAGCTCAGGTTTCGATGAAATGGGGACTAAATTGATGCAAAATCAAGTGGGTTCATTTAGATTTGAATGAAATTGATGGTCGAAGTTGAAGTGACCATCAAATTCAGGTTTCAGGAACATATCACATTTTTGGTAAGTGTTTTGCATGTGATGTGTGTTTATGATCTTTTTCAATCGATTGTTTTTAGCAATAAGCATGGTTTCATTCATGTGACAAAACCTCAATAAAGTTGAAAAGCTACTATATAATACTCACAATTTGCACATTAGTTAGTAATGCTTTATATATTCATCAAGATCAACCGTACTGCTATACGTTAATTCACAGTACATGTTTTTTCGTCCTTCAGGCGTCAACTGTCTTGTAGTTTGGAATGTTATTTTTTTTCATTAATTAAGTACAATTCAAATCTAATACATACTTAATTAAATACCAAGTGATTTGTTCGTTAACAATTTACTATTGAAGAATATTTTTATTTAAAGAAAGATATAGTGAAGACAACACAACACAGTAATTGAAATAAGTATAGAGGCAATAACATTTAAGTTGATAGCAGGTCTAGGCACGTACAGAATCAGAGAAGAGAGATTAAATGCCTCTTACGGGAAAAATAAATCTAACAGGCATCATTAAGACACTATACAAATTCCAATATCCACACAAACAAAGCTCAGTTTTAACATTACATATATATATTCAAAGGCAACCCGTGAGAACAGAATGTGTTATGTTTGATATATAGATATACATATACGTATATGTATATGTTTAGACTGAAATTGAAAAGACAGGTTATGAAGCATACCTCGAAGAATTCAAATCCCATTCTGACATGACCAGCATATTAATTGACCTGATACTTCTATTTCAATTGGCTATAGCTGACACAATGACAACTTTTCTATTCATTTCAGACTCTTCATTATATTATTATTATTAATTTGATATTGATACCGGTTTTATATTATTTAAAAGAGACAGAAAATTAACAGTAAATGTATAAGCATATATAGAAAGAAAGATAGCAAAGCAAGGTAAATGTAGAGACACTCAAGTCAAGACCAGTACAAAACTCTTTTCACTTTTGGTGATACCTGGGAATTCTGGTTAAAACATCAATGGTGAAAAAGAAAATCAACAAACCTTTTGCAATCAATTTCATTTGTGTTGCATTGATATTAATATTATAATGGTCTGTCAAGTGTCTGAAACTAAAGAGAGAGATGATATATACTTAACACAAAATATGTTTATTGTCTCACAAAAGGACAGATATATGACACAGTGATGAAGCAACATAGCAGCAGCCGACTTGCTTTTTCGAAAGACAGCAATCAATGCTTAACATTCACAAGGTCTAACATCTCTATTTTTTTCAAAAAGATTCACAGTTTGCTTCCTCAGACAATTTGGATGGATATTTACATACATACATACTAGTACAATTCATTAACACTTTTTTTTTTTTTTTCTTTTTCTTTTTTTTCCCCATTTCACTACTGAATCACCCTCTTCCAAGTACTTTTTGAATTTGCTTTTTTTATTTTTATTATTTTTTTCTGTGTTTTCATTGCTTTGGAACAAGGGCTGGTTCTTCTCTATATGTATCTATAGTAAATACCACCACACTAAATAAAGAGAGTCAATATTCTGTCTCTAATAAAGCTTTGCCTTTCCCAATAATTCCATTATTTCACTCTTTTCCATTAAGAGTCAAAATTTCATGTATGTTAAGTATAGGTTTATGTTTTGGGTATCATGGTATATAAATTCCAAAGCTTTAGATATGTAACTTTACATGTAATTATATGTCAAAAAAGTGAAATGGGATCACTATTAGAAGCAATGTATAAAGTAAAAGATGGAATATTCATATTGATATTGATATTGATATTGATCTTTAAGCGTGCTTGGAAAATTGTATAGAAGACGCATGACAGAAAAACAAAAACAGTGTGGTCCGTTATAAAGAATCAAATTCAAACTTTGTTACTATATAGTGATGTAGCAATAGATCAGATGGTAAAAAAGGACAGATTTGAATTACATATATGGGTGATAAATAAGATAAAAAAGAGAAAAAGGAAGAAAAGAGAGAAGAGACATGCAAATGCAAAGTGATTGGAGGGTACGGAGAATGAGAAGAGAATGAGAGAAGAGTTGAAATTGACTGAGGAGAGGAGGCAACAATACACACACTCCTCTGTGACATAAAATTGACAACACTTGAGCAAATATGTGGACCAGCCCAGCTGCATGCATGTGATGATTATAATAATAATAATAATAATAATAATAATAATAATAATAATAATAATAATAATAATAATAATGATGATGATAATGTGGAGTATATGTATATATATCATGAGGTCATGATCATGTAAGTGGTCTTAATTCAAAATGGGTGTGGTTTTGAAACATCAATGTCTCTGAAATGTTTGCAGGGTTTAATTCTCTCAAGGTGTTGAATGGTCCTCCTCTCTGTAAATGTAATAAATGGAGCATGAACCTATAAGAATCGAATCTTTTTTATTCAAGCTATATTGCTTTCAAGAATGCAAAACCATCCAAATAAAGATTAAAATAATTATAATAACAAATTCAGATATTTCAATTCAAAACGATCTTGCATTGTACGAAAGCCCAACATGAGTTTGGGCCCATAAGCCCAATTAGCGGGAGAATAGAAATAAGACAACTGCAGATGGATTTTGATTGCGGGATCATTTTTCCATATACTTTTTATTCCCTACATTACAATTTCAATAAAAAAATTATCGGGTAAATATTTAGAGCATCTCCAATTATTATATGTGGCATGGTAAATAAAAAGGTAGATAATGATGTATTAAAAATAGTATTTTTGGAGAAAAAAATTTTAAAAAGTCTACGGTGGTTATTATCTATTCGGATTTTTTTTATAATCCATTATAATTAAATTTATATTTCCTTTTTAATTTATAATTTAAATAGAAATTGGTAATTATAATTTTTAAATATTAAAAATGCTAATTGACACTGTCAACTAGAACGTAGAAAATAGAAACTCTACTTCACACCCTCTATTATTTTTTATGCCACGTAACCTACACATTGTAAATTCACATTGCCATTAAAGTGAATTTTTAAATAAAAAATTCAGAATGTCCACGTAGATGAGCAAATCAATCCATTCACATTCCACTGGAGATGCTATTGGTTCATATAGATAGTATAAACTTAAAGAAGTTACCCACATATGCTCTAGAATATCAGTATATTATTTACCATTCACCGAGTTTTAATCTAACATTTTAATTCTAGTTTTTATTATTATTTAATTTTGCAAAAATGAAACCATTTGACCATCAAATTGATGGTTCGGCAACATCAAGACTTTAACCCCTTCTTTGAATGACTTCCAATGTGGTTTTATAAAGTATGGTTTAATATGGTACGGTTTAATATAGTATGGTTGGAACCATCAAATTGTTTTTGGATATATGGTTTTATAAAGTATGGTTAGCACTATAGAATTTTTATTTTTGTTTGGTTTGGGGTATGGTATGGTTTAATTATATGTAAATGACAATAATATCCTTTCATACCTTGTACACAATTTTTAATTTTTAAATAATTTTTTTTCATCATCACATATAATATGGCAAGAATTTAAAAAAAAAATAAAATAAAAAAGCTAATATTAAGCCACTAAAATACAACAATCAATGATATAAAAATTTCATATGTTCCTTAACAAACATAACTAAAATAGTAAAATAATAATTTTATATTTAAAACATAAATTGTCCATAAAAGTTAAATTTATACTTTTTAAGTCTTATCATCACAATAAAACAAATTTCAAACTTGAATAATTCGACAGTTCATAACATAAATGTTTGTAAGAACTAATATGCAATCTGACAAAAATTAAAAATTAAAAATTAAAAAAGAAAAAGAAAAACCAGATAACGAGAATTCAATTTCAAAATCGAGAAGCATTTTGAATGTTGTGTTGAAGTTGAGTGTTCGTGATTTATTTCGTGATTTTTAATCGAATACAAACCTAAAAGACTAAAGGGTAATTTTGTAATTAAAAAAATATTATTAGTCTAGTTTGAGAATGAAAAATATTTAAACCATCCCAACACACCGATTTGGTGGTTGAAAAAAATGACACAAATTAAACCATGGTGAACCATGGAGGACCGTAAAAATATGGATGGAAGTGCAACCAAACATGGTGCGGTTTGGTTCTAACCAAACCATACCACCAAAAACCTTCCATCCAAACAAGGGGTTAGTGTTTGAATTTTTTTAAAATTTAATTTATTTATAAATATATATATATTATTTTTTTATCGTATCTTAATAAATTTTATATCTATTTATATTTCAAAAATATTTTTAAAATTTATTTTAAAATTTATATATTTTCATTATTTTATATTTATTAAATTATCATCGATTTACTAATTAATATATAATTTTATCTTATATTATAATTTTATTATTCTTCAATAATAACATGCTTATTAAAATTTTAATTTAAGATCTAAGTATATAATTTCAAACTATAAATAAAATAATTTAGTTTCTTCCTCAACTTATAATCACCTTTTAAGATTCTTCATTTAGAACTATTTTTTATTTTATATATATATATATATATATATATATAAATAAAAGAGTTACAAAATCCGCCTCCTGTTAGAGTTTGACAAAAATTGGTATTCAATATACTAGTCTTTATTTGGAAGCTGAAAAAGATTTGAAGACTCTTTTGGAAGTGAAAGATTCGAAGACTGTTTTGGAAGTATTATATTTGACTAGGAATTGTATTTATGGTTTATTAGAATTGCAATTAGGAAAGAATCTTTTTTCTCCTTTTTAGGAATTCTAATAATAATAGATTTTCTAGTTTATTATAATTTACTCAATGAGTAAGTCATAGTTCACTATAAATATGATGTTGTACTCTTCAATTGTAGAGATACAAATTGAGAGATCCTGAGTGTCTTGTGAGTTTCTTTCTTGTGAGCTTGGGTGAGGCTTGTAATGGAGTCAGAGAGTGTTTTCTGGTTGTGGCTGTAACATCTTTTACTACATAGTGAAAATCTCTGTTCGTCCTGACGTCCGTGGTTTTTTTCCATTTTGGATTTCCACGTTATCCCGGTGCGTTAATATTTTGTTTCTTGTCTTTTATTTTGTTTACTTATTATTGATCGAGACGAATTCCGCTGCGATGAGCCCGATTTTCCTAACACCTACGTGGTATACTTCAAATTGTTCCATTATATTCTATAAATTAGGTTCATTCTTCGAGTTATTTACTCAAATGTCATTATTAATAACATTTTATAAATTAGGTTCATTTTTCAAGTTATTTACTCATATGCCACTAATTAGCTAAGTTGCATAGAAACAGGGACGTTTCCAATTTTGAAAACTGGGACGGAAACGGGAATCGGTAATTTTAAAAACACTGGAAGAGGGGACGACTAATAAAACATAATAATTTATACTATTATCGAATTAGAGCTGTATAGAAAGTTGAAGATAACTATGCTTGAAATTGAAAAAAGATTTTTATTAAGTTGAACGAATGTCTTTTAAAACATACTATCTGCCTTTTTTAATTTTTTCTCAAATTGGATTTGAGAAATGTCAGGTAGGTATTTCTAAGGTGATTCCGCAATGTCCCAACACGGGGACGTTTCGGGTATGGGAAACGGCAGTCAGGTGCCATCCCCGTGCATCATTGCTAATTAGTATATTATCATTCATTAATGTATTAATTAAAGATGTCTTCCTTTATTTCATCTCTTCGAATATCTCATTATTATTTAATATATTTAAATATATTATTATTTTTTTTAAAAATAACCCGATAAGATCAACAATGCTCAAATTACATTTTGAATATACTTTATGTAGAAACTGTATTAAAATCATAGGTATAACACACGGAATATCAAACATTAGACACCTAACATCCTAAATAATAACTCTTCACCAAAAGTAATGGTCACTATAATAACAACAAACATTACCTCTGTACAGATAAATACACCGAGATGAATGCAGGACCTCCCTTATCAACGACAAGGATATTTGATTTGTAATGACCATTTTCTTGATAACTAAAATTATCTGGTGGGACTTGATGTTTACTATTCTAGGGGTTGGAGTAGTAAACATCAAGAATAGGACGTGTACTTGTTTTAGGTAGGATTTGGATGGATTTTTATGTTTTCATACTATGTTATAGATAAGGTTTAAATATTTAATCTTTTTTTTTCTTTCATTTAAACAACTGTAGAACTAACTCACCGCATGTTATTTGGTATAGATTCGTATGCGTCCGTATCAACATCTATTACCTTTTTTATTTTTTTATTTTTCGAATTATATTATCCTTTAAATCATAACAAAATGTCATATAGCCGGGTTATTTTATTTGAAATATTGATTGTGACCCTTTATTATTAATATAAAAAGGACATTATCACATTGTAAACAAATTGTAACTACATTACTCTTCTATTTCAAAGGGTTAAAATTCATTGTCCCCTTTAATAAAAAATTATTATAATCAAACTTGCCTTAAAAATGGACACAGCCAGAATCAATTTTAATTACTTAAAAAAAAAACAAAAAAAAAAAAAAACAACTCTTAACTAATTACTTCAACGAAAACCAATTTTTTAGTGATTGCGTCACGTATGTCGGTAGACCATGATAACTATCCTTCTCCATTAGCAAATTTAAATATACATTTTTAAAAATTCAGAAATTATATAAGAGAAAAAAAAGTCATGGATGCTACTTTATCACCTCTCATTTTAAAAAATAAAAAATCAAAATCAAACAACCAATTTTGGCCATTAAATAATAGGAAAAACATGCCCCTAACTTTAAGTAGTAAAATCAAACTCACAAATATTATAATATTCAAATTAAATCAAGAAAAAGAAATGTGCTATATCACACAGAGTATTGTATAATATTTTGTCATGAGAAAAACAATAATTAACTTTACTCTTAGATTTCATCTTTACTAAAGTTATGCTTTCAATCTAACTAGAAAGAAGTATATGTCTATCTCTTGCACAAGTAACATTACTAATTATATCCCTAAAATCTCCTCACAGTGTTTTATGTAAAGTTCCTTCTCAATCCACTTTGTAAACAACGGTGGATCAAAAGTCTCCAACCTACAAATAAATAACCCTATCATTACTAATCAAGTCAACATAAACCATCAATTTTATTTAACTAAAATCCTAAATTACAATAGAAGCCTAAAATTTCTCCAATTGCAAATTGCACAACAGTTAAATACCTTATATTGACTAAAAACTATTTAACTAAAATCCTAAATTACAATAGAAGCCTAAAATTTCTCCAATTGCAAATTGCACAACAGTTAAATACCTTATATTGACTAAAAACTATTTTCTCATAACCAAACACATGTTAATAGGAAGGATTAAAAAAAATAAAAAATCTCACCAATGTCAATAATCCAAGCATCTTTTCCATCATAGACCTAACAAAATCAGGAGCCTCCTTCAATCACGTACCATTGGGGCATTAAAGTAACACGAACTGAGTCTCATCTCTTTCAATTCATTTTCAGTTCACCAGAAGCTTAGGGTGCGTTTGGCAAACTGTTTTTCATTTTCGGTTTCATTAAAAATTTGAGAAACAACTAAAAACTTATTTTTTAACACCATTTTTTTAAATTTGTGTTTTCGAAAATGATATCCAACCAAACGCATTTTCAGAATTTAGTGAAAATACTGTTTTCATTTTCATTTTCTTAATACAAAAATTTAAAAATGAAAATGAAAACGCTTTTTACCAAACGCACCCTAACTTAATCTTCGAATTCGAGATTGTTTTATCTTGAGTAGTGTATGAGTATGCAAATAACATATTAAAACTAACCTCTACCAGAAGTTTTATTCAGTTCAATATATTACTCTAATGAAAACAAAAGGATATACAATTGGCAATCGAAAAGTACCATGGAAACATTTTTTTTTCTTTTTTTAATTTTAAAATTGAAACTAAACACTTTTAGTTTTTACTTTTATATTTTAAAATTCATCGGTAAATAGTTTATTTTATTGTAAAATATCGAATTCTCTTTATACATTTTAAAGTTCATGTAATCCCGTATCAATGCATAATGATGGAAAAAATTCACCATAGTCCACCTCTATAATTTTATATCTCACCCCAACTCACATCCCTAGGGTTCCTTAAAAAATAAATAAATAAATAAATAAATCTCCGCCCATAAAGATCGAGACAAAACCCACCTCAATCCAACCCAACCCACACCATTACTAATGCAACAAATTTTTTACTAAAATATGGATTTATGTCTGACTTCATATATACAATATAATATTATATAATTAAAATATTAATATTAAAAATTATATATATTGCTGTATGGATTGGGGTGGATTTTAGTAGAATCCGAACTAATCAGGTCCAATACATTATTATTATTATTATTTCAATCCAATCTATTCCTTTACGGGATTGATTTTAAACCGATTCATCCGAGTCAGAGTGGGTGGTGAACCTCACCAGGATCGGATTGAGAATGAAAAGCCTGTGGATATATAAATTTCCATATATCGGATGTTTATATGATTTTTATGTAAAAAATATATATTATATTTCAAAATATATTTATTATTCTTTGTACTTATATTATTATTTCAAAATACAAATAAAGACCGTACATCTCGCACGGGTCTATATATTATTTTATAAATATATATAAATTATTAAAGAGAGACGATATTCCCACCTAAGACCTTCTCCAACCCTCTTACTTCATCTTCATGTCGAAGTGAAAAAGTTGAAATCTCTTCTCCAACCCATGACTTCAATTCAATTTCCAAGACAAATTTTGAAGAAAGCTAAAATTTTATTTCCAAGTCCTACTCATTATTGATGTTAAAAAATGGCCACATCAAGTGTACTATTCATACTTTTTAAATTATAATCTTTCCACTCAACTTTTATAAATTGCATTTATACCCTTCTTTCATATATATAAATATATTTTAATTTGGTCTCTAAATAATTTTATAAAATAATAATATACATATAAAAATATATAAATATATAAACAATATCTTTAATTTAACCCCAATATTATAATATTAAATTAATTAATATAATTAATTATTAAATATAGCTAATAAATAGACTACAATAACAAAATATTAAATAAAAAAATAATGACAAATATTAATAAAACATAATAAATTAGATTTAAAATTGAAAACAACAATTAGATTAACATAGTTTAAAACAACTACAACTTAGAAATTTAAACACTAAATTACAAAATAACTTAAAACTACATTTAACCATATTAAAACACAACATTTAATATTCTGGGAGGTCACTATTTCCTCCTATATTACCAAAGTCTTGATCTTAAATATTGAATGGTTCAGATGCTTCATAGTGTTGTTCCGAAAATCTTTTGTTGTAAATTCGACGTTGTTCCGCTGCAATATATTGACGATTTGCAAAATCCATTATAGTATTCAAATTGGTCATCATAATCTTATCCTCATGTCTTTTTTCCTTCAATTGAAGTTTTTTTTGCTTCATTTTGTGTCGTAAAGCTAGAATATCATTATGTTGCTTGATTAAAATTTCTAAATTTTTAAAATCATTCGCACTAGCTTCAAACAATTTTCTCAGTTCTTGATTTTCCTCTTGCATCCTTTTTATATTTTTGTTTGTCTCATCATTTTGTTTCTTTTTCATTTTTTCTTTATTTCTCCCACAAGGTCGAGCAGATATATTACTGTCATTATTGATTTGCTCATCAATGAAATCTTCGTTTAAATCCAAATTAAACGATGACATACCTTGATCCTTAGAAGTGTTGCTATCCGATTGTGATGGTTCATTCTGAATATTTCGCTTTCGACTAGATGGACTTTGACTACTTTCTACATCAGCATATTTTTGAGTATATTTGAGAATAGGCCACAATTGATCAAATTTGAACCCTTTTTTGAATTTCGGATCTTGCATTAGCAATTCCTTTGCTCGATCCAACTACACATTATGGTAAAAATTATTATAAAGTAAATAAAAAAAATTCCAAAGCACCAAATTAAAAAAATATATATGATGCAGTACACTTACAATACATGACATAATGACAACATGTATCATAATGCATAATATGATAATTGAAGATGAGCGTGATATGGAAGCAAGTATCAACAATTCGACAGAAATACCAATCCCTG
This sequence comes from Cardiospermum halicacabum, assembly GCA_031304145.1. NCBI lineage: Eukaryota > Viridiplantae > Streptophyta > Magnoliopsida > Sapindales > Sapindaceae > Cardiospermum > Cardiospermum halicacabum. Next base: position 10,235,169 of record CM062393.1, read on the forward strand.
ATGTCGATTTGATTCATGTTGAATCTAATAATTTTCAACAATTTCTTGCACGACATAGGCAAATTAGAGATAGAGATGCTCATTATGCCATTCGAAATGCATTGATCGAGCATTTATGGGAGCGATATGGTAATGTGGGAAATTAAATGACTAATATTGTATATGTGTTTATTTTATTTGTTTAGTTGTGTGTTTCTTTTTTATTTTTAATTAGTTAAGTAACCTATGTATTTTTTTAACTAGTTCACTTGCCTATGTAATTTTTTTTTTATTAATTCAATTTTCTTTGAATTTTTTTTTATTAGTTCATTTTTATTGTATATTTTTAAATTTATTATTTTATCACTAATTTCATAATTCAAAATTATATTCCCTAAAAAACGAAAATAATTCAAAATTATTATGTAAAGGAAAAAATAATTTAAATAATTCTTTATTGTATTAATATTAATCTAAAATATTATGATATTGTGAATTGGAATAATCTTAAATTAATTATTCAAACATTAATTTTATTATTATTTGATAATATTATTTCATTATACATGTTAATATAATAAAATATAAAATTATATATTTAATTTTTAGTTTCTTCACTATTATGAAGATGAGGTGGGTTGGAGTGATTATAGTGTAATTGTGATTAATTTATTAAAAAAATATAATTCTCTCTCTTCAACATGGTGAATGGAGAATGGGAGGGTTGGAGATGGCCTAAAAGATTATATTAGTACACCCCTTGACAATAATGTTTTTCAAAATCAATATTATAATTTTTGTATTCTATAATTAATGAAGAAAAAAATTCTTACATTGTCGTAATTTTTTTTCATACTTTAATTAGAAATTAATTATATTTATTACTATATTTAATATATAAAATACAAATATAAATTAAGTTAAAGAATTCATATAAAATATTTTTAATATTAGTTTTTGTAAGTTTATTATATTATTTTTTAACTTTTTAAATAATTTATATTTGTTGTAAAAAAAATATATTTACAATTTATTCTCTTATTTATAAAAATAAAAATAAAAATAAATTATTGATAAAAAATTAAAAATAAAACATTAATTAAAAATATGTATTATTGTTGTTTTTACCTATTCAACTCATAAATGAATTTATTATAAATTGTATTAATATAATTAGAAATAAATTGATATATTAATTAACGTTATACTAATATCAGTGTTTGAAAACTTGGAAATCGGAATCGGGGCGGCAACTCTCCAAAACGCCTAGACGGTTGAGGCGGGGGTTTAGGCGGGGCCTAGGCGGTCAAGGCGTTATTGATGAAAAAAAAATCAAAAGTCACCGATTAATCAAATATAAATTGGATAATTATTTGTTATACTTGTTAAAGAATATATATATATATATATTAATATTTTATTTAATACAACCCAATTAAATATCTTAAGAATCAATTCAAATCTCACAATTGAAAACTAATAACATATTAAATTAAGAGAAGGTCTTGGGTGTTACATATAACACACTATTTTACTGTGTTACAAGTTTCACACGTGTGAAACCATTTCTGGTGAGAAACTGGTTTGCCTATCTTTTTATTATAGGTACTTGTGTATCTGTTGAGATGCTATATGTACCTGCTTGGTTGTTTTTTGTGTCTGCGAGGTTATTATCTGTGTCTGTGTTTCATGTATCTGTGTCTGGCAATTCTTATCAGACAGGTTTGGATACGGTTTCATTTGCTAAATCTTGGCTATAGTTTGCAATTATACAGTAGTTAACCACCAAGGGAAAAGCTGGTCTTTCTGGAAAATGAGGACATCAGGTTTTTGGTTTAATTTGGTCTTCAAACCTGTCTGATATTTGTAATTTGTGATAGCAAGCTGGGTGGATAGTTTCTGACTAAGGATCGTTGTTTCCGTGGTGCTTTTCTTGGTTTACATCATGAGCAAGCTTAATGTTTAGGATATTTTTTCAGCTACTGATATTACTTTGTTGCCTATGTAGGTCATGATATCTGCCAAGGAGGAACCTGATGCTTCAGTTCCCCCTGCTATGGATGGTCTTTTGAGGGTACACAAACGCATTGTTGATGGTTTGGATGGGGACTCTTCTCAGTCTGGATCTGGTGGTGGAGGTAAGGTTTCAACAAGGCTGTTGGTTCCAGCTTCACAAGCAGGGAGCCTGATTGGTAAACAAGGAGGAACTGTTAAAGCTATTCAAGAATCATCTAGTTGTATTGTCAGAGTTCTTGGATCAGGTAATAATGTTTTCATGCTTCTGTTTGAAATTATATTTGTCTTCCTCTTTTGTCACATTATGTTCGTTTTCTGAGTGAGATTTAAAGATGAGAAGCTCCTTATCATGGTTGTTTCCTAGTCTCTTATCTTTGGTTACTAGATTTAGATGTTTGTTGGTGTGCCTGGTGTTTATGGCCATATGATGTCTGGATTGTAGTCTTTATAATTCATATTTCTATAAGTAATGATAATGCTGATATTTATGCGAACTAACTTCTTCAGTGCCTGTGATTCTGTTTATTGTGTCTGACTAGATAAGTGCCTGCAAGGTTATTATCTGTGCCTGTGTTTTATATATTTGTGTCTGTATAATTCTTATATGTATCTGTTGAGATGCTATATGTACCTGTGTGGTTATTTTTGTGCATGCGAGGTTATTATCTGTGCATATGTTTCATGTATCTGTGTCTGTGCAATTTTTATATGTATCTGTTGCGATGCTATATGTACCTGTGTGGTTATTTTTGTGCCTTCTTTATCTACAAGTCAACAACATACCATCCAGTACAACACATCTCACATTAACACAACTACAACCAAACCAAACCAAACCTCTCTCCCCCTATCTAATCCAATGTCCGACCACAACAACAACAGCCTTTCAATCACCGTGGAAAGAAACCCATCTCAGTCTCGTCTCTCCGAATTGAACATCAAGTGCTAGCCCAAGTAAATCATCTTCGAGTCTCTCTGTGTCTGTGAATAGTATTTTATAACAAAGAAAGACTAATATAGTTGTGTGTACAGATGGGGATGCTCACCGGGAAAATATCAACTGAAGTTCGACGCAGAGGAGGCGTGTTATTTGCTGAGAGGGAAAGTGAAAGTATATCCAAAAGGAGGATCTGCAATTCGCACGTGTGTGTTTCTGAAACACAATAATTTATTGTGTTTCAGAAACACCCAAGACTTTGCCTTAAATTAAATCACAAGTCACATGCAAAAGTAAACTTGTCAAGTTGCTTTCAATTTGTATAAAACCAAAGCACAACACAATCCAATATGTCAAAAATCAATTCACATGTCCATTTCTAATTAGCAAAATTCCCTTACAAAAAATTACAATGACACATTTATCAATAATTTTAACTTTATATAATAATATTACATACTCATCATAAACGAAGCATAATAAAGTAGCATCACACAATCGAGATTCGAGTTACTTACCTTGAAGACTAGCGGCACTAGTAAGAGAAAAGACTCACCGTCACTGTCACCAACAAATAGTAAAATTTGATTGTAAAAAAAAATGAAATGAATTTGTGATTTAGGTTTTTATTACTTTAATTAACTTTTTAATAATTGATATCCCAAAAAGACGTCGTTTTGATGTAGATGACGGAAGCGATTTGATCCGATTAGTCCGATTTGGACCTCAATAAGTGCCTAGGCGGCCCATTAAGATGACTATGGCGGATAAATCGAATTGAACGCCCGACTACCCTAAATTCGCTTCAGTTAGCCATTAAAACGCCTAGGCGACCGCCTAGCCGGTCTAAGCAGCCGAGTTTTCAAACACTAACTAATATAATATATTAGTTTAAATTAATTTTGTACTCTTTTTCCGAAATTGAAATTGAATAATCTCTCATAATAATGAGGTTAGGTCATTATTGGAATTTTGAAAAAATAATAATTAAAATTGGAGTGTGTACCCGAATTTTGGAGATGGAAATAACACGACTCATTATTAAAATGTTATTTATTGATATGATTAAGATTACTTATGATTTTGAAGTGGATGTTCTATCAATTTTGGCAAATCGATGATGATGATGATGATGATGGTGATGATGATGATGAAAAAAAAATTGGTGAGCTTCCAATGTGATTAGAAAACGATAAAAAAAAAAAAAAAAAAAGTCGGAGGGTCTCACCCCCGGTATGGACTTTTATTTATTTTTTTTTTCTAATTTGGGGTATTTATAGGAGAAAACCTAATTTGAAGATTTAATTTTTGTATTGTTTTTTTCATAGTGATTTTTTTATTATGTGTTTGTAAACTCATAGTTACTAGAGCTTCGGTTTGTCAATTTAGAATTCTGATCCGACCCGATTTGTGGATACCAGTTATGAATTTCTCTCTCCCATCCTCTATAAAATCATTGAAAGACAATGTTATTTCCATTTCAAATATGATCAATTCTGGTATGCATCATCTTCTTTCTCCGGTGAGCTTCTCTCACCAAAAGAGTTCCCTCTTCTGAGTATGAAGAAGTTCTCACTCTCTCCCTCCACCTCATTAATCATCCCTCTCTCCCGGTCAGTTTCTGTCTCTTATTTTTATGTTTCAATTCACCTTGATCTATTTTTAAGTTGATTGATGTGGTGCAACTCAAACTCGAGAGAGATGAGATCTTATCAATCTAACCAGCTCTCTGTCTCTCTGAACTAAGGTAAGTTTCTCTCTCTTAGTTCTCTGTTCTCATTAGTAAATATAAGTTCTAGCAGTATGTTTCTTCTTCTTCTCAAATTGTTTTTTAATTCTTCTCCTTATTTCAAGACATTGATGGTGAAGATGATGATTACCGCATTGAAATGGATTTTTAATAAACTTTGCATTTGTCGTTTGGAGAGGTCAAAGTCCGTGGAAGTAGTAAAAAATGTGTATAAGCATCTGACATTGCTGGTAGAACTTTGGGCCGTTTACCAAGTGATAAGAGAATTCACGAAGAAATTGCAGGAATAGAAAGAGAAGAAGAAGAATGGTGAAGAAGAGAATGTTCCCGCCTAATTCTGATGTACTTAAAAGATGGGCTTGGGCTTGGGCCGTAATTTTGAAACATATACATACTATAGGTGTATACTGGATAACCTACTTATAGGACTAACAATTCGTGTTCATGGGTCGTGTCAAGTTCAACAAGAACACGACATGTTTAAAATTGACATGACATGAACACGACACGTTTAAAATTAACATGACATGAACACGACACGTTTAATAAACGGGTTGCATAATCCTGATACGAATACAACATAAAAATAAACGGGTTGACATAATTAACCATTTATTAAACGGGTCCAAATTTGATATGACACGTCAACTTATTTGTAACTCATTTATAACTCATTTATAAATAATTTATGGACATGTTCTATATTTATAATATACCATTGTGTAATATAAAATTTTAATAAAATATAATAAACAAAATGCTATTATATAAAATTAAATTTGATCAGTATATTACAAATTCAATTTAATCCATAAGAAAAATACAAATACAATCTAATAAATATTAGAAGTAAAACACACAACAAATAATTCCTATAAAGAATATCAAGAAAATTCAGATCGGGTGGTTTCCATGGTTGGAGTTGTATTGCTTCCATTATCATTTAAATTAACAATGTCTTCCGTAAGATCTTCTGGAGTAAGAACTTCACATTCTACAACATTATTAATAAAATTAGTACATCATTAAAATGATCAGAGATATTACATACTTATTCATGATCTATTAAGAACTTTAATTAAAGAATAAAGAGTTTCCAAAATAGCTTCAATATAAATATATATATATATATTAACTAATAGGTCTAGATTAGTAACATACATAATTAAATACATACATTTGTTTCCATTTATCCAATCACGAGTGTAAATAATAGTTTCGATTATTTTCGGTTTTAGAGAGTTTCGATATTGATCAAGAACTCGCCCACCAACACTAAACGCTGATTTTGATGCCACTATGGATATTAGGATACTCAAAATGTCACAAGCCATCAAACCACCTCATCTATTTCCTTCAAACCCTCTTAAATAATCAAATTAATGATATGAGTACAACATCGTATATGCAAAAACTCACCCTCACATAAAAGTGCTCCCTTTAAGTTAAATTGATTTTTCAAAATCCTAATGAAAGTATTACTAAAAGAGGCATTATCTAAGGTAAATGAAAATATCTTATTCTCAATACTCCAATCATATAACAATCTATAAATCTTATGAGTTAAGGAAATCCCATCATGTGGTGGCTCCATGAAACAAAAGTTTAACACTCTTTTTTGTAAAAGCTAATCATTATCAAGAAAATGTGTCGTGAGACATAAATAACCATCAGTATTTATTGATGTCCACAAATCACATGTCAAACTTATTCTACCCGAAAATAAATCTAATGGCTTCTTAATCTTTTTTTCCCTTGTATACATCTTAAAAACATCCGCCTTGCAGTATGCCTAGAAATCAAATTTAAACTAAGATCCAAATATTCCATAATTCTCCTAACTCATTCATACTCAACAAACTTAAAAGGTAAATAATGGCATACTAATGCATAAGATTTCATACCTCGAAATACATCAGAATCTTTCTTTTTATTCAAGACCATGGAACCATCACTTGCATTCAAGATCATTTGTCGCAAATCAATATTCTTCATCTTCGGGCATTGACCTTCAATGTGGCGTTTCATGTTGCCCGTACCATATGTGTTATCATAAATGTACACCTTGTTGTATAGCTTGCACTTGCTCCTATGCTTTCCACCTTCACCTTTTGGTAGCTTGCCAAATACATTCCACACTTTTGACGTAGTTCTCCTCCTACGTTTTGGTGGTAAGACATTTTTCCCTTTGCCTTGTCTTTTCCTTATACTTCAACAAGATCATCATTTGCTTCGTTGATTTCTTCCTTACTGTCATCAATGTTTTCATCTGTATTTTAATAATCAACAACAATTCCGTTTGAATTTATCCCTAAAAAAAATTGAAAAAATTAAAATAATATTAACTAGTAGGAAATAAAAAATAATGCTTTAACATATGTATCAGTAAAATAATTTCAAAATATTTAATCAAATGCATTATTCTCTAAAAAGAATACATATATATTAAAAAAAATTAAAATTAAAAAAAAAAATTAGTTTAATTCGGCACGAATATTATTATTATTATTTTACTAAAGTAACTAATACACAATACTTTACCTATCATACTTAATCAAATTAATGATATTTAACCAAATTTTTTACTCCTTTAGATGATATATAAATACTAAAAAAAATTAAAATAAAAGCAAAAAGGAAAATCAATTTAATTATTAGAAAAATAAACTGTTTACCTAAGAAAAAAAACAATAAATTATAATTATACCAAATGAATAAATACTTAAAAAAAAGAAGTAAACACTCATAAAATTATAAATATTAAAAACATAAAAATAAAAGAAAAAAAATTCAATTTATCGATTATTATTTATCAAATATTATAATATTTTATCAATTAAAATTTATACATATTCAATCTAATATAAATTAATATATTACATTTAATTATTATTTTATAAAATAATATATTTTTAATTATTTAAAAATTGTATATAATTTATATTAATATTATTAAAAAAAATTAAAAATTAATAAAATATATTATACTCTCAGCGCCGACAATTTTACTAGTTGTTATGACTTTTTAGAATCCATTTTCTCTGCATAACTAGACATTAAAATAATAGTTATGACCAATTAAAGAAAAAGATACACCAACCCATGTTGAATGATCAAATTCAATGTGTAGTATTTTTTTCCTTCCACTAGTATTTTTTTTTTCTTTTTAATAATTCAATGTGTAGTTAATATTAAATGATATATTTATCAATATTAAAGTACTATAGTATAATTAATATATATATATATTAAAGTTCTATTTATCAATTTATTTTAATATACCATTTTATTAACATGTTGCTATTTCCAATTTAATAAGTTAAAATGGGACGGCTAGAATAGTTTTTTAATTTATAAATTTTAGAAAAAAAATTATATTTATTATATAATAAATATATTGATTAAATTAATTTTTTTAAAAATTAAAATAAAAATAAACATACTTTAAATATGGTAAATATTAAAATATTAAAAATAATAATAAATTATTTTATATAATATTATTTATCAATTAAATTGAATCATTAAAGGACATATATGACCATTTTTCCTTATTTTATACTATAAAAATTAAAATTATTATACTGTCCATTCTGAATTACATACCATAACTCTCTTGCTTTAGAAATCACTTTTCCCGATGAGGGAAGGACATATTGGAGTGGGTATAAGATTTATGCATGAGATGGGCCTAGATTTGGGCCAAGCCCACTTCAGCCCAAAGTATCGGATTTATGTAAAATTTGTTCACCAAATGAATATGCATAATAACGTTTCCCGATGAGGAAAGGACATATTGGAGGAGAAATCAACAAATAAATTGATTATAAGCCCCGCAAAATTTGACCTTTTTTTGCTTTTCCAAAAATTTGACCTTTTGGAATCTCAGATTTTTAATAATCCGATGTGGTGCGGTGTCAGGAGTGTTTGACTCTAAATTATGCAATTATATATGTGCATGTGAGCAAGACGACAAGGATTCCAATCGGATCTCTGTGGTGTGTATGTTTGATGTTCCATATATTAAAATTTTGACAAAACAGGTTTTAATTATGGCCGATGTTAAATGGATGAAATTGATAGTGATCCATTTAAAATTTTATGTCCCTATATTATAATTTAATTGTTATTTAAATGTATTTACATTCACCAATATTTAGTAGATTCGTTGTATTTAACCCAAAAAGTATAAGATACATGTATTTTTTAATATATAAACTGTTTATTTAAAAAAATAATAATAATAAGTTTGTTATTTTTACATGATCTCTTGAGATTCTAAAAGTGATAATTTTGTTTTAAATATAATAATTTTTAAAATAATTATTAAATATTTATTTATTTTTATTATTATATTGAAAAAATTATAACAATTTATTTATTAAAAAATAATTATACCGTATAACATATTGAGATAAAAATAATATATTTTTTGATTCAATTTACTTATAATTTTTATATAATGAAAAACTATTTACAAAAATCATATCAAATAAGAGAATGATAAATTCAACTACTAAAATTAAAATAGAGTATATAATAATATAAAGTATTTTAGTCTTGGGGGGGAGGGGTATTTACCAGTCATTTTTTATTTGTCTTTCAATATAAAAATTTGAAATCACTCCCATATACTATTCACGTGAATGTAATGTAATATATATATATATATATGTATATATATATATATGTATATATGTATACACACCGGAAGAAGAATCAAAATATAAAAATTATAACTAAATAATAGTTAAATCCAATAGGAAAACCTAATAGGCCTAGTTCTTAAACTTCTAAAATCCTATGCAAAGATATAGATATTATCTATATCATCAATAGGTCTCTCATAAATAAAAGTGAATACTGTACTTCAAACCATTCAAATTTAATATACTAAAACTAATTTACTATTCAACTTCTCTCAGCTATTTTGTCAATTTCGAGGAGTAATTCGCAATCAACTTATGATTAATCTATTGGTTCCGGTCAGTTTTGTTCTTATTTCTATTCCCTCATTTATGATTAATTTGGACGAAAATGATAGGGAGTATTTGTTTCACTCTTTGAAGAGCAAAACTGACTTGACTCTTAAGTGTCGAAGTGCCTATATCATATTGTATTTTGTTGGCCAAACTAGTTAATTTGGTTCTATGTTATATTCAATTCATTGACTTAAATTTAGGCAATTCAAATTAAATTTATAAACTATTTATTTTTACAAGATATAAGAATATGGAAGTCTTGCACAACACCCTCCTATCTATTTATTTATTTTTGTTTGATATTTCAATACAGGACAAAAATTCAGTAATTTATTTATAATTCTCATTAAAAATCCTCTTTATCTTCATTTTTCTTAACTTATTATGAAATTAATCATTTTAGATTTAAAATTATATTTTCATGAAAATATTGTTATTATTCTCATAAATTTATTTTAATAAAAAAAACTATTTAATATACATACAAAGATTATATAAAATCAAAGTAATTTTACATACAAATTTGAACTATTAAGTTAAAAAAATATATATATCAAATTATATATAATTGTTTTATATTAATCTAAATACACTTATATGTAATGTAACATAACTAAACTAACATTAAACAACATATTTAATGAATTTCGCATCTAAATAAACAATTAGTTATACACATATTAAATGATAAAATAAACAAATTAATAATACATTAAATTTTATTAATTTTTATATTATTAAGGGCATAATAGACAAAACACAATAACACTAAATTGGAAAAGTCAATTGATACAGATCAATTTGATTCATGAAAGGAGTTTTGCTTAATTATTACTGTCCTCAAATTTCTCCTTTAAAATTAAGGTAATTTCTTTCTTCTTTCCTATGTTATCAACATAACTCTTTTATCACACCTGAACATAAAGTACAATTTTTACAGATATTATTGAAATGTGGGGAAGAATTAAATGATTAAAAACCCTTCTACTTCAGCTTCAACGTATCATTAGTTATAAAGCGGATTATCCATATGTTGTTTTTGGCTTTTAAATGTTACATCTCTCATCCAAATTTTCAAATGACAAAGGTACTCAGTCTAAATAAGACAGTTGAATCACTAAAATTGAGGTTTGAAATTCAACTGTGCAATTTATCTGTTGTTCTATTATTTATTATATGTGATAGTAGAAATTTTGAATTTTTCGAAATTCTTTCACGAGGATCTTCCATCGTATCTCTCAACGACTATTTTTCTTTTTTTTTAATAATTAAATATTCTCTACGAAATTAATATTCAGCTGCATTCAAGCTCTTTTGTCATACTTCTTTGATTTTGACAATCACGATCAAGACTCCTATCATGATCTTATTTAATTCTAGGTGATTTCTATCATTTAATTTTCTTATTTCTTTCATCTAAAAATTGGCATGGACACAAACGTCAGAGTGTCTACCAAAAATACCACACCGTATTTTAAGGGTTATTTCGAACGTCAATCCTCTGATTTTGTAGGTTACTTGACTAGTCTTATTCTCACACTTTCCCTATTCGGTTCGACCTTTGACTTGAACTCGGATTGTAATTCCATATAACTACAGTTTTGTGTCTGTTGTGGGACCAACGATAAGTTTTCTATAAATCCTTATCTAATTTGTTTTCAAAATCATTAAATTGTTTATCTTCTAGAAATGGTCTCTCACTAGTCTGTGGAGCGACAATTTCAAGCAATGGTGGAGCATATGCATCAATTGGAAGAAGAGAATGCCCAAAATAAGGTGTCCAATCAGGACCTGACCAATCGTTTGAACCACATGAGCGCTAACCATATTTAATCTTAAATATTTTTTTCCATTCATCCACATGGTTCATCCTAGTATGATAGTAACCACTCTTCTAGTGGATCTCAGTAAATATGCATTTACTATGTAATTTCTCAAGCATATCATCTAACCAACGAATAGGATGACAATACTTAACTGTAATCTTGTTGACAACATAAAACACACATCATCTGTGTTTCATCTTTCTTTAGAACTAATAGCACATGCGTTGCACACAAGCTTATGCTCTCTCTATTATATCCTTTGGCTAGCAATTCATCCACTTATCATTGAACTTCCTTTGTTTCCTCAAGATTATTTTTGCATGTTGGTCAATTTGGTATATTAGCTTGTAGGCACAAGGTGATTTGATTCTCACTTCATCTTAATGGTTGTAATCCATCTAACACCTAATTAGGAAATAATTTTGAAATTCCTACAATAAAGAAACCAAAAAACTAAGCAAATTTAGATTAGGTCAATTTTAAAAAAAACATTCCTAAAATGAATTGCTATCATAACTCTCATATATTAGAAATCACTTTTCAAATCTATCTCTTTTGTATAGAAACTAGGCTGCCTTCTCACAATTTTACTCTTCTATTTATTTTTCTTTTCCACTTCCACTATTTTATTTTTCTCACAAGTGCAACCACTCACTGTAAGGCCTTTGTTGTTATACTTTGATAACACTAATAGGCAACTAAGGTGTTGAGAGCACCAAATCGAGAAGACTAGCTAGCTATCTTCTAAGAAGAAGTTAGAACATTCATTTTACGATTTATATTCTTGTATGATGGTTGTTATAGCGTTGAATGCATTTTAATGTGTTTATAATGCTTAATACATGAGATTGAATAAATCTGTTGAGTATTGTAATTGTAGTGTCATTTAGAAACTTATTGAACTAAATTGGAAATGTTCATGAATGTGTGTATATGATGTGTTGTGTTGTGATGTTTGGTATTGTTGGTATGTGTAATTGGTGGCCACGAAGGTCTTTACTGGGAAATGGTGGAATCATGATGCTAATGCCTTGTTAAAGTCATTGCATCTGATATGTTTTGGATATTGGTAATAAATGATTTTGTTTACCTTGTGGTTTATGAGAAAGATTGGTATTTTGGGGTGCAATTGTTCAAATGATGTCAATGATACCACATGAGTTTTGGAAATTATGGAAACTTGATAAAACCTTGTTTGGATCACCTAAAAGAAATACTCTTGTCCTTAACTTAAGATAGTTGAATATATTGGCATATACAATAGGGAAATTAGAAGTATACTTCGACATGTGAAAATGTGAAAATTTGCTTGAAGTGCCGCTTATAAACTAGGGTGACGGTCCTCTCTGGATGGGACGAAATCACCCCGATCCTTTTAGATCTATGTGTTTGGTATTCGGACCCTTTCTATGCGTGATCTTCAGATCTTATCAGGATTTTGACCCATTTTTTTTCCTTTTTCACTATCAGAGTTAAGTTTAAGGGCAATCAACTAAAATTTGGCAAATTATGTAATTTGTATGCTTGGAAAGATACGTTGTTGCTTAATAGTTGGTGAACCATTGGTTGATGTGATTGAAATTCACAATAGAAAGCTTATATGGTGATTAAACGGATTAAAGAAACTAAACATACAAATTAGAAAGTTGGAAAAAATTGAATTTTGTTTAACATTTTGTTTTCTGGTCTGGGAGTCCTGATCGGGGCCTGACAAGGGAGTCAGGATGCATACCAAGGTGTCAAGTGGCTTCGGTACCGCTTTCCATGACCTAGTTGGCCGCCTGGCAAAGTGACCAACGCGCCAAGTGAGTTTCAGTACCACTACTAGAGCAAGAACTAGAGTGCCCAAGTGAGTTTCAGTACCACTTTTGGTAGCTTGGGAAGTGACAGTTGGCCTGGTCACATAGATCAAGGTGCAAGTCAGGGCGCTAGGAGGGTCACGGTAACACTTTTTACAGCCGAGACATCGGCCTGGTCAAGAAGACCAGGTCGCCAACCAGGGCTCCTAGAAGGCTATGCTATCCATTTTAGTGGCCTAATCAAGGTGACCACGGGGTGCGGGTGGCCTACTTCTCCTTCCTATATCTAGTTTGTGATTCTCTTCAGATGTTATAGGTTATGTGATAATGTTTGAGATGTTAGGTTGCATTTGTGTGCTCACTTTGTTAATGAAAGAAACATATTTGTATACGTTTGTTTGAGTATGAGGGTGTTAACTAGGCATCAATAGCCTAAAATTTTCTTTTCTCCATTTTTCTTGTTGTTTCCTTTTTTATATGGATATGTGTTCACGTGGATCGAGCAAGCATCAGATGTTCGGGTTGGAATCCTCACTAGGAGCATGCATCTCATGGCATCAATTTCACCTCCACTATTTTGCATACAACTTTTGTAAATGTATTTGATTTCAATATTATTTTGTCAACTTGCCTACTTGGTCTAGTGGTGAGTTGAACACTAAGCTCGGTATATTGTGGTGATCCAAATTTGGTGTAGTTAAATGATTTAGTTTGTAAACTTCACAAATTATTTTCAAGAAAATATTTATTCAAAAAGTATTCTATTACCTCTTGATATGTAAATGCTTTTGTGTATGAGTATGTGATATATGTATGTGTAGTCAATGTGGTGTCCCAGTATCCACGCTTTGGGTCCTTAGAGGTGGGGGTTGGACGCTACATCAAGTAAGTGGAATTTCATCTAGTTTTCACATCGATTGACACAAGACTTTTAAATTCAATGATTTCTTCATCAATACAATATTTTAACTTTTAAAGTCTTTAAGGAGAATATCTAATATATTGCACCACATTACAAATACATATTATCAAATCATTCTTACCCTTCAAACCCTCAGACCTAATCAAATTGATTGTATGAGCATAACATCTAACATACAAGTAATCTCCACCTAACACCAAATCTAACTTACTACCATTTTCATTTTCCTTTTAACAATCTAATGTCATTTTATTAGCAGAAGCATTATCTACCATTGTAGTTTTCAATACCCCAATCCAACAAACAAGACTCTAGAAACTTTCCTATTGTTTCTCCTTTATGGTCCGAAATCATAGCAAAACTTAAAAATTTTTTATGTAACTTCCATTCATCATCAATCAAATGAGCAATGACAACCATATAATTATAGTTTTGAATAAAAGTCCAAGTTTTGGTTGTCAAACAAACTCTAGGTTTCCCCTCCTAAGAAAAAAAAAAAAAAACCTTTTCAATTTACACTTCTCATTTAAGTAAATTCTGTAAACATCTCTAGCAATTGCTCTTCTAAAAGGGGTAGTAAACCTAGAGTTCAAATCATTACAAAAATACTTAAAACACTTTTTCTCTACAAATGAAAATGACAATTCATCAACAATAATTATTTTAGTGCAGTCTTTCCTACACTATTCTTTATCAAAATTTATAACCCCAACTTTTGAAGATCCAAATGATAATTTTTTTTTTGTTTCTTATCACTACCCATCTTCATGGAGTTATCTTTATCACATACTTCCAAACAGTTCTACAATATTTTAGAACCACAACTTTTAGTACTACAAGCATAATCTTTACTACAAAAATTACACTAACATCTTTTTTCATCACCATACTTGGTAAAAGACTTCCACAAATATGATTTTGAACTACCTTTTTTTCACTTTTTCCCATTTCATCAATATTAGGTCATTTTTCTTATATCAATTTTTTTTTTAAAAGGAATCGTAAGAAATCACCTCTTTAAATGATTGAACTGTACAAAGTGAGAATAAGTTTACATTTGTTAATTTAAATCACATTGTCTTCATCCGCCAATAATATAGTCTTTCCCTAATTATCCATGGTAAATCTTCCTATTCCTCTTCTCTAATTACCCACTAGTAGAATTAAATTACTACTAAACAATTAAACAATTACCAATTAATAAGAAACATAAAATAAATCCTATAAAGTGAAAATAACCAAGTAACTAATAATAATAATAATAATAATAATAATAATAATAATAATAATAATAATTTACAAACCATTAAATTTAAATATATTTAATAAGAGACACGCATGAACATATGATTTTTAGTTATAAATATGCGAATAACATCATCCTAATTAATTCAATTAAATCTATTTTTTTAATAATTAAATTGATTGGTCTTCGTACTGACAATAGTTAAAATGATAAATATGTATAATATATATGTTCAAGCTAGAAAAATAATTTTATTCAAACCAGACTGTTAGATGAAGCAGCTATTTGCAACCTCACAAATAAATAAACTAAGTTAACTAAAGAATAACTCAAAAAGCAAGTTGTCTCAGACACATAGTACATATTACTGATAATACCCAAAATAAGTTTTTAAATTCAAACAAATTTGTTTAGATATAATTGTATCCTTATTTCACCTTATTAAACTACAAAGAAGTTGAATAGCAAGCATAATTGACTGCAATAGAATTAGTGACTTCCGTGAATAATGTCACATTAGATGAGTGTGGAATGCCAATCATGAGCAAAGAAAGCATGTTGACGTAGGTGGAGACTGCGACAAAAAGGAGAAAGTGGATGAAGGTAGAGACAAACGACAAAAGAGAGGATGATGAAAAGTGAAAGTAGAAGTCACGAGAGACAGATGTATGTCCAGAGAAATGGTGAAAGCATGACTCATTAGGTTTGTTTTAACTTTTTTCATATATATTCGGGTTGGGTTAGGTTACACGTGTTGGCACAGTGTAACTCAACTTAACCCTTGTTGTTGTCGAGTTATGTAAGAGTAACCCGGGCAGGTTACAATAAGAAAATGAATCCGAACCAGCCTAATTTTTTTGAGTTGGGTCGGATCGGGCTATACAGGTTGGTTCATTTGTCCAACCCTAAACTCAATATTAAGACTTGAAAGGTGTTAGAAGTAACAAAAACATACTATAGAATAATATAAATAAGAATTTATTTTAAGCAAGCTCTAATATCAAATAATACAGAATCTCTGATTTATATAGAAGTCAAAACCTTTACTCATGGTTTGAGTTAAAGAAATAAACCCTCCCTATTCGACCTCTAAGAAACTTGTTCTTAGACATGCAAGTTTTTTCTTGACTTAACAAACAAATATATTATACCTATAAACAGTTCTTGGAAGAATGCTTTTAATTTCTTTGAAAACAAAAATGTTACAAAGTCATAATTTATAAACCCATACAATCCTACATATGAAATCCTTTATATAAGAACACATAAACCCATAAAATCCTACCTGTGAAATAAATTTATAAATAATTTAATCCTTACACCCTTAAATAGGGAAATAAACTTGAAATCCTCTGAAGAAACAAAAGAAACAATCTCAATTTGAAATTTGCAGTCAATCCTGAAAATATAAGAAATATATATATTTTTTAAAAAAATTCAAAGTTAACTCACCAATCTTGCCTAAACCCAAACGTTCAATTTTCCAAAGTCATAATTTGAGCTACCAAACTCTAAATAACTTGATTCTAGTTGTATATGAAGTTTAGGTTTTCTTCTAAAACTTTTATGTTGAACACTTTCATTTGATGTACCATCCATGTCGTAAATGCTCATTAATTTTAAAAGGTCATTTTGCTAGAATTTAAAATTTGACCTTCTCGAACAGTCTATTACATATTACAAACCAAACACAAGTGATTGTGCATTTCTATTTTTTAATTCTCTTAACATTTTATTCGTTTCAAAATTTATTTCTTCATACATTCCTTAGTGTAGGTCTTGACCAAATATCTAAAATCAACTTACAACTTTTTTTACTTTTAAACAAGTGATTGGTATGCATGGAACTCTACTTCCAACTCACCCATATTATTGTATCCGATTCATATAGTACCACCATCAATGCGTCTGATTCTTCCTTCCATTCCTTTTTAGGTTCTCATTATTTACTAGGACATTAAGCACTACACTAAACACAAGCTCACTTTCTCCGTGCTGCGGATTTATGTGGAGCAATCATATATATCACATAGAGAATCAAGTATTAACAACTTAAATTCCTTATAAATTTTGGCATCCATGTTCAATAGGTTATTTAAGATTTTGTAGAAATTTTTTAAATTTTCAATCATAGTTATATCAGACGTGTACTAAAAAGTTAAAGGGCTTCTTTTGGTGGAGTCAATTTTAGATACTTTTTCTCGTATATTTCTTTTAATTTATTACAAAAATTCTTGTCATAGCTTCATTCACCAAATAGTACTTTTGATCATTTCACAAAAATTTTCAAATCGAACTACATGCTTGTCAATTAAAATAACTTAATCCACGTCAAACATATGAGTCTTTTATCCAACATTACGAGTAATCAATCATGAAACTTCAGGTGGTGTCATCGAATTTCTCAACCACAAACTTGTAGTAACTAGTCATTGCTTTTGGCGGAGAATTATTTGCATTCATCTTGCCATATCATATGCGACACTATCTTTTTCCATAATAACCAAACCGCTCGTATTAGTTTGCTAGGATTTCAAAAATTTGATTAAAACAAAATAATCATAGAAAATACAAACGATATATTATGGTTTAGCAAACCTCTTAATCCACATATTTACTATTTTTAATAGCCTTACAAACAAGAAATATCTATCTCAAAATATTTATATAAATTTATATAAAGTCTTATTTAACAAATCAGACTAATTGATTAATAAATCACCTAACTCGCTGAGACACATCATAGATTGTCCAATCTCAAACAATATTATATGTCATACTTTAAACTCTATATAAATTCTAAATCATACGAAAGTATCTAATTCGACAAAGAAAAAAGTCTAAACAAAATAAAAAAGGTGATTAAAATAGAAAACCTAACTTATTTGGATGTAATCCTTCTTCTCATACAATAACATATATGTGCATAGGCTGCATACTTGGCATGCTTCACATGGAACTAATTTCATGTTCTTGAGAAAATTGCATCGTGCCTCTACGTCTAGTCCCTCAATCTATCTTGCACTTCACACGAGATCTTCGAAAGTGTTGCATGCGATTTTTTCTTGACGCGATCTTAATTTCCCTAAGTTTGGAATTTTTTTCCAAAAGCTCTATCACTTTTTTTATCTATAAGATTCGGATCAACTACATCAATGACCGACATATTTTTTTCGCTAATCAATAAAAGTTCTTTACGAGTCGGTGACCTTTTTATATATTAGTAAAAATAGCGAATTTGTAAATTAGTTCGTTTTTAAAAATAAAAATTTTAAAATTTATTTATGTGCAATTTAAAAAATGTCAATAAATTTAAATTAAAATTTAAAATTTGTTAAAACTGACAAAATTTTCACAAAAGAAGTAACTTAACCATGCTCTCACGATCACGATATTGTTTCTGTCAAGAAGGCTTTTCATGTTCACGCCATCATAATTTAAATTTTCAAATGTAGACGGATTATAAATCATTTGAAAAAATAAATTTGGTAAATTTTATTTTTTACTTTAAAAATACATTTTTCATTTGGGGTAGGCATAATCGGGTTGGGTTGGGTTGGGTTGGGTTGAGTCGAAAATCGTTCAACTCGTCTCGGATTGGATTGATAAATTTTTAATCCAACCCAACCCAATCCAACTCCTATTGGATTGGGTTGATCGTTCAATCCACGTCAGGTTGAAAATTGAATATTAAAAGAATAAAAATTGCACAAGAATTATAATTTACTTGTCAAATTTTATATTTTAACTTGTAATGCACATACTAATCACAATAAAATTTTGAATATATACTGTGAAAAATTAGATCTAAAATAAATTCATAATATAATATAATTAAAAAATTACAAATATAATATTTTTATAATGTGCATGTATAAAAAAAAAAAAAGCTCGGGTTGTGTTATAATTTGTCAACCCAACCCACGAAAAAATTAGGTTGGCATTTTCAATCTGCTTCGGGTTGAACAATATTTTCAACCCAACCTGTTAGGGTGTCAAACCCAATACCACATCGGTAATATAAGAAGATAATGACTTGTATATAAAGTATCCAGAGAACTCTATTAGTATGAGGCCTTTTGAGTGGTGGTACCCAAGAACAAATCCGTGCGGGCTCAACCCTGACCCAAAGTGGACAATATCATACTAATGTGGGAGTTGGGGAGCGGCTCCGGAGGGTCCAACAAAGTTGTATCAGAGCTTGAGTTGTCAAGATTGAAAAAGATGAATATGGATAGTAGTTTGAATCTAAGTAGAATGATTACTCTGAATTGTTCCGGTTATCATGTTTGGAAAGGAAAGATGGAAGATCTCTTGTATGTGAAGGATTTTCACTTACCTGTGTTTGCTGCTGAAAAACCTGATGACAAGACTAATGCTTAGTGGACTTTGCTACATAGGCAAGTGTGTGGGTTTATCACGCAATGAGTGGGGAAACACATGCTCAAACTTTATGGACAAAGCTAGAAGAGTTGTATGCCAGAAAAACCGGAAATAATAAATTATTTCTGATGAAGCAGATGATGCAGCTGCGGTATGATGATAGTGCTCCGTTGACAGGTCATATGAATATCTATTAGGGTATTATAAATCAATTGGCGGGAATGAGTTTAAAGTTTGACAATGAGGTACAAGCTCTGTGGTTGTTTGATACATTTCCAGATTCATGGAAGACCTTCAGGATGTCTCTGTCAAATTCTGCTCCAGCTGGTACAATAACCATGGATATGGTGAAGAGTAATATTCTGAATGATCAGATAAGGAGAAACACTCAATGATCAGCATCTACTTCAGAAATCCTTATTACAGAAAGGAATGGAAGAAGTAAGATTAGAGGTCAAGGGAATATGAATCAAAGTAGAGGGAAGTCAAACGCCAATGTTGAATGTTATCACTATCATAGTAAGGGGCATATTAAAAGGCATTGCAGACAACTGAAGTTGGAAAATAACAATGACACAAGTGAAGAAAATAAGGTAGAAGGTGAAAGGGACGGTGACAGATTTACTACCACTATACTTGATGACCTTTTGTTGGTATATGATGATGCTATTAACTTTGTAAGTCATGAGACTAGTTGGGTGAATGATAGTGGAGCTATTTATCATGTGACCTTAAGGGAACATTTCTTTACATCCTACATTGCTGGTGATTTTGGGGGTGTGAGAATGAGGAATGATAATGTATCTAAAGTCATTGGATATGACGATGTGATATTGGAGATAGATAATGGCTCCAGGGTCATTTTAAAGAATGTGAAACATGTCCCTGATATTCGTATGAATATTATTTCTATAAGTAGACTTGATGATGAAGGATATTGCAACAGATTTGGGGATGGTCAGTGGAAACTCATTAAAGGAGCTATGGTAATGGCCCAAGATAAGAGAGAATCTAACCTGTATATGTTGTAAGGTAAAGTTTTAAAATCTTTCATTGATGCAGTTCAGGATGAAGATAAGGCTAAACTCTGGCATAAGAGACTTGGACATATTAGTGAGAAGGATTTGACTCTTCTAACCCAGAAGATGAAAATGTCTGATATGAAGAATACAGAAAATTTGAGGGAGTGTTCCCACTGTTGGGGAATTTCACAGTTCTTCATATAAAAGAAAATTGGATACACTTGATCTTGTATACTCGGATCTTTGCGGGGTTATGAAGGTGAAGTCACTTGGGGGTGCCTTATATTTTGTGACCTTTATAGATGACTATTCAAGGAAGACTTGAGTTTATACCTTGAAGACAAAGGATCAAGTATTGGATATGTTTAGACCATTGAAGTTGACATAACTTTTCATGTGTACCCTTAAATTTTTTCGAAATTTTAACTGAATCTTCAAACTTGTCAAAAGTGTTACATTTAGCCTTTTAAACTTTTCGCAGTTTCAACCAAACCTTCAAAAATTTTAAAATTGTTATAAAATTAGATTCTTATAAAACTTTAATAAAGGTCTAATCGAAACACTTTTGTCGAATGAGAGGGTCCAATTGAAACTTTAAAAATTTTAAGAGTTCATATGAAATTCAAAGGAATAAATATACATTATCCCATGTTATTAATAAAAATGTTCGGAAGCTTCGAGTGACCGTATCAATCCCGATTGTAGGAAAACAGAAGGAAGCAGAGAAGGACTGGAAAGAGCCTCTTCTCGGAACATATTCCAATCCTTACAGCTAAGGCTGACTCCTTCCTATACCTATAGAAAACTCCAGGGAGATCAGACTGACGGTTAGATGGGTTCGTTTCGATGTCAATCGAATCCAAGGCGTCGTAAAACCTACGTCGATTTCGGTTGATGGTCTAATCAACCTTTCACCTTACTTAACTGCATAGTTGATTGTACGCCTGAGGCTTCTTGTGTCTAGGCATCGATCGGGTTCGGTCGGCTCGGACTTACTTTACTGTACTTACTTTACTGTACTTAGGAGGTGAACCACGCAAGCTCCTGTTATGCCATAGGGCTCAGACTACCTGCTAGTGCGGCTATGCAGTGAAAGTGAGGCCTTTTACGTTAGAAGAGCAAAAGGCCTCACTTCATCAAGATTGAGCCGGTTTTCTAGCTTAAAGATCTACCTCTGGGAGAATCTTTGTCTTTGTCCTCGTGCATTTACCCCAAAAGGTATTCAATGAAGAGCTCACCAAGAATCAATCGGAGATTTCAGGGCGAATGCTTTAAGCTTTCTATCTTTTGATTAGTAATCTCCTTATAAATAGAAATCTAAAAGAGAACTGCTTGACGTTGCCCATTTGTTTTGACTCAATTTTTTCCACATGGGGGAGCGATTTCTGCTTGGTCGTCGACTGCTGTGTGATATCCGTGTTAGCAGGTGTGATATGGTTTTTAGTGAACCAACGCATAAAAGAGAGGGGCGAGAGTATGGGCGGGTGCATGGAAGAGAATGAGTGGTTAGGGTGAAAAGGGCTTTGGTCGTGGAAAGCTTAAGAGGGCGGCCCCGGTTCCAGAAGAGTTTGGGCCGGGTAAGTCATTTTCAGGGTTTGGATTTTAATTGTTTCCAATAATAATTCAGTGATAAAAAATCTTATATAATTAATATCATAATATTAAATTTCAAGTACACATAAAATTTAGTGTGTGTTTGGGAAAGTAGCGTTTTAAATAGCGTTTAGATTATATATTAACTTTTAAAAAAATGCGTGTTTGGTGATAGCGTTTCAATTAGCGTTTAGCGTTTTAATTAGTGTTTAAGATAACGTTTAAAAAAGCTATTAAAGATAGCTTTTAACTCAAATGCTAATGGTGATTTACTTTATTAACCTTCATGTTATAATTAATTATATCATTATCTTCAGAATTATATTTATATCTATAACAAATTTTAGTAATTTTATATGTAACAATTAATTTAAAAATTAAAATTAATATCAAACGTTCAATCCAACAGCTAACTTTACAGTTAATTTAAAATCTAATCTAGCAGCTAACTGCTAACGTTATTTACAACGCTGACATAACATCTAATTAAAAATCTAATGCCAAACATACACTTAATAATAAATATGGTAGGGATTGAATTCCTCTGCTGATATTGACATTCTAATTATAAAAATATTGTTGTATCCAATTTATACTATGAAATAAATTTATTTTTTAATATTTATTATTTAAAATTTTGAATCTTTTAAAAATAAATTATTTTTATTATAATTACACTATTTGAATATTTTAATTTTATGTTTTTTTTATAAAATATATTTTAAATAATTATTAAAATTATAATATTTAAATATATTTTAAAAAATATTTCTTTTTTATTTTTTACTATTTTTTTAAAATTAAAAATAAAAACCATTTCTAACCGCCCATACATCTTGAAATTTTAAAATTGGTGTAGAATCCAACCAATATTCCGAAACTGACCCGGAAGACACTGAAAAAACAAATAATAAATAAATAAATTCTGGAAATAGAAGAATTAAAAATAGGATCCGCAGGAGAGTGGGTGGGGGAAGCAAGTGAGGAGGATGAGCATAAAAAAGGTGCTCAATTCTCGAGGAGCGCAGTGTGTTAACAATAACAATTCAATACCAGTAAAAGATAAAAAGCAGTCACATGACATGACTCGACACAGGGAATCTCTGCTGTTTACATTTCCCATTGTCGATCCAATTTCCAATTATCCATTGCATTTATTCCATCAATCGATTATTATCTTACCTCCAATTTCAGTATAGATAGCAAAAAGGGCTGAATATTTTTCACCAATATTTTTCTAATAGAAGAAAATTTAACATTAATTTGAAAAATTATATATACATATCTATTTAATTGGCTCATCAGCCACGCGCCTTTGCATTATATTATTTATTTTTAAAAATATTATAAAATAAATAAATAAAAATCATAAAAATGCTGTAAAATTAACTGATGTAAAAATATAACTAAAATTAACAGATGTAAAAATATAACTAGTTTGAGAACGCATTTTATGTGGACCCGAAAGCTGTTCTGAGAATATGTTTAATACAATTCTAATGTTTTCGAGTTGAAGCAAAACTGTATCTAACTAAAAAATTCACTGTGAAAGTAATATGAGATCTAGTACATCCGACTAGATATAGAAACACATCAATTGCACTCAAATATGGTGTTCTATGATCTAAAATAATCTCATCACTCTCTTTGTGCATAAAAGAATCTTTCTTGGGATCAAGAGAATGAATGACTATTTGGGTACTTAATAAATGTGCATTATCAAAATTGAAACGATTCAAAACTTTTTGAGTATAAGTCTTCTGATGAACCAAAATTCCACTAGAGTTATGATCCATCTCCAAACAAAGACAATACTTTGTCTTCCCCAAGTCTTTCATTTTAAATTCTTGTTTTAAATACTTAGCAGTCTTTTGGATCTCATCTTGACTCCCAATCAAATTCATATCATTAACATATACTGCTACAATAGCAAAACCAAATTCCAATTTTTGTATGAACACACATGGACATATAGTATCATTCATATACCATTCTTTAATCAAAGACTTACTAAAACAATAATACCACATTCATTCGGACTATTTAACTCATACAATAATCGTTGTAACTTCAAAAAATATAATTCACGAGCTTTGTTCAATTCATGAAGTTTTAATCTTTCTGGAAGCTTTATATAAATATTGGTATCAAGTGAATTGTACAAATATGCAGTTACAACATCCATTATACACATTTCGAGATTTTTCTTTCTGGTCAATCCAATCAAAAATTGAAAAGTAATCGTATCCATCACCGGTGAATACGTTTCATCAAAATCAATCCAAGGCCTTTGTGAGAAGTCCTAAGCAACTAAATATGCTTTATATCTCACAATTTCATTTCTCTCATTTCATTTTCTAACGAAACCCCAATTACAACCAACTGGTAGGACACCCTCTGGTGTTTTAACTATGGACCCAAAAACATTTAGTTTATTCAACGAATTCGATTCCGCTTGGATTGCATCTTTCCATTTTTGCCAATTATCTCATTCCTTACATTCATTGATAGATTATGGATAACAATCATCATTCATAATATCCATAACCACTACATATGAAAACATATTGTCTATAACAATATTTTCACGGTTATACTTTTTTTTTTCAAATAATTTATAGAAATCTCCCCATTTTTTTTATCCAATCACCTCTATAGATGTCTTTTCATCATTGGAATTTTCAACATCCACAAAATCTGTACATTTTGAGGAGAACCGATAATTTTTTTAAGGCATTCCTTCTACAACGTTCTCATTTCTACTTCTTTATTTTCATGGTACAACATCCCTAGACCAATATGTCTACCACGTTTCTTACGAATTTAAATTAGTTACCATTTTTATTTTATTTCCATTTACTAATTTTAAAAAAAAAAATTTAAAAACAAATTGTCACTTTACTGTCCATCTGTAAGTGGATAAACAATAATTAAGGGCATTTTCATAATTTATAATTTTCCAAAAAAAATTAATTTTTTTTGCTTTAAAATCATTTTTTTTAAAATAAATAATTTTTTAAATGACTAAAATACCTCTGGTTACTGTTCATCTATTAACGGATGAACAATAAAATGAATGAAATATTCTAAAAAGTGATTTTTTTTGGCTAAAAATGAAATAATGGAGGTTTTTTTTTTGCTAACATTGCAAACATGCGGTGGTAAAATGAAAAAAATCCTTTATCAATTGGCACAATCAATGGAGCTAGTACGCTATGAGTAGGCACATGGGATTTTATAACTCTAGTTGTATTTATAAAATTATCTGGTAACTAATTTGCAACCATTTGCAAATTCATTATCTTTCATACGTCATTTTCACATTGACCAGTATAAGGATCCAGATAATACATCTTTTCATCATTCCATATGAATTCTTTATTCCTTATGATAGGAGTTTCATCTCTTTCAAGTCGTGGAAATATTTGCTTATCAAAATGACAATCTGCAAACCGTACAGTAAGCATATCCCTTGTTAGGGGTTCTAGATATCGAATTATAGAGGGTGAATCATAGCCAACATATATTCCCAAACGACGCTAGAGTTACATTTTTTATCTCTTAGGGGGTGCTATAAGAACATACAACAGAACCAAAAGTTCTCAAATGTAATATATCTAGTTTATTTCCCATTACAAGCTTTAATTTGATTAAACACATTATAGCTTGTAGGTCTCAGGCGTGTTAAAGTAGTTGCATGTGATATTGCATAGCCTAATGCAGAAATCAGTAATTGAGTCTGTAATAACAAAGTTCAAGCAATCATTAAGCAATCATTTAGACTCTTTTAATAAATGACTCCGTTAACCCATTCTAGGTCTGAACATACGGAACTGAATGCTCAACACTAATCCCAATTGACATGCTATAATCATTAAATGCCCTTGATGTAAATTCTCCAACATTATCCAAACGAATATATTTAATCTGATAGTCTGGAAATTGTGTTCTCAATTTAATAACTTGGGCAAGTAGCTTAGTAAATGGCGTATTACGTACTAATCGTGAACTCACATGTGACCATCTAGCAGATGTGTCAATCAACACCATAAAATACCGAAATGGCCTACTTGGTGGATTAATTAGTCCACATATATTTCCTTGAATTCTTTGCAAAAAAATGATGGATACTCAAAATCTACCTTACACAAGGATGGTATAACAATTAATTTCTTCTATGTATAAGCTTTACAAAAAATATCCTTCAATAACAAAGTTATCTAATCCCTCAACGAGTGTTCATCAGAATTCTTAACAATCTTACGTATCATCGAGGATCCAGGATGGACAACTCAATTATGTCATAACTGGAAACTCTTTGGATCCAACACTTTCACATTTACAACTGCATCGGTTTCAATTTGGGATATATTCGATTAATATAAATTAGATGACAAAGTATGAAGTTTTTCTAGAATAACTTTGCGTCCAAAAACTAAGAACTTAACATACAAATACTCCATATCTTTTTTATTCACAATCTCAATATGGTATCTATTACTCCTAATATCTTTAAAACTCAGTAAGTTCCTTTTAAAACTTCTCGTATATAAAGCATTTTGGATATACATTTTTCTTCCTCTTTCAAGCAATGTAATTATTTTTTCATAACCCTCAATCATATCAACTGGACTCGAAATTGTATTTTTCGAGTCTTATATGAGGATATATTTAGAAAATATTTTTCATCTCTGAGGATAGAGTGGGTGGTTACACTATCAACCAAACATAAATCATGAACACTTTCGTGTTTCTCCATATCCTGTACATACAAAAAAACACAAGTATAAAAAAAATTTCCGTTAATATTTCGGATGTCTACATAACATGTACATGTACAAAACTCAGTAAAAAACATTCGTGCAAAAACTCTTATAATCATTACATAGATATTTATACATTCTCAATATCAACATCTATGTCATCAAAGAAAATCGACATATAGAAGTTTGCTACATTACCTTGAGAACTTCCTTCTTCAGGAGCCAGATTAGCAACATTACCTTCCATAACATTCCCTTTACCTTTCTAGGAGGCCTTATATAAATCCACCAATTACTTTGGCAGAGATTCATAACAAACACTTAGAGATTCATTATTCTTGTTCCCAGAATTTTTATCCCTATTTTGAGAATTGTCTTGAACCCAAATATTATTTCCAGAATTATATGGACAATTTATACTGTGGCCTCGTAATTACCATGACCCCTATATGAATTCATATTAATATCTAGTGACACAACTGCACCAGTGAGTTATAATTCATGGTTTTTCAATAGTATATGGTCATATTCTTCTTGACACATAAATTCAGTAATCAAATATCTAAATTTCTGGAAATTAAGTTATCGCATTTGTGTTTTTACTACTAATCTATCAGCATGGAAAGTTGATAATGTTTTCTCAATTTTCTGAGCATAAGTCATTTTATCTTTATAGGATTCTATTATCGAAGTGATCAGGCGGAGTTCTGAATTTTAATCACTAACTAACTTAAAATCCTGGAGCCTTAAATGCAAAACAATCATATCTGGCTTTAAAAAGATCGATTTCTTTTCTATGCTCATATCTCTCCCTCAGAGCATTCCATAAGATTAAAGGATCCTCTACCGATAAACATTTCCTTTTTAAACTCTCATGGATGTGATGCCGAATAATTTTCATGGTCTTGGATTTTCACTTATGAGAAGCATTGTTCTATTCTTTAATTGTATCTTATAAGTCTATAACTTGCAGATGTACTCTTGTATAGGTCACCCATGTGATATAATTTTTCCTAGACAGTTCCAGGCATAGACTATCAATTTCTCCAGTTCTGGCATTTTTCCAATATTCTTTTTAAATACAACATGTCCGTAATCAATACTATGCTATGATGATCAACAAAAAATAATAATATAAATAAACGCAATAAATACAATCAACAATAATAATTAAAATAATCAAGCATATATACAATTAATAACAACAACAAACACATATATTATCAATCTGTTAATTGAACCAGATTTTTTTTCTCGATATCTTGGGTTGGCAGAGTCTAACTTTCCATAAGATTTCAATTTTAATTTCCATTTATTCTGAGCATTATTTCAACTTCTCGGTAATTTTCTTTCATTTTTTAGGGCATTCATTCAACACTCTAATCACTTGGGTGGATAAAATCAATATCTCAAATATTCTTGGGCATGGTCTTAATTACCCCCGGACATAATTTTAACTATTTTCAAGTATTATCGCAAATATTCCTAGGCATGGTCACAGTTACTCCCGGACAAAATCAGGGCATGGTCTCACCATTATGCCCTAACTACTCATTTAAAGCTTCATGATAACAAGTGTAATGATTCATTTAGGTGCATGACATGCATATAACTAGTCTTGACTAATTTATACCATGTATTAGCAAACATCACCAGGTTACCAAATTTTAATATCATTGCCCAAAAACAAACAATAGACTTGAAAGTAGGAATATACAAGATGGACTAAAGTCCCAAGCCGAGCAAGCCCATAGTTGAACTAAAGTTCCAAACTGGACCTTTTCACACTGCAATAGTATTTCCAAGCCGTAGTGGATCTTCATCCCAAGCTAAATAAATCCGTAAACAAGTTAGAGCCGTCACTTCGTAAGTGAAAATCCTCGTTCACATGGCTACAAGTCAACCACGATAATTTTTAATGGGTCAAAGTACTTCTAATTCCCTAAGCATACCATATATTTTACATCTAGAGTTAGTTTAAGGGAAATTAAGTTCATTAGTCTTAATTATCAAACAATGAACATTTCAATCTTTTTATGCAATTTCAAGCCCTTCTTAGAGGGTATCAATAGTTTGTTATCAAATTTATGCACTTTTAATCAATTTTTGCCAATAATCACTTCATTATCAATTCTTAAAAATCAATCATCAAGCGCTCATTTCATCATCAATAGTCATCAATGCTAAACAAACCAATCAAGTTCCATACATTCCCATACGATCTCACCAATTTCATATAATATAGCATTTAATTACTAGGTGACCAATCAAGGAACCTAAACATGGTTCTAATGCCATCCCTTAGATAAAAAAACAAATATCGATCATCAATCACTACATGGGGGCTTAAAAAGATATTTACGAACCTTATTTTGAAGATTTTCACAAGCTAAGAATCCCCTATTTCTTGCAGTTCCTCCTATTGGTGGTTTCCTATAACCATTCAAGAGTTAGAATTAATATCAAAGTAAGTTCAATTACTTTAGAACACCAAACCAAAACCATTTCAATATTATTCAATCAAAATCAAGTGCATAACTAAATGGATCTCATGACATACAACACCTAGACTTTATTAGAAGCTAAAACATATTTTAATCATTCAAAATCAACTCAAATACAACCAAATGCATTTAAATCCAAGACCCATAGCAATCAGAATAGCAAAGAATAGAGTCAGAAGAGATTTATTACCTTGAAATGTAAAGCTTTACAATACAAGAAAGCACTTAAGGACCTTTAGGAAGGTTGTTGACGTAATAAATGGAGGTTGGTGATGGTGGTTGTGAAGAGTAAATGAGGTTGGAAAGTTAACATTTGGTTTAGGAGGAGGGTAGAAAACGTGATTGAAGAGGGAGAGAATGCAGATGATGAGATGAGAGAGATGAGTGGTGGTGTGGGGTGTTTGTTTTAGGACCACTTATTAGGCTTAGTGTTGGATTTGGCTAGTTTCAAGTCCAATCCAATTTCAATTTAAATTCCCACTAAAACTCATTTCTGCCACTTAATTTTCTAAAAATTTATTTTCAAACTTTTCATCAAAAACCACCATCGTTTTAAAAATCCGAGTATTCACTCGAAAAGGGGTAAAATGGTCATTTTTCAGATCAAAAATAACATTTTAACACAAAAAATATTACTTTTTTTGGATTTGAATTAATCTCAACTCTAACTTCTAAATAATTCTAGTTGCCGCTAATTCCTTATGTCCAAGTTTTAATTTACCTTTATTTAT
Source organism: Cardiospermum halicacabum (assembly GCA_031304145.1). Classification (NCBI taxonomy): domain Eukaryota; kingdom Viridiplantae; phylum Streptophyta; class Magnoliopsida; order Sapindales; family Sapindaceae; genus Cardiospermum; species Cardiospermum halicacabum. The sequence continues at coordinate 10,265,622 of CM062393.1, forward strand.
TATGATTTGGAATTTTATAAGAGTAGAGAACACTAAAATAAATTCAACAACACTTTAAAAATATTTAAAATGAT